>CM053786.1:306584227-307181727 GCA_028749045.1 Cupressus sempervirens | reverse complement strand
TTGTTTTTGTTATGATTTTATTGTTTTAAGGGGAGCACCCTTCATTAAGTGGTATCAGAGCTAGAGTTCTTGAGTGTGTGGACAGATCATTGATTATGAGGTAGTTCACACTAGGACTATGGTTTGGGTTGAGTGTGTAGATAGATCACTAATTGTGAGGCAATTTGCAGTAGGGTTTTAGTTGAAGCACAAAAGTACCTCCACAAAAAGAGCATGGAGGAAGAGCTGTAGGTGTTACACCTAAGGTTTTTTGAGCCCTCTAAGGGAAAATGCTAGCATTGGAAGAATAATATGTAAGAGGAATAAATATTCCTATGAGAGATGAAATAAAGGATGAGGATGAAGTAGAAGAAAATTCTAGAGTAGAGACAATCCTAAACCTAGAGGAAGAGGGGCTTTTTAGGGCCATCTCCAAGGTTGGAAAAAGACCTAAGTTTGAGGTTCCCACATTTTCATAAAATCTTAACCCAAAATAGTTGATCAATTAGATTAATGAATTAGAGGAGTACTTTGAATATGAAGGTATTGAGGATCTAGATAGGGTCAAGTTTTCGAAGGAAAAACTAAAGGAACATGCAAAGATTTGGTGGCAAGAGGTTTAGTTAGAGTGAAATAGAAAGGTAAAGGAAGATGGGATCAGATGATAGCAAAAATGAAGTGACAATTCATTCATATGGATTCTAAGCTTGATCTATTGAAGAAGATGCAAGGAATGAAGCAAGTGGGAAAATCTGTTCAAGAGTATACCGAAGAGTTCTACTGAGTTCTCATTAGAACCAGCCATGCAAAAGTTGATAAGGAGAAAGTCGCCTGTTATCTTAATGGGTTAAGGCCAAGCATTTGGGACGAGTTAAGTCTAATTTAAATGAATAGTATTGAGGAGGCATACCGATTTTTCCTAAGAGTTAAGGAGAAACTAAGAAAAATGTTTGCCAATAAGAATAGTGGAAGAGGTAGTGATGGAAGATCCGGTAGATGATCTTATGGAGGCCATAATGATGATCAGGAGAACAAGTATGCGGCTGGAAGTAGAAATAAGAACCAAAGGGGAAACAATTCTAATCATTTCCATTACTAGAACAATAAAGATTGGAGAGGAAGAGGTAGAGGACAAGGATCTAGAAGAGTAGGCTTTCATGGGAAATGTTTTCATTGTGGAGAAGAAGGGCATAGAGAATTTGAATGTACCCAGTGCTAAGGAAGGAAAAATAGAAGAACTAAAGGCCTAGCTAGAGTTTGGTATGTTGATGAAGATGTCAAATCCTCACATTCTGAAGATGTTGAAAGAGGCAAAGTCCTAGTTAATGGAAGAGTCCTATTGAGTGGTGAGAATGAACCTAATCAAAAGAGTTTTTTTTGCACAAGGTGCAAATGTGAAGATAAGTGTTGTGATGTGATCATTCATGGTGGAAGTACTTGCAATCTAGTGTCAGAAATGATGGTCATCAAGTTGAAGCTAAAGAGACAAAAACACCCAAATCCATAGCATATTGCTTGGGTACAAGATAACCACAAGGTCATGGTCAATGTGTAGTGCTCAGTGAAGTTCAAGATTGGAACCTACCAGGATGAAGTACTACTTGATATCATACCTATGGACATATGTCACACGTTGTTGGGTAGGCCATGGCAGTTTGACAGGCATGCTATACTAGTGGGTAAGCAAATACCTACACCCTAACCAAGGATGGATTGAAGCATAAGTTGAAACCATTGAAGGATAAAGAAGAAACAGTATGTAGTGCTACCAAAATATGTTTTGTTGATGGAAAAGAGTTTCTCAAAGGTATTAAGTGTGAGGATGTGTGTTTTGTTATAATTCCAAAAGATAGTAAAGAAGAAGTAGAGGAGGTACTTGCAAAAGTGGTAGATATGTTGGAAGAATTTTTTAATATTGTATCAAATAATGTACTTAATGGATTATTCTCAATGAGGAAGATCACTCACCAGATGGATTTGGTTCTAGGAGCCAGTTTGCTAAACAAAGTAGCACATAAAATGAATCTAGTAGAAAGTGAAGAGTTGAACAAACAAGTTTTTGAGTTGTTGTAGAAGGGGTTGATTCAAGAGAGTCTAAGTCCTTTTGTTGTACCAACAGTATTAGCACCAAACAAAAATGGAGAATGGAGGATGTGCATAGATTCTCATGCTATCAACAAGATCACAATCAAGTGTAAATTTCCATTGCTAAGAATCGATGATATTCTAGACTATTTGAGTGATGCTAAGTATTTCATGAAGATAGATCTGAAGAGTGGATACCATAAAATTTGTATCAGACAAGTTGATGAGTGAAAGACTACTTTCAAGACAAGGGAAGGACTGTATGAGTGGTTAGTCATGCCTTTTGGCTAACCAATGCACCAAGCATTTTCATGAAGCCCATGAATGAGGCACTAAAGGAATTTCTAGGTAGGTTTTTCATTGTTTACCTAGATGATATATTAATATTTTGTAAGACATTGGAGGAGAATTTGATCCATATTCACAAGGTGTTTGATAAGTTGAGGGAAGAAAAGTTGTTGATAAACCTAAAGAAGTGTAGTTTTGTAAAGGAGTTGGTGTACTTGGGATTTGATGTCCTAGTAGAAGGTCTAAAAATGGAATCAGAGAAAGTGAAGGCTATCCTTGAATGGCCTACTCCAAGGAGTGCAATAGAGGTAAGATCTTTTCATGGACTGGCTACATTTTATAGAATGTTCATAAGAAGTTTTAGTAGTATTTGTGGACCCTTGACTAAAACAATGAGAGGGGATAGGAAAGAGTTTAAGTGGACTCTAGGAGTAGATAAGAGTTTTAATCTGTGGAAATAGAAGGTTATTGAGTAGCTTTTTTTAGCACTTCATAATTTTAACAAGGTGTTTCAAGTAGACTGTGATGCTAGTGGTACCGCAATAGGAGTTGTTTTGAGCCAAGAAGGTAGACCTATTGCTTACTTCAGTTATAAGTTGAATGATACAAAAAGAAAATATTTTGTTTATGATCATAAATTTTATGCTTTAATTCAATCATTGAAGAAGTAGAGACACTATCTTCTTCCTAAGGATTTTTTTTTGTATGTTGATCATGAAACTTTACAATATTTGAATAGTCAAGGAAAATTTAACTCAAGGCATTTAAAGTGGGTTGAGTTTTTGTAGAGTTATACATTTAATTTGGAACACATGAGTGGGAAGTCTAACAAAGTTGCAGATGCTCTTAGTAGAAGAAAACTTTTGCTAACAAAAATATAGATACATGTGGTTGGGTTCAAGGATCTCAATACTTTGTATCTAGATGATCCTGATTTTAATGAAGCATGGAAGGCTTTTATAGAACTTGTTACACTTGATAGGACAAGGTGGTTGGATTTCATGATCCAAGATAGTATGTTGCTCAAAGGAAACAAATTGTGCATTCGTAGAAGTTCAATGAGAGAGAATATCATCATGGAGAATCATAGTGGAGGATTGGCTAGAAATTTTAGCAAGGACAAAACCATAGCTTTGGTTGCTGAGAAATATTATTGGGCATAGTTACAACAAGATGTAAAGAAGTTTGTATAGAGTTGCAGAGTATGTTAGATGGCAAAAGGAGTGAAGCAAAATACAAGATTGTATCAGTCATTACCTATACTAGAGAAGTCATAGGAGGATGCCAACATGGATTTTGTTGTTAGATTAATGAGGACTTATCATGGGCATGAATCTATTTTTGTTGTGGTTGATAGGTTTTCAAAGATGACACATTTTATTCCTTGCAAGAAGACTAATAATTCTATTCACGTAGAAGAATTCTTTTCGAGAAGTGGTATGACTACATGGCTTACAAAAGGGTATAGTTTCAGATCAAGATACCAAATTTTGTTGGGTATTTCTAGCATATATTGTGGAAGAAGTTGAAGACATATTTGAAGTTCAATTCATCACATCATCCATGAACTGATGGATAGATAGAAGTTGTGAATCACACTTTGGAAAACTTGTTGAGATGTTTGGTTGGAGACAAGCCAAAAGGATGGGATCTAATTTTACTATAGGTAGAATTTTCATATAATAATTTTTTCAATAGGAGTACTAGTAAATCACCATTTCAGATTGTATATGGGAGTAGTCCCAGAAATGCTTCTGAATTGAGGCAGTTGGATAAAGGAGAGATAAGTATTGTTGAAGCAAAAGATTTTTCTAAACATTTGAAGAACATCCATGAGGAGGTGAGAAAAAACATCATAAAGATGAATATATAGTTCAAGGATGAGGTAGATGTGAAAAGGTATTATAAGGAATTTTAGATTGGAGATGATGTCATGGTTCATTTGAGGAAGGAGCATTTTCCAGTGGGTACATATAATAAGCTAAAGATGAAGAAGTTTGGCCTGTGCAAGATAGTGAAAAGGAATAATTTTGGAAACTCTTATGAAGTGGAGTTGCATGCTGAATTGAATATTTCATTAGTTTTTAATATTTCAGATTTGATGGAATACTATGAAGGAGTTGATGGAGATGAAGTTGTAGAAGCGCAGTGGAGTATTTCGACAACTAGTTCGGCTACAAAGGAGATTGAGGAGATATTGGACAGTAGTTTTGGAAAAAGTACAAGGAAAAAAACTTATGAGGAATACCTAGTCAAATGGAAAGGGAGGCCAATATAGGATTCATCATAGCTAGCAAAGGAGGAGGTTAAGCATCTTGGTTTTCACTTGAACACCTGAGACATGATGGAGTCACTTCTCAAATTACCTCAGGTGTATGATGCAGGAGCATCCTAGGTGTAAGAGTAATCTTGCATAACTCCAAAAATAATTTTATTTTAGTCTTTTCTATTTTAATAATGACTAGTAGATAGGGTGGTTACTATTTATGGGAACTTTCTATTTTTAGTAAGTTTGTCATATGAGCTCATAATGCTCTCATTTTCTATAGGAAGGTTCATTTTAGAGTTATAAGCCTTCCATAAAAATTGTATTGTTTAAGAATAAGTATCAAAGATGTTATTGCAGATTTTTGATGGAAAAATTTGTAGAAAAATCTTTTGCCTCACTGTTAGAGGCCTCAGAGTGCCCAGATGAGGTCCAGAAACTTGACAGAAGGGCACTAGTGTAGTTTCAAGCTTGTAGATCAAGAGCTAGAATTTTTGAAAAGTGGTTATAATAGCCAATCAGAGCAATAGTTCATGAGTTATGGCCTTTCAGAGTTGGGCTACCTAAAATATCTAAAATAATTGTCAAAGATGTATTTGGCTGACTCTATATGTATTATTAGGGTCTGTCGGCCCTAGGTATTAAGTTTCAATGTCTAGAACCTTCCTAGACAACATAAAATTTTCATATTTAAGAAAGGCCCAAACATTGTCTTGGATAGCTCTAGGTGATAGTTGGCAGCTTGTCTTGTAGATTATTGTAATGAAGGTGCCATGTGGGTTAGCATATTGTACATGAGAAATTTGTAATTCTACATTTGCGGTGCAGATAAGAAGACCATATTTTGTTCTTGCATTGGTTGTTGTTCCTTTGTTACTTCACCATTTTCATTGAGTTTGTTTCTAAAAACCCACTTTGTTCCAATAATATTTTTGTATTTAGGTCTTGGCATTTAGGTCTAGGTACTGTTCTTCTCAATCTATTCAATTTCCTCCTTCATTGCCTAAATCAAATCATCATTTTCTAGAGCATCTTTTACCAAGTTGGACTCAAATTCATAAGGTAAACATGTATCATCTTTGAGTATTTTTCTTGACATAAGACTTAATTCAGCATCGATAATGATTTTTTCATTTTTGTGATGTCTTCTTATAAACTTTGCTAGAATAGTTTGTTTTCTTCTTTATTCTTCTATAATTCATCATGGAAAATAATCTCAAGATAATTTTATCTTTCTTGTTCAAGTTCTAGTCTAGTTTTTGCATGCTCAACAATCTCTATCTCATGATTGGCATTTCTTGTTTATGACTTGGCTTCTTCAATCTATTGCTTGGCACCCACTATTTGTTACTTGACAATTTTTTATTTCCTAGTCTATTGGGAAACTACAACTTGATTTGGTTTTTCATTTGGAGTGTTGGGAGAACCATCATCCATATAGAAAAATTCTCTATCTATTTAGGTTCTTAATTGCATGTAATGCCACTTTTTTCTCGAAACACATCAACTTTCACATTTACACTTTCCACAACTTTGTTAGTGTTAGAGTTCAAACAATTATAAGATTTACTCTTTGTAGAATAGTCTAGGAATTTACCTTTATCACTCTTTGCATCATGTTTTCCATTTCTATTATCTTTAAATATATAGAATTTACTTCCAAATATTTTGAAATATTTCACATTAGGAGCATATCCATACCATAATTCAAAAGGTGTAGCTTTTGTAACTTTCTTAAGTTGTACTCTATTCAGGGTATAGACAACAATATTAACATCTTCTCTCCAATGCTTCTTTGATATTCTTGTTGTGGTATTCACAACACACGACCCATTCCTCACTAGGAATGGGGACCACCTAGCTTTGTTAACTCCTGAACTCATAGTTCAACAGTCGAAAAAAAAATTGTTTATAAGTTGTGTAAAAAAAATTTAAAATTTTTTTTTAAAAAAAATCATCTCAACCTCCCCTGACCTGGTGCACACGCATTGAGGTATAGTGTACATGAGGGGAGGAGGGTTATAAAACACTCCTTCGTCTCCTTCCTCCTCATTCTTTTTCTTGAAGTGTTTGAGGAGGGAGAGGTAAGCCTTCCACCACCCATTTCTTTCCCCACAACACCCTAATGGGAATGTGCAATACATGCCCACGGTGCATGTGTTTCTCTTGCATGGTGCTAGCATGGTGCTTGCGTCCATGTTCTTGCAGCATCAGCGTAGCACCCCCATCTACGCCCTTGTGGTGCTAGGCGCCATGCCCACGCCCATGCCCTCATGGCACCCATTCCTGCATCCTCCTGGCACTAGGCATAGCACCCATGCCTACACCCTTGTGACACCCTTTGGGATGTCAGTGCAGCGCTCGCACCCATGGCCTTCATTCATTTTTTTAAAAAAAAAATTTTATTTTTTTATTACAAAAGATGTAACATTTTAAACTTTGAAAAAGTCAAAAAAAATATTTTAAAAAATAATAATAATAACTAAAAAATCCAAATAAAAAAATAAAAATAAAAAATAAAAACCAAAAAATAAGTCCCCAAGGGGGTACATTTTTTTTCCCCTCTTATGTTGTTTTCCACTATTGAATAACTGATTGTGTTTTCTTTTTCACGTGATGCATAGGTAACACAATCAGATGGCATCCACATTCAGATTAGTAGCAAAACCAGTTGTTTACAAATTTCAAGGCATGACCTCAAAATCAAGATTACATGATGAGTACACTGAGATAAAAGATACTGACCTCGGACACACAGACTTGGGAGAATTCTTGAGAGTTTGCAACAATCTGACACAAAGGTCAGCCTTGATGTTCACATTGATTCGATCTAGATTAGTGAATGCAGCGTCACATCTAGTGTCGGTAAAATCAATTGAGTTGATCATGACCCTATCTTGGCATTTTTTTCCTAGTGAGAGAGTAGTTAATGTTGACATTAGAGAAGTGGTCTTAGATTTGCGACCTGACAACATCAAGAGAGTTTTTCAAATGCCTAGAGCCGATCAATTCATCAGACTTTCCTATGAAGCAGCTAAAAGATGGTATAAAGATCATCACCAAGAAGCCATCAATATTATACATTCCTTGTAATTCATTCAGAAGCCACCCTGGGAAAAGACAATCAGCAAAGTGGAAATGACTCAGGGATACATGAAGGATGACATCAGATACTCTATTATTCTCTTGAGCAAAGTAATGGGCTTACCTATAGAAAGTCATCTCACTCCATTCATGGTCAACTTCATTGAGACCATCAGGCATGCAAAGATTCCATTAGATTGGGCCACCACACTTAGTGAAAACTTGTGTGATTAGCTGAGGATAGTAAAGGACAAGAAGAAGTCCTATATGACTTCTTACATGGTGTACCTACTTGGAGCAAGGGAAATGAACTATCCCAAGATATTCAAGAAAGGTAGTATGCAGGACAAAAATGCTTGGCCATACATAACCTATCCTCAGTTGGTGAAGAAGAAGCTCTCACCATAGAGCGAAGAGTGTAGAATCGTAAATGATGCTTTCATCTTTGCCATCATTTGATTCATCAAGGGGGACTATGGGAAGGGATTGTCTAAGAAAGCCAAGGCGTAGTGAAGAATATTTCATCTAGTTCCACACATTTACATATATTCAGGTAGGTGGTGCATCTATCAATCCAAAGAAACTCCTAAGGTACCAAGTGACAAGTTGGTCCTAATGGAAATATCCTAGTAGATTGAATAATCTTATGAGAGGATCAAAAAACAATGGATACCTTGTTGGGATTGGCCTTTTGTCATAGGAGCATATCAAGTGAAGAGAAAATATGATATTCTAACATTTAAATGGAAATGGAAGAACTGTCCTCTTGAAGAGTACAACTCTCCTCGACCATATTTTCACAATGTGGGCAAAGTGGAGAACCTGGTAGGGAAGGATTTCTATCATGAGGATGCCATTGAAGATCATTGGATGAATGCAACAAATGACTATGATGTCTGCATTAGAGACTATTGTAGGATGACTTTGTATCTAGTAGAAAAGGCTCTCCATTTGACCATCCCTAATGAGATAAGGCTATAGGACTTGAAGGAAACATTAGATCCCCTATTCAATGTAGATAAAGTTGTTGAGAGTCCCATTTTGAATGTAGAAGTTGATAGAGAGGAAGGATATGATATTAATCATTGAGAAATACATGTTTGAATGACAAAGAGCTGTAAGAAACCCTTTCCACTTGATCCAATCCTTGATATTGTAATCTTCCATGCACATGCTCGCCTTGAAAGGGGAAGGGAAGGAAATTCAAAATTCCTATCTTTTTGCTCCAGTCTCCTATTAGGCTAGAGACATTCTACCAGCTTGATAACCTAGTGGGATATAATCACCCTTCAAAGAGAAAGGAAAAGAGGAAGAGAGCCTCTCCTTAGATGATTCAAATAGAGCATATTGTAGAACAAGTCCCTTCCTAGGAATGGGAGCCAAGTCCACAAGAACCCTAGGATGGTGGAGCTACCCAAATCCAGGTTGAACTTTAGTTGCCTCCTATTTTGTTGAGCCAACCCAAAGAGGGAGAAATTCCAGAGATCTCTATTCCTCCTATGCAAGAAGAGTCTGTTTCTTCTACAACTCCAAAGAGACAAAAGAGGATCAAGGTTAGAATGAACAAGAGGCAAATAGTTAGTAAAAGATTAGTGCCTAATCCATCAATTCCCGAAACCATTCTGCAAGAAGAAACTGATGAGGAAGAAACAAAATCAGATGAGGAGGAAGAACAAGTGCCTCTACAAAGGAGAACTTGTTTGGGAAAAGCCACCAAATTGGAGAGAGGGAAGAGTGCCATGAGTACCCTACAACACACCCAAGTAGAACCTATAGAACTCTCTTCTTTAGAGGATGAAGTGAAATGATGGGTGAATGAGAAAATGGAGCAAGGTGAAGATGTTCTCTTCATCCTAGATTTTTATTTCATGCCAGTGGTTACTGAGTAATTTGGGGATAAGATCATAGACACCCTTGTAGGTGAACTTCAATAATAAGACTAGATGCAGATGCCACCAGAAGCACAGGGTCTTGACTTCACTCCTCCATCTCCACCATAGGTCACGATGGTAGATAAGGGTTTAGTAACTCCTCCACCTTTGAGTTTAGAAGAGGAATATGTTCAAAAGAAACCATCATTAAAAGAGCAACCAGAACTAAGGGTTACTGATGAGCCACCAAAAGAGGCACATATAGTATAATGTCTACAACAGCCTTATCAAGAAGTTAAGGATCAAACTACAAGATCTACAGAGACTGCGACTACATAAGAAGGGTCCTCATAGCAAGAGACTCTGAGCAAGAGTGATAGAGGGAAGGAGGCAGTTCAACACATCCCTTCATCATCTAGAGTCAAGGTTGTAGAGAGACATATCCCAAGATGGTTGGAAAAAGAAATAATGAGAAGTGCTAAGCGTTATTCATGCTCTAGAGGATGACATTTGTGATATTGCAGAGATTCTGAGCAAGCCTAAGTCTCCATTACATGATGCAATGCCATTTGCATTTATCACTACCATACAGAACCAAGACTTATTTGCACAAGTGGATCACCCTCCAGAAGGTATAGATGTAGAAGCTATTAGTCTTGAGGACTATGAAGGGAAAGATATTATGTTGGGAAAGGCTACATAGGATACATTCTGATAGATGATGACTATGGGAGTCAAAGATGTTCTCAGGCACATGGAATAGAATCAGATTGAAATTAGAACACTTTTTAGGAAAGTTGAGATCCTAAAGGGATATCTAGCTCAAGTTATTGGTCCTCTTGATCCTGAACACCTCAAGGAGACTTTGAATACCATTCTTAGAGAAGGGGAAGGTGTACAGCTCAATCAATGTTTGAAAGCTTGTCAGGATTTGTGAGACAACCTTGACGATAAAGGTGTCACTATAATCATAGAAAGTTTTAAGATGCTACATGCTATGCAAGAGAATTTGGATAAGATTGTGGAAAATTTGAGGGAGGACTTCAGTATCATGGATGAGGTACAAGCATGGAACAAAGACTTGCAAACTCTACAAGCCATAAAAAGGAAAATGTACCACATTCTGATTGATATATATATACTGAAGAAGAGTTAGACATGATATATGATTGGATAAAGAATATTGCAAATGGGAATAAACTGATGGAAACATTGTATGATGAGATACACAGGCTCAAGGACCAAGCTCGAGAGTAAATTTTGGAAGTAGAAAAGTTGTACAGTGATGCATGCTTGGACATTTTTGAAGATGAAGAATGAGAGAAGTTGTTGCTAGTTGAAGTAGTAGTGGAAAATTTCAAGAAGACTTTAGAGGAGGCATCCAATGATGAAGACATCAGAATGGCCTTCAAGATAGAGGAAGCCTTGTTAGAGTTGGATACCAAACTCAGAGATTTTGTAGAGACTCGAATTGAGGTGGACAACTATAGACAAAATGTCAAGGAAAAGTATGAGGCTTTAGATCTTCTAGATGTGGCTAAGATTACTGAGATGATAGATAAATTCAAGGGAACTCAAGGGAAAACATCCAAACATAGCTTTGTGATGAAGATGAACAAAACCCAGATGCTAGAATTTCAATTTTGACACTTAGTAAAATTTTGAGATTTTGACCTAGTCGAGGTTCGCAGCTCCATAGGTCTGCAGGTCCATAGCTCTGTATTTTCAAATAGCTCCACAAGTTCATAGCTCCATAGGTCTATAGCCCTTCAATTCAAAGGTGTTCCAATAGTTGACTTCTAGTTCCAAAAATTGCACTTTCCATGCATTAGGAGCACGTTTTGATTGCAAGTTAACTCTAACACACACCTAGTGAAGGACTAGCTTCTATTTTTGGCACCTCCATGTACTTCCACTTTGACTGATGGCTTCTTCCTAGTTTCTCTCTCATACTTTCATTATTTTTGACATATAAAGGGCTAATGCATCCAATTAATAAATAAACTATGGATGGAGTCCCTCTAAGAACTAGTTAGATTGTTAGCTTGTATATATTTAGTTTGTTTTAATATTTAAAAGCATTTTATTACATAAAGATATCTCTCACTCTCAATACAAATTGAGGAGATGATTTCTTATAAATACCCCATTGTAAAATGTAACAAGGGTTGCCATTATTATGCAATAAAATTATGCTTTTGGTGCTTGCATTTGGAGTGTAGTTATTCTTGCCTGAATGTGTCATATCTTTGTGAATTTTATTCATAGAATTATGATTGAGCAAAAGTTTTATTGCATTTTTTTTGGATGTGTGATCTTCTAGTTCTAGTGTTTTCTATAGATATACAAATTTTGCTAACGTAATAAGCTTTAAAAGAGATCACCTAATTGTGTCTGCATAGCTTTTTGTCTCACATGAGTGCACTTTCTCTGGCCTTGTGATTTGATGAAGAGTGAAACATCATTCAATTTGTTAAGGATTCTCACCGATGATTGCATCATTGGATTCTAGGAAGCACTACTCCTATTTTTACTAGTTTCTTTCCAATTTCTTTGAAGGTTTAACTCACATTGTGTTGTGTTCTGTAACTTATGTCCATTTAGGAATTTTAATTTGAAGTCATGTGATTTCATGTTATTTTCTTATAGTTTTGTTATTTTCTTTACTAACCCCCTATTAGAATAGGACCTCGTATTAGCTACATTGTTAGAGTTGCATTCATTAAAAAATAGAAAATACAAAAATATTGTTCTTTTTGTGTGATATTTTGAAATAGTGAACAGATTTACTTTGATTCTAAGATAAAAGTGTTTTTTGAAACAACAAAGGCCTCCTCGTGAACAATCACATTTATCTTCAACTAAGCAGATTTTGGTATGTCACAAGACAAATACTAAACCTTGGAGTTGATCCCAAAAGATTAGTTTTTCAAGAGAGGAATTGTCCAATGGATTCTTGCCATTGACCTCATGCAAATTGACCACCCAACAGAAGTGGCACTAGAAGGATGACCAAAAACTAAAGAATATACTCCCAGAAATGAAGAAAATTTGACAAAGTTTTAGAATTTTTGCACCCTTGCAATAAACTACATTCTATTCACATTCAAAAAATACTTTTGAAATTCTTAGAAATTTAGCTCCATAGGTCCACATATCTATAGGTCCATAGGTCTGCAAGTACATAGGTCCACAGATCCACAAATCAGTAGGTCTACAAAACTCTGTGGTGTGCAAAATCTAGAATAGTGGGAAAGTGTACTTCTGTAGAGGCGCTCTTTTCTCAAAAAATTGATGCAAGCTGAAGGATATTGATCCAAAATCCCCATTTTAGTAAGCATTAAGGTCTACACCAAGTACACACAAATTTCTCAATCTTACCCATTTTCGTAAACCACGTAGTGACAACGGAACATCCCAAGATCAACCACTCCCTTTTGAACTTTCATCATCTTCTTTAACTTCACCTCCACTCAAACCACTTGGTGAACCACCATATACTCTAATAGATACTCCTCAACAACCACTATTAGTTCCACCAAATCCTCCCATGGCCTTTTTTGTGAATGTTTTAAACTCACCAATAAACTTGAGAGGTACACTCCATGACCTCCCAAAGAATCCTGAGAAATTTTGGCCAAGGTTCATCTACGGGGAAACAAAAACTACTAAAGATCATGTCAAATTTTTCAGAGAAATTTGCAACTGAAAGAAAGTGGCTAATGATGACGTGGTTCTTCATTTATTTCCCTACTCTTTGGGGGAAATTTCCTTCAATTGGTATGTCAATTTGCCACCTGGATGCATTGGAGATTGGGATACATTTGAAAAATTGTTTTTCTAACAATTCAAAACATTCATCAATCCTGTTGTGATACATCAACAATTCATATCAATAAAAAGGGACTTAATTGAGATACCTCACACTTCAACCATCAGTTTCATATGGACTACCACAAGTTGAAAACATTGTACACAATATTGGTTGATGCCGCCATTCAAATTTATTTGAATGCTATGGACCCTCTTACTATGATCTTTCTAAGAAGAATTCCTACAACAAATATTGACACATTGGACAAAGTCTTTGCAGAAGTGATCATGTTCACAAAGAAAGCCAATCCTAATGGAGGAGGAATGATGCTTCCAGCATAAGCAGTCCCTATGATGCCAACATACCCCGTGGGAGAACCCAAAATGCCTAGCCAGTTCATACCTATGAACCCAGTCCCATTGTAGCAAGCACCCGCTTCAAAAACTCAAGCGATAACATATCTAGGGTATGAGCCCCCAAAAATAGCTTTCTTTGAACAGAAAGAAATAGTTCCTGTGGAAGTAGATAACAATCTTCTTTCAAAATTTGGTCAAATGAAGAAGACCATGTCACAAATGAACAATGAGTTGACACATCTTAGATTTTCACAAGGACAAAATAATAACTTCCAAAGAAATAATGTTGACCCCTACAACAACAATTTTGGTCAGAATTACAACAAGAACTTCAACAATAACAGTAACACCAATGCAGGAAATAATGGTAGAGGAAACAACTTCAATCCTCCTGATTACAACAATGACTACCAAAGGCAAAACTGACAATGGAATACTTGACTGAATAATGGAAGTATTCTTGATAATAACAACAAAAACAATGTTCAATATGTTGATATCAATTAGTATGATGATAGCCAAAATGTGCCTAGCAATGATGGTTCATACTACAATTGTAATTAGGAGGTGAATCAAAACTCACAAGCGAATGACAATATTCCTCCTATTCAATTCAATGCAATGCTATTGGAATCTTATGATTCCACATAGAATACACAAGTGGAAAAACAAGCAAGTGAGGAATTTTCATTCCCATTCAGCCAAGAACCAGATCTTCAACATGATGAGAAGTTTTCTCTCGAAATGATAATCAATACACATAAAATCTCAGAAATAGAAAGGATCCCCTGATAGATGGGGTCCCTCTAGGTCTACAACCAACTCTACCTAATCCTAGAGCAAGTAACAATCTACCACTAGTGAGACCAGTCTAGGGAGGGCAATAGTATCAGAACCAAGTGAACATAACAACAATACTGAAGAATCTTGCTTGGTCTACTGAGAAGTACAATGTAGTAGAAGATTTGAAGAAAACTAAAGCCAAAATGTCCATGTTCAAAATGTTATAGAATTTTCCACAACAAAGAGAAGCACTAACAAAGACATTGGATAATACAAAGGTTTCCCACAATACGAACATTGTCCCTCAAAAGACAGTGCCACAACAAGTAAATGTTGTAGAAGCGATGCCCAATATGTTCAAGGATAAAGTTGAGGTACCCCCATTTTTGTTGAGTATAAAGATATATGGGAAGAATCTTCACAAATACATCATTGATTCAGGAGCTTCATGTAACATAATGCCATTATCAATAGCTCAAAGGCTAGGAGTTAGTCCTCAACCCTCTAAATGAGTGGTGATACAGTTGGATAAAATAGAGGTAAAAGTCATTAGAGTATTGAAAGATGTGCAGATATAGTTAACAGTTGATCCTCAGATCCAAGATATTATTGACATACATGTGGTTGATATCCCAAAGACATATGGAGTACTCTTTAGTACAGAATGGATGAAATGTCTCAAAGGATGGTTATCTATGGACTTCACTCAATTGTAGTTTCCATGGAAAGGATTGAACAATCAAATCAAAATAGATGATGAGCACAAATTGAAAACAATGATTATAGATTACAATGCCCCGAATGAGATAGCATTCTTACAATCAAATTTGGGTTCATACAAAGTGATGGTATTGGATATGGTTCCAAACCATACACCTCAAGATCAAAGTGAAGAACCTAAGGTGCAAGTACCCAAAAGTGAAACCATAACACAGTTCATAGATAGTATGGTGACTAATTTACAATGTTTAGGAGAAGAAGTTGATCCCAACATCCTCCTCCTTCTGGGATTTTTTCAATTACACAAAGTTAGTCACTCTGAATTTGAAAGTTCATCATTTCAAGAAGCATTTGTGAAGGTATTGAATCATATGATCGAAAACAAGGATACAAAGACCTCAATAGATGAACTCGCTAAAAGTCAAAATTTAGTAAATTCATCCAAACTTGTTGAAAAGACTGAAGAGGAAAGTGAAGATCTAAATGTATAGTACAGTGAATCCTCTTCAAATGATGGAGGTTTGTCTTCTCCTCCTCTAGGGATGATTAAAGTCCAAAGAAGAAGATGATATGTGAAAGGTAAAGGATGGACTTCAATAGTCATTCATCTTGAACCTAAAGTTGAGGAAATCAAATAGCTAATAGGGGAAATTCATGATAAACAAGAAAAACACACACTCCCTCTATCTATAGGTTGTGAAGGGGACTCATCAAGTCCTACACAAGGAAAGCTACAATAGGTTCCTAAGAAACAATCATTCAAGGCTCAAGTGAAAGAGAAATTAAGGAAAAATAAGCATCAAGTTAGAAAACCCAAGGAAAATGCAATTTGGACACTCTACTTTGATGGTCCTAGGTGCAATATGGGAGACGGTGTAGGTATCGAATTAATCAACCCAAAAGGTAGATCTTTCTATGTTGCATATCAATTGCAATTCAGATGTACCAACAATGATGTAGATTATGAGATGTTAATCTAGGGACTCCTCTATGCACTCAAAAAGGGTGTCATAGCTCTTAAAATTGAGAGGCATTCCAAATTGTTCATATGACAAGTAAAATCCATATATTCTTGCAATGACAAAAGATTACTTGCTTACAGGAAAAGGGTATGGGACATATTGGAGGACTTTGAGGCCTTAAACATCAAATCCATTCCAAGGAGAAAGAACATGGTAGCAGATGATCTTGCCATCTCAGCTAGCGCATAGCAACTAGTTGAAAGAACTAAGTTGAAAATATTTTTAGTAGAATTGGTCATTGTTCCATCCATCCTTGATAATATCACAAAATTTGAGGTCTTTCAATATGATCAACATATACTTGAGTTTATCATGTGTAGTCGTCATTTTGAGGGACAAGAAATTGATGATACACCTGATGACAATCTTGAAAATAATGAGCTTGAGGATGAAGATAGAATCCTTAACTTGAAATCCAACACCATTCCAAAAGTAATGGTTGAAACTTGAATGCATCTTTGATCTTGATGAATTGGCACTCAATAGAAGGGAAATTCAAGAAAAGGGAATTGAAGAATGTGATTCATATAATTTGGGTACTGACGAAGACCTAAAAATGGTACAAATAGGGAAAGCATGTAACCAATAGGAAAAGAATGACATGCTCAAATTACTCACTGAGTATAAGGATGTCATTTCCTAGAGCTATGAAGATTTGAATGTATATCAGCAATGTTAGTATGCTAATAGAAACCAAATTTAAATAAAGCTTCTACAAACTAAACAAAATTCATAAACTTCAAGATAGACTAAGATGAGATCTCAATTGAGAATATGAGCCATTAATGGGCTCTCTCAATGAGAAGCTCTCTTGTTGAGTAGCTTTTTCTAAATAGATAGGATGTATGCTCAAGCTTTATACTTCAAAAAGTGCTTCAAATGGAGTTGGAATTTGAGTGTGAATGTATGGTTTTGATGTAAAATGGCTTCTCAAAATGGCATTATGAATTTACTTCATGGATTGTGTTATTTTTCAAAGGGGAAGGATCCAATTTATAGGCAAGAGGCTTGAGGGATTGAGGGCTAAGATGCAAGGATGGGAAAAAGCTCATGGAGGGCTCAGATTGCATGAGAAGAGAGCACATGGATTGTGCTTCCTTATAGCCAATCAAGGAATGACACATGTCACATGGTGAGAGGATGGAGGAAAGGGGAAGGATGAGTCAAAAAAGGAGGCTCAAGGGATAAAATCTTCAAAAAGAACCTCATAATGACCTGTAGGAGCAATAAAAGGGCTTGTAAGAGTCATTTATGACCTAGTGGACTTCATAAAGTTTTATGGTTGAGATATTTTGAGGGTGATGAGAGCAATTTCGACTTGGACTTGATTAGGAAGGTTTTAAGCTTGTTTAGGCTTGTGCAAATTATTAGAGGATGGATTAGAATGGTTTAGGATTAGCTTAGGGATAGGCAAGTGGATGGCATTTAATGAGGGTGGGTGAAGGAGGAGATATTTGTTAACTTTGGCTTGGGGTAGGAAGTTTTAACTCATGTTTAGGGAATGTGACAAGGTTAGGAGGAGATTAGGATTAGTTTTAAAGACATCTTCTAAAAGAGTCTAGACTTTGGATGAGGATAAAGACTTTCTAGAATAGTCTAGAATTTCCTAGGATGAGGATGAAGACTTTCTAGAAGAGTCTAGAACTTCTTAGGATGAGGATAAATTAGATTTTTAGGAAATAAATAAAGTTTTATTTATTTCAAGGGTTTGGGTTGAGGAGATATTTATTAAAACTTTTTTAATAAACATGAGGATTAATTAAATATTTTGAGTTGGAATTAGGGGTAGGAAATGATGGGATTAGCCTTTAATCAAAATTAAAGAAGGATTAGAAGATTTTGGAAGAGGTTATTGGTCATAAGGAAATTAGCCAAGTTTTGGGCAAAAAATAATTTTTTTATTTATTTTAGGATTTTTGGTCAATTTATTAATTAAATAATTAATAAATAAGGAAATAATGTTTAAATAAGATTTAAACATTTTTGGGAGGGATTCCTTAATTAAATATTTTTAATTAAGATAAAGGGATTTAATGGCATAAAAATTAATTAATTAATTAATTAAATAATTAATTAATAAATGATGATGTCGTCAGGGATTTTTTCAAAAAATAAAAATACTTTATTTTTTAAAAGATTTTTAGGTGTCTACATTTTGCCCCTCTTTGATGTGATGCTGCAAGTGGAATGGCATCAAAGATAAGAAAATAAGATGCCCAAGGCTAGAGCAGAAGAGGAGAGAATGGACTGTGAGATGGCCCCTCAAGAAGGCAGCGGGGAGAGAAAGCGAGGCTTGGTGGCTTCTTGAAAAAGACAAGAATCCGGGATGAGCAAGGAGACTCAGAGGCACAAGAAGAATCAAGCTTAAGATCTTAGGGATTGCAGAGGATGAAGGAGCGGAGCGCTATAAAAAAGAATCCAGGATAGGGAGATGGATGAGGGGATTATAAAGCTGATGCAACAGGATTTCAAAGAGTCAGATTGGTGGAAGATGGGTTTCGGAGATCCCTAGGACTAGGATTGTGGATCTCGAAAGATGAGGCTTGGTGGATCCCTAAGACTAGGATTGTGGATCCCTAAAGCTAAGAGTGATGATTGATTCAAAGAGATATTGATGCATCAGCTGGGGTAGGAGAGACGGATGCTGGATATGGATGGGGGATAATGGAGATGAAGGAAAACCATTGAAGCTTTTTGAGCGGGGGGATACTTCAAAGAGAAGTACCACCATGTAGTTGAGCACTAGATTTGCTATAGGACTGTTGTTTAATTGCCAAGGTTACCAAGAACATCAAGGCCTGTTCACCAACTGTCCAAAGGACTAAAAAACTGACTCGAAACAAACATGCCAGGGTTGCCTAAGCATCACACATGAATCCTAGAGGAAGCAGTGCGGAACCGACACTGGGTAACCCACAAGCAAAAAAGAAAAACAAATGAAAGACTTGATCAAGACCTTACGCTCTAATTGCCCCATTCACAGCATACCATGATATGGAAGATCGTGGCAACCTTGAGGAGGGAACAAGGAGATTGCTTGGAAAAGATACTTCAAGATCCAAAAGGGGAGATTCCAAATCAAAAGAAAGTGAAAATCCAAAAGAGAGTTGTTTGCCAATGAGATGGGTAGGATGAGGTACTAACGGAGCAAGATTAGACTTGAGGAAAGCTATATCCTGCAAGGACCTATCGGAGAGCACCTAAGTTGGTGGATCGGGATGAGTGGTGCGTCTGGCAAGATGAACTAAGAAGGATAACACTTTGGTGACAGGAGATCTAGCTAAAGGATGCATTGAAATAGCTAAACAAGCTGTGCGGTGTGTACAAGATGCTGATCAAGGATGAAATGACACGAAAGCTGGATAGATACAATGGTACTAAGTTAAAGAGGATGTACAGGTTGATCGACCAAGATATGTTACAAATGTACAAGTTTGTTCATGTTTTTGTTTTTTGTGAGATGGAAATGTTTGTGAAGGATGAGATGTCTATAATAGTTGATAGGTGGATAGGTAGATGGTTTGCGAAAAGCTTAAGGAAAATGGAATTCTTTGGGTGCATGTGATAGGATACAAGCTAGGATAAAAGATTATCTACAAGATGGAGTATGGTACAAGCTTTGGAGAAGATTTGGATATACAAGGTATGGTACAAGATACAAGGTATAATACAAGCTTTGGTACAAGATTTTACAAGCTGTACAGGAGGTATTTACAAGCTTCATCAAATTTTGGATATTTGGTTGGAACACCAAGGGAACAAGCAAGTGTGTCTAATGGGATGGTGGGTGAATGGATGAGGGATAGGATAGTGATAGATAATGGATTAGTCTTTAGTACACAAGGTGCCTGGATTACCAAGTTTTCACCAAGGTACCTATCCAAGGCGCTTGAATTGCCAAGTTTTCACCATTGGACGCTTATTTCTCTTTACTATTTTTTTTTGTATTTTTCAAAAGCTAGGTATACCAAGGATCTTCAAGCATAGAAATTCTTGAGATGAATGATGTTAGTAGGATCATTCAAGAGTTCTCCTTCCGGTGTAGATAGCTAATAGGATCCGGAGCCAAAGGAAGCAGTGACAACATAAGGACCAAGCCATGTAGGTTCAAACTTGCCTTTCTTTTCTTGATCTGCTTGGACTTTCATATTTTCTTTAAGGACCATGTCACCTAGCTGAAAGTTTCGTGGAAGCACCTTCTTGTTGAAATTCCTTTTGAGATGAGTTTGATAGACTATGAGATGATCATAGGCTTGTTGTCGCTTCTCGTCTAAGAGATCTAGCTGGGTGAGCTGAGCTACTCTATATTCTTCATCTGATATTTTCCCTTGCAAAGATATGCGTAAGGAGAGAAGTTCAACCTCTACAGGTAGTATGGAGTTGTGCTTGTGGATGTACGGAATGAAGTTCGATAGGCCCATAGGGCTAGATTTATTTGTAGGTGCCAATCACGGCCAGAATCATTGACAACTTTCTTTAGAATTTTGAGGAGGGTTTTGTTAGTTGCCTCTGCCTGGCCATTACCTTGTGGGAAATATGGGCTAGAAAAGTGGTGATGGATGCGAAGGGAAGTGCATAATTCTTCCATGTTGAGATTTTCAAAGTTACCTCCATGGTCGGTGAAGATGGTGGATGGGATGCCGAAGCGGCAAACAATGTGGTACAAGATGAACTTGGAGACCTGAACTCCTGTAGCTGAGACTAGGGGGACTACTTTCACCCATTTAGTGAAATAGTCTGTAGTTGTTATTATCCATTTATGTCCATCAGATGAGAGGGGTGTGATAGTTCCAACTAGATCAAGGCCCCAACAAGCGAAAGGCCAAGGTGGTGCAATAGGCTGTAGATCCTGTGCTGGAGCATGCACAAGATTTGCATGCTGCTGACATGGGAGACACTTTCTGACAAAGTCATAGGAGTCTTCTTCAATGGTAGGCCAATAGTAGCCTGCTCTAAGGATTTGTCGCACTAGGACAATACCACTCATGTGGGCACCACAAAGTCTAGAGTGTACTTCCTTTAACACCATCGCAGCCTCATTTTGGTCTAAACATCGAGAGAGAGTATCATGATAACCCCGACGATATAGGGTATTGGCTATGATAACATAGCGAGATGATTTTTGGATTAGGTTCTGGCGTTGGGTACGTGTGAGGTGAGGGGATATGATACCATCATTAAGGTAAGCATGAATCTCATGGTACCAAGGGGATTGGGGACCAACCAAGATACAAACATGGTTTGAATCCTCATTCGCATAGGCAGGTGTGAGGAGCTGCTCCACTAAAAAATCATACTGTGTAGCTGCTTGGGGAATTTCCAAGAGTGAGCCTATAGTAGCCATAGCATCTGCTGCTTTGTTCTGTATTCGAGGCACTTGTGTAAACTGAAGCTTTGTAAAATGTTGGGTTAGCTGATCAACTAGCTCTTTGTATGGTAATAGCTTTTCATCTTTGGTTTGATATTCATTTAGGGCTTGCTTGATGATGAGCTAATAATTGCCAAAGATTTGTAGCTCAACAATGTTCCATTCTGCAACTATCTTTAATCCTGCTATGAGGGCCTCATATTCAGCTATATTGTTGGTGCTAGGGAATTGTAGCTTGAAGGCTTTTGGAATGTAATCTCCTTGAGGTGTGACCAACAATATTCCTGCCCCTAATCCATGAGATGTGTATGAGCCATTAAAATAAAGTTTCCATGGGGGTTGTTCTTCAATTAGACAGATATGCTCATCTAGAATTTTTGTGATCAACGGATAAGCATCTATTAGAGGTGCATCAGCTAGGTGATCTGCTATAGCTTGCCCTTTGATTTCCTTTCTATCCACATACTGGATGTCAAATTCACTAAGGAGCATAACCCATTTGGCCAAACGGCCTGTAAGTGCTGTTCTAGAGAGCATATACTTTAGAGGGTCAATCTTGGAGACTAGTTGGATGGTATGACTTAGCATGTAATGGTGAAGCTTTTGAGTTGAGAAAATAACTGCCAAACAAGCTTTTTCCATAGGAGTGTAATTGAGTTCATAACCAACTAGGGTTCTACTGATGTAGTAGATGGCTCTTTCTCTGTTGTAGTCATCAAGCTATGCTAGAAGTGCCCCTAGAGCAGTAGGTGTTGCTAATATGTACAAAATCAGGGGACGACCAAGAATTGGTGGAACCAAGATAGGGGGATTGATGAGATACTGCTTGAGATGGTCAAAACTGCACTGACATAAAGGATCCCACTTGAAGTTCTCATCCTTCTTCAGTAAATGTGAAAATGGTGTACACTTATCTGCAAGCTGGGAGATGAAGCATCGACCAGATTGGAGCTTTCCTTGAAGAGAGCGAAGCTGTGGCAATGTCTAGGGAGGAGGCATGTCTAAGATAGCCTTGACCTTCTTGGGGTTGATATTTATACATTTTTTAGAAACTATGAAGCCTAGAAGCTTGCCAAATGTGACCCCAAAGACACATTTCTTGGGATTCAGCATGAGATGATATTTGGCTAACCTATCAAAGACTTTCTCCAGGTTAGCAAGATGATCCGTGAAGGTATGAGACTTGACCAAGATATCATCCACATAATCCTCCAAAATGCTATGGATGAGATCATGAAAAATGGTTGTCATAGCTCTTTGATAGGTAGCCCCAACATTCTTTAGGCCAAAAGGCATCATGTTGTAGCAAAAGGTTCCCCAAGGGGTAGTGAATGTTGTCTTATGTTGATCCTCTTCTGCAATCTTGATTTGATTATACCCAAAAAATCCATCCATGAGGGACAAAATTTCATGTCCAGTTGTAAGATCTACAATCATATCTATGTTGGGCAAGGGAAAATCATCTTTTGGACAAGCTTTGTTAAGATCTCTAAAATCAGTGCAGATTCTGATGTCACCGGAAGGTTTAGTGATAGGGACAATGTTGGAGATCCACTCTGAGTAGTCGATAGGTTGGATAACCTTAGTAGCTAACATTCTTTCTAATTCAGCTTTGACCAATAATGCCACCTTGGGGTGCATTTTTCTAAGCTTTTGTCTGACGGGCTTGATCTTTGGATCAACTGCAAGATGATGAACTACAAGCTTTGGATCAAGTCCTGGCATGTCCTGATATGACCATGCAAATCGGCCAATGTTCTCTCTTAATACCTCAAAGAGGAGGTCAGCTTGGTCTTGTGATAGGGATGCAACAATGTGAACAAGTCTGGGGATCTCTGAAGAACCAATGTTGACTTCTCGAGTATCCTCAATTAGAATAGAAGACACCTCTGGTCGATTATCTTGAGGAGGCAATGCTAAATCCTCATGTTCTTCTTGTGGCTCTGGATTTTCTTGCTGAGGGGTTCTCTTCGTTTCCTTAGCTAGTCTCAGATTCACCTTAGTTCCAGTTTTGGGTGTATCGAAACTAGGTTGGAGATTTTCTCCAAAATACCCCTTGGGATCTAGCTTGTAAATATAGGTAGAATCTGGCTTTGTTTTCTTGTGAGGAGTTTTAGCTCCCATGAATCTTAGAAGTGCCTCCTCTAATGTGAACTCATCGATGTGTATGACACTTGGTTGGTCCCAATCTATGAGTTGTGGATGGGCGAGTGGTAGGTCAATGAGGTGGATGGATAGTTCTTGGAGAATAGAGTCTCCGAGGGAGATTTGGTCTAGGATATCGTCGTAGGCTCTCTTTTCAACTTCCTCAAGAATGTCTTCGATTTCGACAAGGTTGCGGTGAATTTTCAAAAAAGCATGACCGTTCTCATTGGTGCCCCCAGTTGTGGGTATTCCAAAGCCAAGACCTGACTTTGATTCCCACTTGTGTGCGTCGATGGGGCACTGCATGCCTCTTTCTTCTAGTCCTAGACCACCACCTTGATAGTTCCATTTGTCAGTGATGAGCTTATGTTCTTGGGGATACTTTTGGCTAAAGTGATCAAGGCATGCTTGATTTCTTTGAGGTGCATCCTTATGTAACCATTTGTTGATATCTAGAGTGAGCTCCTCATGAAGAGGTATTTTCAAGGATATAAAGGTTGTTGGGCCAAACTATTTGTATCGAGGAGGTGGAATGTCCTTAGCTTTGTGATATGTCGATCATCCATGGGCCTGTGGATCAAGTGGGAGTGCCCCGACAGCAAATGCATCTGATAGACTATACTCTCCACAACCTTTGTTATTGATCTTCACGATAGACAGTGTAGAGGCGAGGATGGTTTCTAGGTCATTATAAGTGTGGGATGAGCTGGCGATGGATGTGCCGATATTAATTCCAGGGAAATGGTTTGTATATGAAGCTTCAACCGCATTGGAGAAAGCAAAGGGTTCTGGATTGACATGGATGGTTACCTCAGTGCCTTGATGTAGAAATTTGACGCACTGATGGTAAGTGGATGGAATGGCTTTCATGGCATGAATCCATGGGCGACCAAGGAGGATGTTAAATGGTAGGTTTAGATCAATAACATGGCAGAGTGTCTCTTGGATGATTGGCCCAACCTTGATTGGCAGCAAAATAGTTCCTTCTGTGGTTCTTTCCAAGTTGTCATAAGCTTTGATGGTGATAACCTCACTGATGATATCTGCCTCAGTATACCCAGCTTGTTTTATGAATTTTAGGGTGCAAATATTCAAGGCTGATCCATTATCTATCATTACTCTTTTCACAGCAAATTTGGATACCATGATGGCTATGCGAAGCGGAAGGGTTTGATCTGGCTCGACCACGGGTATGTTGGTGGGTTTGAACGATAGGGCACATGAGGATGAGAGGTGTCCAACAAGATTATGAAAATCAATAGCATTGATATCAGAAGGGACACGGGATTCTATGAGAGCACTATCAAGGATGTTCTAGTACACAGGGCTAGAGCGAAGAAGGTCTAAAATGGAGATTTGGGCTGGCATGTTCCCAAGGTGTTCCAAGATATTGTAATGGCTTTTTGATGGAGCTGATGGTGCTAGTGGAATGGGTGGGCCTGCGATGTTAAATCGCGCTCTTCGAATGGTGATTGCACACTCATTGTTTGGTCCTTGGATATTGATAACATTGACAGAAGGCTCTTTCTTAGATATACAACCTATAAGGCTACCATAGTCTATATAGGATGAAGTGTGGTCATTGTTCTTCCCATGCTGTTGGTTTGGCTGACGGTTGTTGGTGTTGTTGTTGTTGGTTTGGATAGGTGCTTTTCCAAGATTTTGGTTGTGGTGTGGAGGAAAAGCATTTTGATAGATCTGTAAGCCTGCATTGGGAGAGGTTTGGGCACCAACAGTGATTTCCTTCCGATCAATGAGGTCTTGCACATAGTCTTTCAGTTTCATGCATCTGAGGGTAGTGTGACCTTTTACCCTATGAAATTTGCAGTACTCATTATCTTTGTACCATGCAGCTTTGGATTGGTTTGGGTCAATTTGCTGGGTAGGAGGAAATTTGATGAGGTTTTCTTTGACTAATTTCTCAAAAATGACATCCAATGGCTCACCAAGGGGTGTATAGTTTCTAGGTGTAGGTTGGAATCTAGGCTTTTGTCCTGCAGCTACATTGATGGCATTAGCTTGATTGCTAGACCCTTGAAAGTTGGGTCTTGGATTGTGGTTTTGATAGCTTTGGTGATTATGCTGTTGGTAATTGATAGCTTGTTGATTGTTTGGTTGATATGGTGGGTTGGACAGGTTTTGAGAAGGACAAACAATATTCACATGTTTGGTGTCAGTGATGCCATCTGTTGCAACGTGCTTGTTTTTGTTCCAATACCTAGACTTTTCATTGGAATGTGGTTGATTTTGGTTGGCTTCCTTGTAAATCTTGACCACACCATCTTTAATGAGTCCTTGCTCAAGGATCATTCCTTTCTCTTTGATATCTTTGTAGGTCTGCAAACAGTTCATGGTCATGTGGTGAGCTAAGCTAGGATGGGCATTATCAATAAACATTTTCACCACATGGCACTCTGGCAAGGTGCAAGATATGCGGGTGGTAAGGGTTTTCCATCTTTGCAGGTATTCAGCAAGGCTTTCTCCACCTTTTTGCTTAGTGTGGACAAGGTCAACTATTGATAGCTCTGTTTCAACAAGATGGGCATATTGGGCTACGAATGCCTCAGATAATTTAGCAAAGTTTTAAATTGTGCCATAGGGGATTCTATAAAACCATTCAAGAGCTGGTCCAGCCAAGCTTTTGGGAAAAAGGTGCAAGAGGAAGACATCATTGTATGCTATGTCCTAGCAGTGCATGTAAAATTCTTTGATATGTGTGACAGGGTCTCCTTTTCCTCTGAATTTGTCAAATTTGGGTACCTCAAAGTGTTTTGGAAATGGTTTCATGGTAATGGCTCTATCAAATGGGTAAGGACACACATTCTCAAACTTGAATGTCTTCAGATCATTCCCTTCTTGGATGGCTTTCAGAGCTATCTTCATTTGCTCCCATTCTGAATTGATAGGTGATGGCTAGGGTGCCCCCAATATAGGAGTGCCTTGAGGTAGGTATGTGCTAGATGGGGCCACTAAATATGGATGGCTGTGAGGGATTTGCTGATAGGGACTGTACATTGTTTGGGCAGCTACATGGCGGATGACAGGTTGCTGAGGGGGAGGTGGCGCATATTGCTGCATGTGCTGCGAGGCTTGCTGTTGATATGGGATTTGAGGTTGGGATTGAGGAACATAAGCTGGTTGTGGGATAAATGGATTTCTTTGTGGAGGTAAGGTATAAGATGGTTGTGAGGCTCGGGGAAAGGATCGTGGGGCCTGTGGGGTTTAACCAATATATGTTGGTTGTGCCCCCATTTGGGATGGTATCTGCAAATAATTGGTGGTTGGCTGGGGTGGTGGATTACCTCCTAGAAGTGGCAATGAAGAGTAGTTGGTAATTGGAGGTAATGGATTAGTTGGTGGTGGAGGTGTTGGGAATTTAAAGCTTGGGAATGGAACTGATGGGGTTTGATAGCTTTGTGGTTGGATTTGGAAGCTTGGTAGAGTGGTGACAGGGGCTGGGATCACTTGGGAGCTTGGTAGAAAATTGGTAGTAGCTTGTGGGATTTGATAGCTTTGTGGAGTGAGGGTAGTAGCTTGTAGATTTGTGGCTAATGGTATTGAGCTCCCAAGACCTAATGGAAATGATGGAATTGTGCTTTGGGCTGTAGTGAACAAGCTGGGGGTGATGAAAGGTTGATTAATCGGCCCCATGGGTGGCATCCCTATTGTATATTGCTGAGGTTGGCCAAAGATGCTAGCACTAATTTGGGAGATGGGTGGATTTGGAAGGCTGGGTTGGGGAGCAACAACAGTAATAGTGAAGGGGGTGAACGGTAAGATGTTTTGGGTAAAGGGGGTTTAGAGCGGAGAGGTATGAACCAAGGATGGAGTGGTGGTGGCTGGGTTGGCTTGCGGCATGGATATTTCAACTTGGGTGGATGATGGTATGTTTGGGTCTGTTGGATCATATGGAATAGGCAGTGACTACGCTAAGTATGCCCTAAGCTAGGATTGACCAAGTTTGGCAAACATTCATTCGACAAATAAAAGATCAAGCAATAGATAAAAACAAATAGATAGAAGTTTTTGATTCTCAGAAAGTGATACTTGTGCCAAGGAGTGTGTATGTTCTACAACTGTTTCGATCAGTCACCTCAAACACATTAACATCTTAGATGGTTGTCTACAAGGCTGATAGTTGGTTTAGCTAAGGAGTCCTCGATATACCCAAGGTACGTGAGGCCCAAATCCGTAGATGAGATCAAAAAGATGTCACACAGCCGAGAGGAGTGGTAACCCACTTCTCCTCTTTCACTTCTCAAGGGTATAAAGTTCCTTGAGGCTTAGCCCGAGTGACAAAATTTTGATCCCAAGAGAGGTGTCTTTCGATTCACCTCCCGATTCTTATACTCCGCCAGAATGCTGGAGTTGAGGTCGTCCAAGGGGTGATGAAATCCCCAAGTAGGCCTCCTAAAAAGAAACAAGGTTTTGGATCGTAATCTTATGCACCCAAGATGGCCTCGAAAGATGACAAGGGGAGAGAAGACTTGGATGACCTTGGGCTAAAAAAAAGGCTTGTTCTTTTACCAACTGACGCTTAAGTTTTCTGATCTAGACTTTGCAAGAACTCATGTTTAAGATACAATGTTTATTCCAACTTGAAGTGCCAACAAAAGTAAATCAATCAAAGAATGAAAACAATAAGAAGAGTTAGGGTCAACAAAAGAAAACTCGCGCGCCTAGAGGCCCTACACATCAAGTATCGATTAATTTTCTTTAAGGCATTCAAGATTGAGTGTGAGTTTTTTTTAAGCCCAAAACAAAAGTGTGTGAGATTCGATTTCAAGCACACGCCCAGAGGCTCTCCACGTCAGTTGTTGTTCAATTTTAGTGCCCAAACTTGAAGTGTGATCGATTTAATCTAGAGTTTTGATCATTTAAAATTTTTGATAAAGTTAAAGCAAACATTCAAAGACCAAGTGAGTGAGTTAGATTGTGGAACATTTAACACCTTTTTCAAGTAGACCCATCCCCATAAATGGCGCTGAGATTGCAACCAATGGTTAATATTTGATGGGTGATTAGAAAAGAGGTGAGTCCAACGAACTACTCAAATTGATTTTTGCAAATTTGTATTTTAACTTAACAAGGTTTCTTAAATGAACAAAAATACAACTTTACCTAGACTGCATGTGGAAAAGAGATTTGTTTTGTTCAATTTTAAGAAGCTCCAAATGAAGTGTTTGATATTGCAATGGTTAATTGATCCTTAGAATTCAAGATTGGATTTGTTTTTTTAATCATGCATTCAAGAAAAATTTGATTTTAATCCATGGCATTCAAGAGTGATTTTAGCAACATGCATTCAAAGACAAGTGGTTAAACATTCAAGTGTTTTCTTTTGATCATTCAAGATTGAGATTTTGTGTGTTGTTTTAAGAACTTTGAAGTGCTTTGTTTTAACCTTAGATCATTCAAGATTGTTTTGGACTCAAAAGTGAAAATGACTCTTTGAACTTTGGTTTTCATTCAAGATTTTGTGTTCTAGTTTGCATGTTTTAAGCCCAAAAATGATATTCCTAGATTGTTTTCATGCATGAAAAACCTAAGAAACATTCAAGATTTTGCAATAAGAAATTTTTTTGGAACAAATAACAAAGCTTTTAGGACAATTTTTGGCAACCATTTAGGAATCTTAGTTTTCATGAGATTTTTTAAAAGAACTTTAGTGTGCACTTAGTGTTGATTTTGAACCTTTTGAAATGGAAACTTGAAGTTCTTTTTAAATTCCCAAAAATGAAGTGTTCCTAATTTTTCATGAATGCATCTAAAACCTTGATGTTGCAAGGATAAAAATGATTAGATTGGTTTAGTTTCACTTGTTAAAAGATTTTTTCTTTTTTAAAATTTTTTTATTTTTCAATGGATTTAAGTGTGATTTGGGGGTTCATTTTAAGCACTAAAAAGAAGTGTGTATGATTTTGCTTCCTTAAAAAAAAATGGCCAAGATCTCCCACAAGAAGAAGAAGAAGAAGTAGATGGAATAATAAGAATATAGACAAGAAGAGGAAGAAGAATTTCAAGTTCTTTGTCCACCTATAAGCTTGAAAAATCTGCAAACACTATGAGATAGATTATGAGTTCCTTTGTCTTCTTCATGCTCATGTAGACCTACAAAACCAATTTATACAATCCTACCAATCACAAAAACAAGAAAAATTAGCCAAAATCAGCAAATAACATACAAAACTTGACTAAAAAAGCTAATGAAGATGACCCATGCGGGGTCCCACCGGGCATGCCAAAATGTATATGAGCAATGTTAGTATGCTAATAGAAACCAAATTTAAATATAGCTTCTACAAACTAAACAAAATTCACAAACTTCAAGATAGACTAAGATGAGCTCTCAATTGAGAATATGAGCCATTAATGGAATCTCTCAATAAGAAGCTCTCTTGTTGAGTAGCTTTGTCTAAATAGATAGGATGTATGCTCAAGCTTTATGCTTCAAAAAGTGCTTCAAATGGAGTTGGAATTTGGGTGTGAATGTACGGTTTTGATGTAAAATGGGTTCTCAAAATGGCATTATGACTTTACTTCATGGATTTTGTTATTTTGAAAAGGGGAAGGATCCAATTTATAGGCAAGAGGCTTGAGGGATTGAGGGCTAAAATGCAAGGATGGGAAAAAGCTCATGGAGGGCTCAGATTGCATGAGAAGAGAGCACATGGATTGTGCTTCCTTATAGCCAATCAAGGAGTGACACATGTCACATGGTGAGAGGATGGAGGAAAGGGGAAGGATGAGTCAAAAAAGGAGGCTCAAGAGATAAAATCTTCATAAAGACCCTCATATTGACTTGTAAGAGCAATAAAAGGGCTTGTAAGAGTCATTTATGACCTAGTGGACTTCATAAAGTTTTATGGTTGAGATATTTTGAGGGTGATGAGAGAAATTTCGACTTGGACTTGATTAGGAAGGTTTTAAGCTTGTTTAGGCTTGTGAAAATGATTAGAGGATGGATTAGAATGGTTTAGGATTAGCTTAGGGATAGGCAAGTGGATGGCATTTAATGAGTGTGGGTGAAGGAGGAGATATTTGTTAACTTTGGCTTGGGTTAGGAAGTTTTAACTCATGTTTAGGGAATGTGACAAGGTTAGGAGGGGATTAGGATTAGTTTTAAAGACATCTTTTAAAAGAGTCTAGACTTTGGATGAGGATAAAGACTTTCTAGAATAGTCTAGAATTTCCTAGGATGAGGATGAAGACTTTCTAGAAGAGTCTAGAACTTCTTAGGATGAGGATAAATTAGATTTTTAGGAAATAAATAAAGTTTTATTTATTTCAAGGGTTTGGGTTGAGGAGATATTTATTAAAACTTGTTTAATAAACATGAGGATTAATTAAATATTTTGAGTTGGGATTAGGGGTAGGAAATGATGGGATTAGCCTTTAATCGAAATTAAAGAAGGATTAGAAGATTTTGGAAGAGGTTATTGGTCATAAGGAAATTGGCCAAGTTTTGGGCAAAAAATAATTTTTTTATTTATTTTAGGATTTTTGGTCAATTTATTAATTAAATAATTAATAAATAAGGAAATAATGTTTAAATAAGATTTAAACATTTTTGGGAGGGATTCCTTAATTAAATATTTTTAATTAAGATAAAGGGATTTAATGGCATAAAAATTAATTAATTAATTAATTAATAAATGATGATGTCATCAGAGATTTTTTCAAAAAATAAAAATACTTTATTTTTTAAAGGATTTTTAGGTGTCTACATTGAAGACTTATGATCCTAAGATTATTACACATGACATCCTGCTAAAACCCAATGCCAAGCCATTCTGACAAAGACAAAGATCGGTAAATCCTCTTATTGAACCATCGATCATGAAGGAAGTAAAAAGGTTACTCGATGCTAAGATCATATTTCCTATCTACCATTCCACATGTGTGGCCAATTTGGTTCTTGTGCAGAAGAAGATAGGAGAGATTCATGTTTGTGTTGATTTTCATAATTTTAATCTATCATCTCAGAAGGATAACTATCCTCTACCTTCATTAGATGAAGTATTGAAAATTGTTAATGGTTCAAAAATGATGTCATTCTTAGATGGTTACTCAAGATATAATCAGGTGATGGTTGACAAAGAAGATAGGCTACAGACAACTTTCACAACCAAGTGGGTAACTTTTCCTTACAGAAGGATGCCTTTCAGATATGTTAATGCAGGGGCTACATTTCAACAAGCAATGGATGAAGCTTTCAAAGGATTGATAAAAAATACATGGATGACTTGACTATCTTTTTAAAAGATTGAAGTACCCATATTGCTGATATAAGGTAGGTATTCAGTAGATGTCATAAATATGGCATATCCCTCAATCCCAAGAAATGTTCATTTGGTGTTACTAAAGGAAAACTCATGGGAAATGTCATTTCCAAAGCTAGAATCTCCATTGATTCGGATAGAGTTGAGTCTATTTTGAAGTTACCACCTCCACCCAGTCGAAAGGAATTAAAGTCTTTCTTTGGAAAGATAAACTTTGTGCAAAAACTCATAAGTTGATTTGTAGAAATAGTTCATCCCCTCAATGATTTACTTAAGAAGGGGGCTAAGACAAAATGGGTACTAGAGATAAAGAAATCATTCGAAGATATTAAGGTTTCCATTTCCATGGCCCCAATTTTAGTAAGTCTGAATTATGAGTTACCTTTCAAGATCTATTCCTTTTCTTTGGAACGTTCTTGTGTAGGGATCCTGACATAGAAAAGAGAGAAGGAAGATGAACAACCAATTGCTTTTATGAGTTGTCCTTTGAAGAATGCAGAATTAAAATATTCAAACCTTGATAAATAGTCCTTTGCATTGATCAAGGTAGTAAAGAAGTTCCATCACTACATACTTAGAAGTAAGGTGTATGCAATTGTACCTGATCCAACAACAAAGATGATTTTGATGTAGAATGAACTTGGTGAAAGGAGAGGAAAGTTGATGGCCATACTTCAAGAATTTTATCTTTAGATTCAAGCTATGAGATTAGTTAGAGGTCAAGGGTTGTTAAAAATGATAGCTGATAACCAAGATAGAAATGAAAAGGATTTTAAGTTTGATGATGAAACAAATGAAGATGATCAAAAGAAGATGGTTGTATCACAAGTTGATATCAATCAAGGTCTGGTAGCACATGTGTGGTACCAAGACATTGTTTATTATCTCTTACAAGACCAATGCCCCAAATGGATGAATAGTTCACAACATAGGAGACTTAAAATGAAATGTGAGTCTTACATGTTACTTGATAACAAGTTGTATAAAAGAAACTACAAAGGGATCTATTTGAAATGCTTAGGATGTGAAGAAACTAAGGATGTCTTGGAACATTTCCATGACAAGTTTTGTATAGGTCATGGTTCAGCAGAAGCAACAACTCACATGATTCTAAGATCGGGTTACTTTTGGCCATCGATAGTCAAGGATACTTTTGAACACGTGTGCTCTTGTCATATATGCCAAAATAGTGCTGACAAAGAGAGGCACCTAGCAATACCATTACAACCGGTGTATGAGGTGTGCCCCTTCACAAAATGGGGACCAAATTTCATAGGTGTAGTCAATCCACCATCATCGACTAGACATACATTCATCCTTATAGCTATAGATTACTATACACAATGGACAGAGGTAGAGACATTTAGAAATTACACTGCTAAGGTGGTGACTGAATTTTGGGAAGAACACATTGTTACCAAATTTGGAATGCCTTTCACCGTTGTGTGTGATAATGGGTCTACATTTGCATCCGCATTCCTAACCCAATCGGCATTTGAAAATAAAGTCATCATCAAGTTTTCTTCAAATTACTACCCACCGGGAAATGGTGTAGCAGAATCAACAAAAAAGAACTTGATCATAGTAATAAAATGACTATTGAAGGAGAATCTTAGGGATTTGCATACACAACTAAAATATGCCTTGTGGATGGATCAAGTGAGAGTCAAAAATTCCTTGGGGACTTCTCCATATTTTCTTGTTTATGGACAAGAACCAATATTCCCACTTAATCTCAAAATTTTGGTTCTTAAATTAATGATTAGGTATGTTGAAGAGGTTGATGAAGTTCAAATCAGATTGATGAATCTCCTAGAAATGGATGAGAAACGAATAGCCACATTAGAGCACATGAATAAACATCAAGCAATTGTAAAAAGATGATTCGACAAGAGGGCCATGATCAAATCATTTAGGATTTTTGACCTTGTTCTACTCTGGGATAAGGTGAAAGAAAAGTCAAGCAGTCATACCAGGTTTCAACACTTGTGGATAGGCCCTTATCAAATAAAAAAAATTTAAGAGAAAACACTTTTAGGCTCAGTTCCTTACAGGGGGAATTTCTTCCCTTGCCAATAAATGGGTAGTTCCTCAAGCATTATTTTGAAGCCTAAAAGACAAAAAAAAAAAAAAAAAATTAGTTAGATTGCATTTTTCCATTTAGCATAGATTTTCATTCTTGTAAGTGTGTTTATTTTTCCAAGTGTGTTTTCTTCCATGTTGCATGTTTGCGTTCAGTCGTGTTTTTTTCTTTAAAGTTGTGTCAGTCCTAGGGAGCAAGGTGTACTTGAGATTTTCTCTTAAGATTTCACTAATCACTTCTTGGTCCCAATTAGGAAGAGGTATTTCTTTGTCAAAACATTTAGATTATTGTGTGTCTTATACCAACCAAGTAGTGTATATTTCTTGTCGAAATAGGGGACTCTCAATTTTGAAATTAGAGGCCTAGACCACCAAGTTCTCAACACTTTACAAATTTAAAGATTTGATTATTTTAGGTCTTGTTGATTTGAAGTCAAAAAATGGTGAGGGACGATCCAAATTTCAAATAAGTTCAAATAGGAAGGGTCTCCTTGAGAGGTTACTAAGATAATTGATTTGGTGTGAGAGTTTTCCTAAAAGTTCTAAAAGAGAAATGCAAGGTATGTTCATAAGAGATCAAATCCGAGAAATTACACTGATGTTCTGACTACACAGTCTAAGCATAGTCAGGATATAGGAAAAAAAATGAAAAAGAAGGAAAAAGAGAGAGAGAATAATACGATGTTAAGTCTAAAGGATTCCAAAGATCTAAAATGGCAAAAGATACGCTCTCAAAATGGAGTATCTTGTATTCAAAGTATCATTCCATCAAAAACAACATTTTGAATAACATGGAGTGATTATTCAAAAGGTAGAAATTCCAAAGAATGTGGCATCCTACCAAGGGCCCTCCAACTGATTCTCTCATATGGTCAAGTAATTGATTAATAAAAGGCCTTCATGGAGATCTCGAATGAATGAGTTGGGAGGAGTGGAAGATTGTTTCAAGTTGTTAGAAAACTTTGATTGACTATATCAAAAGGAAATGAATACACAATGCACACACTAAGTTGGAAGGTTTCAAGTTCTGAGATTTTTATTGAAGAGCCATTTGAAAGATGCTTGAGACGTTTAAATCTTGGTTCGTGTTTAACACACGTCAAAGAGATATTTGCTGATGAAGAAATGCCTTGGTTATTTCTTCCTTTCTTCAGGGCTATTTTTTGTAGTATTCACATCACACACACCAAGAATGAGGATCCCCTACATCTTCGACTCTCGAACTCATAGTTTGAGACTCAAATTTTTTTTTTTGTTTATAAGTTGTGTCAAAAATAGAATAAAGATCATTTCAACCTTCGCTAACCCCTGGCACATGCATCAAGGCATGACATGTGCGAGGGGAGGAGGGTTATAAAACCCTCCATCATCTCCTTCCTCCTCATTCATTTTCTTGAAGTGTTTGAGGAGGGAGAGGTAAGCCTTCCTCCCCTCTATCTTTCACCACAGTGTCCTCATGGGTGTGCTCGCACTGTATGCTTTCGGCGTGGTCGTACGCAGTGCCCTTCTAGGTGTGTGTGTGGCTCCTACCCATGCCCACACACTTGCAACACTAGGTATAGCACCCATTCAGTGCCTTTTGGGATGCCAACGCGGTGCTTGTGCTTGTGACCTAGAGGCACCTGCACAATGCACCTGCGCCCACATGGTAGCACTGCACCTGCATGGTGCTGCTCGTAGCCTTCATTCATTGTTTGTTAAATCATTATTATTATTATTGTGAAAGATGTATCATTTTAAACTTTGAAAAAATCAAAAGAAATTAAAATAATAAATAATTAAGAAAATAAAAAAGATTATTAAAAAAAAAAAAAAAAACCAAAAAATAAATAAGTCCCCGAGGGGGGACTTTTTCCTTCTTCTTACATTGTTATTCGCTATCTAGTAACTGACTGTGTTTTCTTTTTCTCATGATGTGCAAGTAACACAATTAGATGACGTCCACATCCAAATTAGTAGTGAAACTAGTTATTTAAAAATTTCAAGGTGTGACCACAAAATATAGATTACATGATGAGTACATTGAGATTAGAGATACTGACCTCAGACACACAGACTTGGGAGAATTCTTGAGAGTTTGCAAAAATCTAACACAAAGTTCAACCTTGGTGTCCACATTTATCCAATCTGGATTAGTGAATACAACATCACATCCTGTGTCGATATAGTTAGTTGAGTTGATCATGACCCTATCTTGGTATTTTGTTCCTAATGAGAGAGTAGTTAAGAGCATCACTAGAGAAGTGGTCTTAGATTTGTGACCTAAAAATATCAAGAGATTTTTTCATCTGACTAGAGCTGATCAGTTCATTAGACTTTCCTATGAAGTAGTTAAAAGATGGTATAAAGATCATCAGCAAGAAGCCATTGATATTATGCATTCCTTGTACTTCATTGAGAAGCCACCTCAGGAAACGATAATCAGCAAAGTGGATATGACTCGGGGATACATGAAGGATGACATTGGATACTCTATCATTCTCTTGAGCAGAGTCATGGGCTTACCTACAGTGGGTTATCTGGCTCCATTCATGGTCAACTTCATTGAGGCTATCAAGAATGCAAAGATACCACTGCATTGGGCCACGACACTTAGTGAAAACTTGTGTGATTAGCTAAGGATGGTAAAGGACAAGAAGAAGTTCTATATGACTTCTTACGTGGTGTACCTACTTGTAGTAAGGGCAATGAACTATCCTAGGTTATATAAGAAAGGTAGTATGTAGGACCCCAATGCTTGGCCATACAGAGTCTATAATTAGTTGGGGAAGAAAAATCTCTCACCATAGAGCAAAGAGTATAGAATTGTAAATGATTCTTTCATGTTTGCCATCATTCAATTCATCAAAGGGGACAATGGGAAGAGATTATCTGAGAAAGCCAAGGCACAAATCCTAGCTCTCAGAACATATTTCATCTAGTTTCAGACATTTTCATATATTCGAGTAGGTGGTACATCTATCAATCCAAAGAAACTCCCAAGGTACCCAAGTGACAAGTTGGTCCTAATGGAAATATCCCTATAGATTGAATCAGCTTATGAGAGGATAAAAAAACAATGGAGACCTTGTTGGGATTAGCCTTTTGTCATAGTAGCATATCAGGAGAAGAGAAAATAAGATATTCTGAAATTTAAATGGGAATAGGAGAACTATCCTCTTGAAGAGTACAACTCTTCTCAACCATATTTTGACAATGTGGGCAAAGTGGAAAACCTAGTAGGGAAGGATTTCTATCATGAGGATGCCATTGAAGATCATTCAATGAATGCAACAAAGAACTATGATGTGCACATCAGAAACTATTGTAGGATGATTTTGTATCTAGTAGAAAAGGCTCTCCATTTGACCATCCCTGATGAGATAAGGGTATAGGACTCCAAGGAACTATTGGATCCCCTATTCAATGTAGATAAATTTGGTGAGAGACCAATTTTGAATGCAGAAAATGATAGAGATGAAGGAGATGATATTAATCATCAAGAAAGACATGTCATTCAAATGACAAAGAGTTGGATTAAGAAACCTTGACACTGTAATCTTCTATGCACATGCTCGCCTAGAAAGGGGTAAGGGAAGGAAAGTCATAGTTCTTGTCTTTGCACTCCAGTCTCCTATTAGCCTAGAGACAGTCTACCAACTTGATCACCCAATGGGATATTATCACCCTTCAGAGAGAAAGACAAAGAGGAAGAGAGCCTGTCCTTAGAGAATTTAGACAGAGCATGTTGTAGAACAAGTGTATTCCCAGCAATGGGAGACAAGTCCAAAAGAGCCCCAAGATGGTGGAGCTACCCAAATCCAAGTTGAACTTTAGTTTCCTCATGTTTTATTGAGCCAACTTGAAGAGGGAGAAATTATAGAGACCTCTATTCCTCCTATGCAAGAAGAGTCTATTTCTCCTGTGGTTTTGCAGAGACAAAAGAGGATAAAGATTAGGATGAACAAGAGGTAAAGAGTCAGTAAAAGATTAGTGCTAATCCATCAATTCCATAAACCATTTTGGAGGAAGAAACTGATGAGGAAGAAATAGAATCAGATGAGGAAGAAGAACATGTGTCTCTACAATGGAGAATTCAGTTGGAAAAAGCCACAAAATTGGGAAGAAGGAAGAGTGCCATGAGTACCCCGCCACCCACCCAAGTAGAACCAATAGAACTCTCTTCTTTAGAGGATGAAGTGTAGTGATGGGTGAATAAGAAAAGAAAGAAAGGTGAAGATGTTCTCTCCATCCTATATTTTGATTTCTTGGCTATGCGTATGGAGTTACTTGGGGATAAGATCAAAGGCACCCTTATAATTGAACTCCAATAGCAAGACTAGATGCAGATACCACCAGAGACACAGGGTCCTAATTTCACTCCTCCATCTCCACCACAGGTCACAATGGTAGATAAGGGTTTAGTAACTCCTCCATCTCTGAGTTTAGAAGAGGAACATGTTCCAAAGAAACCATCATTACAAGAGCAACCATAACCAAGGGTTATTGATGAGCCATCAAAAGAGGCACATAACCAAGGGTTACAAGATCTACAGAGACTGAGACTACAAAAGAAGGGTCCTCATAGCAAGAGACTCTGAGCAAGAGCGATAAAGGGAAGGAGGTATTTGAACACATCCCTTCATCATCTAGAGCCAAGGTTTTAGAGAGACATATCGCAAGATGGTTTATGAAAGAAATAATGAGAACTGGCAAGTATTAGTTTCATGCTTTAGAGGATGATATTTGTGATATTATAGAGATTTTGAACAAGCTTGAGTCCTCATTACATGATGCAATGCCATTTGTGTTTGTCACAGCCATACAAAACCATGACTTATTTGCACAAGTGGCTCACCTTCTAGAAGGTACAGATGCAAAAGTTGTTAGTCTTGAGGACTATGAAGTGAAAAATATTATGTTGGGAAAGATGACACAGGATACATCCTAATAGATGATGACTATGGGAGTTAAAGAGGTTCACAGGCACATGGAATAGGATGAGATTGAAATCAGAACACTTTGTAGGCAAGTTGAGATCCTAAAGGTATATCGAGCTGAAATTATTGGTCCTCTTGATCTTGAACACCCTAAGGGGACTTTGAATACCATTCTTAGAGAAGGGAAAGATGTATGACTCAATCCATTTTTGAAAGCTTGTTAGGATTGGTGAGATAGCCTTGAGGATAAAGGTGTCACTATAATCATAGGATGTTTGAATTTGATACATGCCATGCAAGAGAATGTGGATAAGATTGTGGCAATTTTGAGGTAGGAATTTAGTATCATAGATGAGGTACACGCATGGACCAAAGATTTGCAAACTCTACAAGCCATAAAAGGGCAAAGGTACAAAATTTTGATTGATGTATATACCAGAGAAGAGTTAGAAATGATAGATGATTTGATATAAAATATTGTAGATGGGAATAAAGTGTTGGACACATTGTATCATGAGATACATAGCCTCAAGGACCAAGTATGAGAGAAAATTTTTGAAGCAGAAAAGTTGTATAGTGATGCATGCTTGGATATTTTTGAAGATGAAGAATGAGAGAAGCTATTTCCAATTTAGATTGTAGAGGAGAATTTCAAGAAGACTTTAGAGGAGGCATCCATTGATGAAGATATTAGAGAAGCCTTTAGGATGGAGGAAGCCTTGTTAGAGTTGGATACCAAACTCAGAGTTTTTGCAGAGACTCGAATTGATGTGGACAACTATAGATAGAAGGTCAAGGACAAGTACAAGGCTTAAATCTTGAAAATGTGGCTAAGATTACTGAGATGATAGAGAAATTCAAGGGCAAAGATCCAAACATAGCTTTGGGATGAAGATGAACAAAACCCAGATGCCAGAATTTCAATTTTGACACTGAGTAAAATTTCTAGATTTTGACCCAGTCAAGGTTCACAGCTCTGCAAGTCTACAGCTCCACATTTTCATGTAGCTCCACAAGTCCACAACTCTGTAGGTCCACAGATCCACAATTCAAAGTTGTGTCAATAGTCGACTGCCAGTTTCAAATAGCACTTTCCATGCATTGGAAGTGCTTTTTGATGGCAAGTTAACTCTAACACATGCCTAGTGAAGGACTAGCTTCTATTTTTTGCACGTCCATGCACTTCCACTTTGAATGATGGATATCTCCTACTTTCTCTCTCATTCTTTCATTTTTCTTGACATGTAAAGGGCTCATGCATCCAATTAATGAATAAAATATGGATGGAGTCGCTCTAAGCACTAGTTAGATTGTTAGTTTGTATATATTTAGTTTATTTTAATGTTTTATAAGCATTTTATTGCATAAATATATCTCTCACTCTGAACAAAAATTGAGGAGATGATTTCTTATAAATACCCCATTGTAAAATGTTACAAGGGCCGCTGTTATTATGCAATAAAATTATGCTTTTGGTACTAGCATTTGGAGTGTAGTTATTCTTGCTTGAATGTGTCATATTTTTGTGGATTTTATTCATAGAATTGTGATTGAGCCAAAGGCTTATTGTGTTTCTTTTGGTTGTGCAATCTTTTAATTCTCATGTTTGCTATAGATATACAAATTCTATTGACATAGCAAGCTTGAGAAGAGATCACCTAATTGTGTCTACATAGCCTTTTGTCTCGCATGAGCACACTTTTCATGGCCTTCTAGTTTGATGAAGAGTGAAACATCATTCAATTTGTTAAGGATTCTCATCGACAATTGCATTAGTGGATTCTAGGAAGTGCTACTCTTATTTTCATTGGTTTCTTATTGATTTCTTTGAAGGTTTAACTTGCAACATGTTGTGTTCTATAACTTATGTCCATTTAGGAATTACAATTTGAATTCATTTGATTTCATGTTATTTGCTTTTAGTTTCATTATTTTCTTTACTAACCCCCTGTTAGAATAGGAACTCATAGTAGCTGCATTGTTAGAGTTGGATTCATTAAAAAATAGAAAATACAAAAATATTGTTCTTTTGGTGTGATATTTTGAAATAGAGAACAGATTTACTTTGATTCCAAGATAAAATAGTTTTTTGAACTAGCAAAGGCCTCCTTGCAAACAATCACATTTATTTTCAACTGAGCAGATTTCGGTACGTAGCAAGACAAATACTAAACCTTAGAGTTGAACCCAAAATATTATCTTTTCAAGAGAGGAATTGTGCAATGGATTCCTACTATTGACCTCATGCAAACTGACCACTCTACAATGCTCTTCTCCATCATCAATGTTCTTGCATAGTCCATTATTGATATGTTTCTCCTTTCTGCTATCCCATTCTAAGGAGGGGCCCTTGGTGATGACATCTATCTTTGATTCATATATCATTGCAGAATGTATTGAACTCATTTGAAATGAATCCCCTACCTTTGTCAGGTCTCAAGCACTTTAGATTCTTCTTTGTTTATTTTTTCAAATTTGGCTAAATACCACTTGAATAACTAAAAAGAATTAGATTTAGCTTTAAGGAACATCATAGTTGTCATCCTAGAGTAGTCATCAAGAAATAAAATGAAATAATTGTCTCCACAATAGCTATGAACATGAATAACTCCACATAGTTCAATATGAACCAATTCAAAAATATCATTAGAAGTGTATGTTTATCTCTTAAAACTATACTTGGTCATTTTTCATTGTTGACATCATTTACACATAGCATTGTTAGGCCCATTTAGTTTAAGCAACCACCTTACTTTTTCTATTTTATTGATATTGAAAAAATTATAAAAGTTAACATAACATAAGATCATGTTCCATAATGAAAAAATATTATTGTTGTACAAACAAACATATCTCATTAGATAAATCTAGATATAAAAAGTTACTTCTTGTTTGATCACCACTTCCACTCAACTTACCATAAACATCATATATCTTGGCCTTCTTGTTGTGGAATTCAACTCTATAACCTAATCTATTCAACTATGAAACACTCAATAGATTATAGTTAAGTGCTTCAACCTAGTAAACATTATCACATTTGATTTTGTTAGTCAATTGAATAGTACCTTTATCTTTTACAAAACATAGGGTATCATTAGAAAATTTAACACACCCTCCATTGTATGGATCAATATCGTTAAATTTTTCTTTATTACTAGTGATATAATTGGAGCATCCACTATCAATTAACCATCTGTCACTTTTGTTTACACATGATATTAATGCAATTTTCTCATCTTCATCAAAACTTTCTTTTATAGAAATATAGTCAACTTCATCATCATTACTTTTGGTTTCATTGTTATTTTCTTCTTCAACAATATAACAAGATTACTTACCCTTGTCATCTTCTTTTCCTTTTCACTTGCTTTCCTTCCTTTCATCCTTATCCTCTCTGTCAAGACACCTAGCAGCAATATGTCCAACTTTGTTGAATGAGAAAAAAATAATAGGTAGTTTATCTTTATATTTAAACCTCTTCCTCTTCAAAATAATTTTACAATTAGGGCTTCAAGTTCATCAATCTTATTATTAGAACTATCGCTTTCACTCTTCACATGTTTTTCTTTCCTTTTTCTTAGAACTAGTTGTGACTTAAACGAAGATTCAGTAGTACCAAGTGTATAGTTATCAAAGATATAAATCTCAAAGGCAATTAGTCTACCAATTACACCTTCAAAGCTCAAAGTGTTACATATTGTACATCTTAGTTCTTGAATTGTAGACACTCTTATAGCATATATAGGAAGTAGATTCCTCAATACCTTTCTCATTACTATTTCATTTTTTATTTTTTCATTTGCACCATGAATATCATTAAAAAAAATTTTGAGTCTTGTGCAATACTACACTATATTCTCACCTTTCGTCATTCTCAACTCATCAAATTTACCTCTTGGGATTTCTAATTTGTCTCTCAAGACATTGTCATTACCTCCATATATGGTTTTTAATTTATCCGAAGTCTTCGTTGCATAATCACATTCTTTTAAATCATAAAACTTGGCATAGCTTAGGGCCAAGGAAATCTCCAACATTTTTTGATTGTGTTCTTTCTTTTTCTTTAGTTGCTCAGCTATCAAAGGATTAGTTGTTACCTTTATATATTGATTATCGACAAAGTTGATAGCATCCTCACTGATACTTGATATATGTACCTCATCAAGTTTTTCCACACAAGAAATTTCTCCTTGTTTAGCTTTGGTACCTCTTTTTGGTGAGTCATGATTTTAGTTTTGAGTACCCTCAAACTTTTCTTTGTAAGCACTAAGCACTAATAACAATTTTTAGAAATTTTAAGAATAACTTAGAAGGGTGGTGAATTAAGTACTCAATATCCATAAGTACCTTTTGAACAATTAAATATAAAATTACTATCCTATTGTTGCCCGGTCTCTACTATACTAATAAAATTACTATCCTAAAGATTTATTATTTTGTTGAATGTAAACCTTATCAAATGTACTTAAAATATAAGGAATTCAACATAAGTTTAGAACTAGGACTTCTACATGGAAACCCAATTTTGGAAAAACCATCAGCAACATGTAACAACTTTTCACTCTTTTGAAGTGAGTTATGTTAGAAGCCAACCATGTTAAAGGCTTACAATACACTCTATTAAATTTGACCTAGTTAGAGGATTTAACTACCCTGTTGGGAGTGTCCTTCTCAAAGGATTTTGAACATTTTTTTTAGAATGTCACCTTGTTAAAATATTTTCATAGACTATTTAGTCCTTCAAATGACTATTAGGTTAACCTTTGTTAAAATTATTTCAATACAAACTATTTACAATGATTAGAAAGAAAATAATAGGGTTTTGATCTATATGATTACAACTCACTTTGTAGGTTCAGATCACTATTTGGTTCATGTGATTATTCACTAATAAACTATCCATTTTCATATATGTTATTGATTCACTTGGAAACTCTTCAAGAAATCTATCTTCTCCTGTCAACAAAACTTAAGGCATCTTCTAAAATTCACTTATCAATATTAGCAACATCTACATAAGGAATCTCCTTGTGATTTTCTCTTCCTCTTACACACCTATGTTTTCCCTTCTATGTCTATAATCCACATTTCTCTATCTACATATTTAAGTTTGTCTCTCTACCTCTTTAAATAGGTAATTATTGCTTTTCCATTTTCCATGATCACTATAGATCTTAGGGTTTATAATCTAGTTCATTAGGTGCATTGTATCTATTCAGCTTCCTTATTTTCTAGAATCTTCTCATACATCAAATTAGATCATAGGTATCATGCCTAATCATCACCTTGAATTGAATGATCCAACTCATCAATCTTATCTTCAAGATCTTTTCCATCTTCAAAGAAGTCAACTTAGTCAAAGAGAAATCATGATTTCCTCAAATTCATTCACAATACTAGTACTCAAAATCACTAAGTTTTGAAACTCAGTCATCACTTAATCACTTGGTCATTGTAAAAAATCTAGCTTGGCATCAACTATCTTGCTCAGTCGATATTGATGCTTGGTCAATGCTAGATTTTCTTGATAGTTATTGTGCCTCGGCTAACACTAGCATCACTCAACACTCCTTAACCTCTTAATCTATTTCTCAACTTAACTTTACATTCTTCATATAAAAAATTCATTTTTCCTTATAAAAGTCTAACTAATAAAATGTCCATTGTAGCTTCCTTTCTATAACTCAACCATTCCTCGAGGTGTTATTGTTATAAACAATTTCTCAAATTCTCTTCATCAATCAAATAGATATGACATTTACAAAAGGTAGCAATTTTTCTTATCGATAATTTTGACATCAATGAATAAACAAAAATTGTTCAAATTGTAAGTTTCCAACATATATACCCTCACAGTACCAATTAAAGAAGGCCCAAGAAATAAATCGAAAATAATTTTTTGAATATATTTCTCCACATTTTTTCCCTTAATTTTTTTTTAACCAATTTTTTTTATTTTAGGAAAAGGAAACTTAAATTAGAGTGCAAAATTAAACTTACTATTTTCCTAAGTTTCTCTCATCACGATGCATTCTCTTTCTTTCTCTTTGAATCTATTTTAACTCTACAAACCAGTTTTCATTAAATAGTTGAATCTCTTTATTAATTAGTCATGATTATTTTTCATTAATTTTATTAATTTGTGAGCTCAAACATTTTGTAGATAAGTGGCTACTTCATAATTTCCCTTTATCTGTGAACTCAAACATTTCTCTAAGTTAACGTTTCATACTTGCAAATATATGAATTGATGTATTTTATTAATTTTCACTTACTTAGAATTCCAAAAAGTAACTTTCAGACTTTCACAAACTTTCTTCATCATGCCCACCAAAATTAAAGAATTTCCCAACTTCACATTAGTCAAACAACTCTGTCTATGTTTTAACAAACAAATGCTACTTTGCACGCTATTCTTTTAAGCCTTTTTTAAATAGTGAAATAGCAAAATTTTGTATGTTACCAATTTCACTCTCCCCCAAAAAATGAATTTTTCTATCACATGAACACCTTTATACTCCCTCTTTGATATGAAGAAAAGCATTATTCTTCCACTTTTGGTTTGAAAATAAATAATTATTCTCATCAATATGGATAGAGGAATTTTAGGGTATGCTACTTTCTTTTTCACAAAGATAGATTAGAACCCTAAGGAGAGAAGCTAAGACAAATACCACTTTCCTCAAGAAGCTTCTCTTGTTGAATCTCAAGATCAATGAGATCATTAGTAGTCATCCTATAGTATGCTCTAGAAACTAGCACATCTCCAGGCACATGATTAATATTTAAATTTATGATTTGAGGAGGGGCATATTGGGTAGTGAAGAGGGAAACACATCTATAAATTATAGAAGGGTAGTGTCATCATCTATGGTTGTGTCCTTCTCATTCTCTAGCTTCATTCAATCAATAAATATGATGAAAAATAAATGAAAACCTTTTTGGATGTCCTTCTTGAGTAGGATAGACGAGATCATGTAAAGAGAGAAATGTCTCTTAAATCCTAGATATCATTACTGGGGTTTTATGATCATCTATGCATTCAATATTTCTATTCTTATAGTATAACCTAGACCTCTAGGAAAATAGATAATTGATGCCAACTAGTATCCCATAGAAAACTCAAGTTTTTATGTATAGGTCTGCTATGGTGGTGATAGTACCAATCAAAATTGGACACTTGTGAACCAAATATTAAACTAATAGTCTAGCCCTTGAAGCTAACTCAAAATCCCAACTCAACTCATGTCTAGCTTTCACTACACCACAATTCTCCACAACTAATGGAAATATAAATGAATCAATAGGTCTTGGATAATAAAAAGTAGTAAAATCACTACCTCAAAGCATACATGTATCCTCTATGATCGTGGCCTAATGGTCACCTTTGTAGTTATAAACCTTTGTAAAGACTCTTTATCATCACCTTGTATCCCATAATATAGGCTCAAATTTGACCATATGATGATTACCTATCCTCCATACATGTGGAAAGTCTCTATCTATATGCCCTATAATACATACATAGCATGGATGTCATGATTGAAAATATTCTCTCTATGGCCTTAGGTACTACTGACCATGTGACCTGCTAGATCTACTAAACTTCCTCTTATAAGGATTTTTTTTTCTTGTTAGAGGTGAGTATACAAAATATAATATGTGGTCCATTCTAGGACCCTATATTTACCACTATTTGGGCTTAGTATGTTGATGACCCTGTGAAGGCCTTTATTTTAAGTTTTGCTAAGACTAAGGGGAAGGGAGATTGTGATAAACAAATACATGGTCATGGTTCTTCTTCCAATGGGATTTTTTTCCTTGATATGAATTTTTTAAAAATGATTAGTTGAACAAAAAATTTAGAAAGATCAAGGGGGTTGTAAAAAATATAAAAGATAAAGGGTTTAGATTGTGATAATTAATGATTGAATCTTTTATCAATTCCAAAGGACAATATTTATACCTTCACAAAATCACAGACCCATGTGGTGATGATTTTTGAGGTTTTCATTGCTAGAAAATAGACCATAGATTACAAGATTAAGTTTATACTGTTATCTTAGGAATCTCTATTAGAGATAAAAACATTATTGGAACCCTAGAATTTTTACCTTTTTGTTAATGATAATACTTATTGGCAAAGACAACAAGAAAAGTAAAAAAAATAGTTTATGGAAAGACTAGAAACCCTATTTAGGTCATGAAGGAAGGAAATTGATATTAGCAGAAATGAAGACAAAAAGAGAGAGAAATGAGTGTGAGAAGTAGAAGAAGGTTTTAGGAAGTTCAGTTTAACATGATACACTAACTATTGAGACAATGAGCAGTGTAGTAAGCTATCAAAAAGGGAATAGATATTGTAGAGCAAAGTGGACCTATCAAGAAAAAATAAAGGAAAATAAGTTCAAATTCTTTTTGTTCTAATCTAACATTGTTGTCAATAAGATTATAACATATTTTAACAATGTGGTCTTTAACATGACCTCAAAGTTCTTATCTAGGATTTATTTAAATATTTTAATAGGATGAACTCTATTAGTGGAATTAAATCTTTTAACATAGTAGTCTTTAATAGGAATATTGGTACAATCCATAGGGTAATAGACACTTTTAAAAAGGTTTAATCATTTAGAAGATGACATTAGTATAAGTTCTTAGTAGGGCACCTTATTTTTGTAGTGATAAGTCATGGGTATGATATGTTAAAAAGGAGATTGTTGAAGTGAACAAGATTGATGAAACTTATCATGGAAAAATCATTATTTTGTCATTGTTGTCAAACTTGCTACTTGTTGGTGAGACAATTGCTTACTTTTGTGTGGATGCTATCATTTGACTGATTGATGAAGAGGATTTGAAAAGAAAGGATAATAAGAGAACCTAAAAAAAGCTTGAGTTATATGGTGTATAAAATGATCACTTTAAAACCAAGAAAGAAATTGATGATATAATATATTTTTTATTTGCTAAAGGCTATAATGAAAGGATACTTGAGCAAAGACTAGATGGAGGCTAAGTGAAAAAATGTGTGCCAATCCTGACCAATCAAATAGTGAAAGTTGAGGAAAGTTAGTGCAAGCTAAGAAGAAAGTTAGTGGAAGGTGAGAATTAAGTTAAGTATGTGTTGAGTGAAGAGAAATCTAGTTGGTGTTGATTGAAGAAAGTGTTGAGCACTAGTAAAGACATAGTGTATGCTAAGCAACCTCAAGTTGGCCAAACATCAGAAAATAGTATTTTCTGAGCAAATAGAGTATTATTGTCAAGTGATAGTAAAATGTCCTAGATCAAAGATTTGACAAATCTCAGCTAACAAAATTGATTTCTTAAATGGGTATGTGCAGGATCATGGTGTACCAAACTATGGCCTTAAGTGGCAGTGAAAAACAAGAAAATCAGGGTTATGTAAACTTGACACATAATTTTAGAGTGGTTCTAGACTTTATATCAAAAAGTTGTAAGAATATAATCTGTAGGAAATTGAATCTAGTTTCTAAACTTCAAGGCCTTATCTAGATAAAACATTAATTGATTGGTCAAAAGTTTTGATTTTAATGCAGTACTACAAAAATTTTAGGGCAAAAATAAAAAGTAGGTGTATGTCTGACCACCTTAATCATAATCAAATGATAATATTTTTAAATATAATTTTAGATATAAAAAGTAGACTCATGCCTGGATGTGACGCATTTTTTTGGGAATTTTTATTCCAAATAAACAATTAATTATGAATTTTCTACTATACTATTTTTAGAATTAAAAAACTCCCATGACTGACCACCTTAACTAGTTCAAAAAAACTCAAAATTAAGTTTTTTGGTTTTTTTTTCTTATACTAGTCAAAGCATAGAATGTGACGCATCTCTTGGATTTCACAAATCTTATATGGTTTGAAAGTTATAGCTATTTTTCAACCAGTATGTCAATCAACACTTTGTAGCTAACTCCATTAGAAAATAAGTAATAATTACTTACTGAACTCATAATTTGACAAACCTTACATTTATGCAAAGCTATGAACATTCTTAAGAAACCCTTTTCATTACATCAAATTTTGGGTAAAAAAAAGTCGTCAGCTACATGCTTGAAGTAAAAAACACATAAGAACATGCGAAAAACACATTTTCGGGATGTTTTAAAGATGACCATATAAGGTTGGTATCGAAAGATATAGTAGGAATTATAAAGGTATTAATTTTTTTCATTTAGTATTAGGATGGGTGGTAAAAAAGTTGGAATAGATTTTGAAATTCTTTGAGGCATTTCAGAACTACATATTTTTCAGATCGCCACTTTTTGGCACACCATGATCCTGCACATACCCAAATTGTGTGAAGTGTGTGGAAGATAAGTATGATGAGCTATTGGCATATAATTCACGATAAATCACTTTGAGGTGAACTCAAAGAGGATTGTTGAGGAAGTTTCTAGAAGGGAATAAAATGGAAATGTCAGTAGATTCAATGAATCTAAACTAACCCTAAAATGGATAATAGACTAGAAGAAATGGTTGTCATTCATAAGAAACTGAGACAAACAAGACTTCTAGGGTGTTGCTTCATATGGTTGTAGAATGAAAGAGTTTATAGTTTCCATACAAAGAAAGAAGGCTTAAGAGGATGAATGAATGAAGGGTGAACAAGATGTTAGAGAAAAAGAGGATGAATTCCAAGAAGAATGAAAGGTTGAATGTGAGATTTGTAATCTACAAGTGAGTTGTTTTCATTATCAGATCAATTCCTAATGTTACTCTCTAATAATTATATTAGTCTAAATAATTCCTTTGGACTAAGGTTGATGTAATTGTCATTAGTATATCCCTTAAGTAGTGTGATATTCTAATGGAATGTTCTAAATTCCTCTCACAAGGATCACTCCTAATAGGGTGATTGAAATTCTTTAAGTAGGTCATATTTAACAATGTGCTTTGTAACCTTTAATGAGGTTTTCTCCTCACAAATCTCACCTCTAAATACTAAAATCGGTAGCATGTTATTGGTGGTTTTTCCAAAATTGGGTTTCCACATAAAATCCTTGTGTCAAAATGTGTGATTGATTTTGTGGTATTACATGTTTATATTTTTGCAAATTTATTTTGACCTAGGACAACAATATGCATATGTTTAAGATCATATTGAATGATCAATGCATGCATAACTATAAGCTGAAGTATTAAAAAATTTAATTTGTACATTTGGAAATTGGATAACTAATTCAACCCCCCTCTCAGTTATTCTAAAGTATTCCAACATGATCCCCACTATAGTTTTTCCCTTTAACCAAGGGTTTTCCTGTAATACAAAAATTATTTTGTTATGTATTTATGAGTTTAATTTTTTTAGGATTCTATACATTAGTTGACACTATATGAATGTATTAACTATTAATAATGTTATCAATTATAGAGAAGGATTATCGGTTGAAGTATTTGATAGACTATTGACTTATGTTAATAAAAGAGTTAAAAATTAAAAATTAATAGGTACTAATTCATCCTCTCTCTCTCCCTCTTAGTACCTCACTGGTAGCTTACCTTAAAAATTTCCTAACAGGGATCATAGGAGGTCCTAGGGGGCCTTAACATATCATAAGTGATGGATAATGATCCTAGAATTTCTTAATGGGTTGTAGATGTCATAAGGGATTGAAAGGCGTCTTAGTATGTCTTAAATATACTTGAGTGTTATAATTAGTCCTTCTATTTATTAATGAAACCTAATACATTGGAATAGGTCCTAAGATATGCTAAGATTCAATAAAAGGTCCAAGCATGTCTAAAGATATCAAAAAGGATGGATAAGGGTTTTATAATTCACTAAGGGGTCATTGGTGTCATAAATCATCCTAACAGAACCTAGGTCACATAAATTGATCCTAGTAATGTATAAAGGTGCTTAAATGATTAATAGATCATAATATATAGCATTGGGTCTAAGTGGTCCTATGTGATTTAAGATGTCTTATAGAGGGTTCTTAAAGCTCATTTTATATCAGAATGGATCTTATGTGATGTACCATTTCTCAGTAATAGTTCTTAAAATATTTTATATCATGATGACTAGTATAAGTCATAATGAGCCATAAGGTAACATGTTAACATAGTAAACTAAGATAATATGGTAACATGTAAACTGAAAACACAAACAACATAAGAAAAATATTTAAAGATATTAAAAAGAAATCTAAAAGCTTAAATATTTAAAAGACAAACATGTTTAGTTTTAAAAATAGATATCTTTTGTATAGTTGTTAAATTAAGATTTTTTAACATTCTCTAAGTAGGGTCAAGTCTTACTAGGATTTTCTAGCTAAATTTTATAACTAGGGATTTCTAGTTAATAGTTTCTAACTAGGATTTCATAACATTTTCTATTTATGGTTGTCTGAAATAGATTTAATAACATTCTATTTATACAATTTTAGATCATTATATTAACTCTATGCATATGTAAAATTATCTAGCAAAAAAAAAAAAAAAAATGTTCTCTCTCTCTCTCTCTCTCTCTCTCTCTCTCTCTCTCTCTCTCTCTCTCTCTCTCTCTCTCTCTCTCTCTTTCTATATATATATATATATATATATATATATAAGCCACTCCAAACATTCCAAAATCTTTCTATAATTACATTTACATAGAAAATTTTCAACATGTTTATGAACTAATATTTGAACCTATATTTAATTTAAAAAATTTAAACAAACATTGAAAAATGATTATAACTACGATGTTATAGTTTTAACTAGGGTAATTGGTTTTTCTAACTTAGGTGTTTTAGCTTCATTTTTCTAACTAGGGTTTTCTAAAAGTTTATGAATATTGTTTTCTGACATTTTATTACAATTGTAGATAAACCCAAGGGAAAGGAGAAGAATTAGGAGAATTACTTCGACTCTTTTTTAAGTTTAATTTTTTGTTATGAAATTTCTTTAGAACTCCACCTTTGTGGGTGTTGTTCATGGTGTTGCTATGGACACTCAAATGTTATGATTTTTTAATATATCATATACTATCTATAGATTGTTTTCTAGATCTTTCGATACTTTAATGTGGGAGTTTTTGGAATGAAAAAGGGGGTAGGCTAAGGTTGGTCTCTTCTGACTTGTAGTTGTGTTGCTACATTTTGTTATTTTGGGTCAACCCCCATTTTTGGATGCTTTTAATTTCAAAAACATTATATGAATTTTGATATGTAACATTATATGATAGGATTAAAAAAAACCTAATGAAAACAAAAAACTAATTGAGATTTATGAAACAATATTAAAAAAATGTACAAAAAACATTGAACTAGATAAAATATATTAATTAATAAAATTATTACAATTTTAAATAACTAAAAAAAAAATCAAATATATTGCCTCCCTTGTATGAAAGATGATTGAAAAATTCAAATAGTTCATGGGATTGTTATGCAAGAAAAATGCATCAAGTATTTTACTCCAAGGATTGGGCTTCCCAAATTCACCAAACTATAATTGTTAAAAATAGACCTATCTCATGAATTTAAAGTAAATTCCAACCTAGGTGGGTTTGAAGGAACACCTCTCCTTCATGTGAACAAACCGGTCATGAGAATTCTAATGAAAGGGTGATGTTTACACAAACACCTCATGATGGTGTCTTTGTGTAATCACCTTACTTCACATGAAGGGGTAGAAGTTAAAATCTTTTTATTATTATCTAAAGTTGGTTTTCTTTGTTAGAAAAATCACAAACCACATATGTGGGATCATCCAAAAGTCTAGGAATGGTAGGAGACGATTGAATTTATATTCACAGATGTTATTCCTTGATTTGATCAATTTTTCATATACTTATCACTTAAGAGCATTCAACCATGTCGCAATAGTAGTAAGATAATGTAGAAATTGTATTGATTGAACTCAATAGTTATAAAAAGTTATACATACAATATAAGAAGATAATATTTATATGTTCTGAAAAGTACAATCATCTAAAATAATAAGTTGAATGTGCCACAAATATTCTGATAACTTTTGGCTATATTATAAGTTTGATTCAAAATTTGTTACAATCCTTCAATTTGATTAGCTATAGAAGGTTATGACCCATATCCTTAGAAAGTATCAAAATAGTTGACAAAATGACTCTTGTTAGCAGTGATACAACCCATAAGAAAAGAAAAGGAGTAAATGTTGAGCATGAATGTTGACCATATTCCTATGGGGGAGTATGATAGATATGTTACAATGATGATATGTTACATCCATCACTGAGTTTGTCATTGATGTCAACATAGTAGTTTTCTATGGTATCTGATAGAAGAACAGTGGAAAGATCAAGTCTATATAGATGGCTAGTTGAGTATTCTCACTATCCGAGATTATGGGAAATACTTCTCAGCATCTAGTATATTTAGTTAATGTTAGATGAAGAAATGATAAGTCTGGAGGAAGTTATGTTAGTTTTGGTGATGTTTGTTCTGACATAGAGATTACGAAGGAATGTTTTGGTAAACTTGTTATATCTCTTAGTAGATTTGTTATCTTGAGAATCAAGGTTGAGAATGTGAAGAAGACATGTTGGTGATGACATGGCTAAGTTGGCTCATCATAATATTGTGTATGGAAATATATTCAAATTGCAAGGTAGAAGATTAATGTTATCACTAAGTGTAGCATGTTCTTAATGTGGTCCTATAATGATTAATTGAGAAGGTCCAATAGCCAATTCAATGAATTGTTTTATGGAATCAATATAAAGGAAGGACATTTTCCTTTATCAAGAATGTTATGATGAAGTGATTGTAAGCAACAAAGAGAGTAGAATGCAAAGTTAAGTAGAGCAGAGTGGAAGTGAAGGAAACTTCATTGCCAAGGTTTTGCTAAGTGATCCAAGGTTTGATATTTGGATCTAAGGTTCATGACCTAGTCTACAAGGTCTAATAGTTTTTGATTTGGTTGATAGAATAAAGGAAAGAAGAACATAATAGTAAATTACATGTTTGACTATTGTGGTCTTCTTGTACTTTAAATTGAATGTTTGGGAAGTGGGCTTTTCTTGCATACATTGCACTACAACTCATAAAAGGGTTGGCGCAACTCCTAACGGAGTTGGAATCTCCTAACAAGGATTCAAAGTCTCCTATTAGGGACTCATATGTACTGAATTTTGTAATAGACTCCTAATAGGGTCCATCCTGTAATAAGGAACTTATATATCAATTCCTTGAAGATAAAGTTTAACAACTTTGAGAGATCCATGGAAAAAATGTTTAGGAAAGATAGTCTGAAGTTCAATGGAACAAATTATGATAGCTAGAAAGAAAATATGAATACACATCTATTTTGTATGGGTCCAAGATATTGTATCTAAGTGACAAAGTCAGCAAAGATAATCATTGATGAAAAGGATTTTGAAACTTATATATAGGAACAAATAGATCTTTTTATGTGGGACATGAGAGCTAGAAAAGCCCTATTGACTGCACTTCCTAAAATTGAATACAATTAGTTAAATTCACTTGCTACTTCACATTTGATTTGGAAAGCTTTGGAAATTAGTTTTGAAGGTTATGAACATCCTAAGAAATTGAAATTACAAAGTTGGATTTGTACATTTCAAGATGCTAAAATGATGGAAGATGATGAACCAAAAACCAAAGAAGATGATGAGGTTATATGGAACATATTGAAGAGCTTAACAATACCATTTAATCCAGTAGTTCAAATGATAGAGTTGATATATTGTACCATATATTTCACAAAGGAGACATTACTTGGAAAACTTGAAGTAGTTGAGAATGAGCTTAGATAATCTAAAGAATTACCTAGAGTAGAGAAAAAAATTAGTTCCTTAAATATTCAACCTAGTTTATCAAAGAGCACAAGCACTAGAGGATATTTTGCTAGCAATAGTAGATCTGAGGAGGATAGAAAGATTGAAGGAGTAGCCCTTCTGGTAAGGAGATAAAAAGAAGGTAAGAAAATATTTAAATGTTAGACTTGTGATGAATATGGTCATTATGCATCTAAGTGTCCTAAAAGAGAGAAAATATATAAAAGAAATTAAAAACCTAGAAAAGATAGAGCGTGTTTGTATGCAAATGAAGAAAATGATTTTAATGAACAAGCAATAAGTGCTAGTGATGATGAAATTTGATTTGTGGCAATTAAAGAAGAAAGTGCAAAGAAATTATCTTTGGCATCATAGATTGAAAATAAATTTGATTAGATAATTCAAAGTGGTCATTCACATCATATGACTAGTGATATGAACAAGTTTGTTGAATTCAAAAGTCAAGATGGAGACATTGTTGGAGTTGTAAAAAATGCAGCATGTCAAGTTAAATGTATTGGATCTATAACTCTTGATGGAAAAACTAACACTAAGTATGTATATTTTGTTGATAGTTTAAAGCACAATCTTTTGAGTGTTGGAAAAGTAGTGGACAAAGCTTATTAGTTGTATTTCAAAGAGAAGACATGCATGATCAAAGGCAATGATGTAAAGGTAATTGGAATAGGAACCAAATCTAAAGGTAGTGAATTTTAGTTGATGATAGATGGTTATGAAACAAGAGATTTTGTCATATAAAATTTCATATTATTGTGAATACTAGTAATATGTTTGCAATTAGGGATTTGCCTAAGATTGTAAATCCTACTAACATAATGTCCGAGAAGTGTGTTTTGGTAAAGCATAATAGAACTTCTTTTCCGAGTAAGAATTTTACTAATATAGAAAAATTGGAGATTGTTAACACAAATCTTAATGGTCCTACACAAACTAAAGAATTCTATGGGGAATGGAATTTTATGATTCTAGTTGATGGCTTTTCTAGAATGATGTGGGTTGCATTTCTTAAAGATAAATCTAAGGCATTTGATAAGTTCAAGATATTCAAGAATAGAATTGAGAATGAATATGGTATATAGATTTAATGTTTAAGATTAGATAGAGGAGGAGAATTTACTTCAAATGATTTTAACATGTTTTGTGAAGAAAATGGAATTGAAAGATAGTTATCAACTTTGAGGACCTTTGAATAGAATGACATTGTAGAGAGAAGGAACATATCAATGACAGAAGCAACAAGAGCCATTTTAGTAGAGAATGATATATCCAAGATGTTTTGGAGAAAAGCTATGAATACAGTAGTCTACAATATTAACAAAGTGCAAGTTAGGAAAGACACAAATTATGAACTGTGGTTTGGTCACTCACCTAGAGTTAAGTGTTTCAAATTTTTTTGAAGTCTTATATCAAAAGAGATGATGATATTGGTAAGCTCAATTCTAGAAGTGATGAAGATATTTTTCTTGGTTATTCATTGAAAAAAAAGGCTTATAGATGTTATAATTTGAGAATTAACACTAATACATTTGGCATCGATTTGCGATGGCTAGGTATCGCAATTGCGACGCCAATGTGTCACCATTGTGATGGTAATAGACATCGTTGGTTTTTAGTCACAAATTATGACGTCTATCCTTAGCCATCACAATTTTGATGCCCCTCCATCACAATTTCACCCTTCTAACCTACCACAACTCCCATCGCAATGCATGTAGTCCCCGTCGCAATTTTGATTTCCTCCCCATGCATTGTGACAGGGTGGCATCGGCATCTACCCACGAGTTCGTTGTGGTGAGAGCCTGTCCAGTTCTTCCATGGGCATCAGAATTGCGATGGGGATGCAGCGGTGCCAGCGGTGTGGTAGTGCTAGCATTGACACTGCTAGCCATCGCAATGTTTCCAAATGCATCGCAATTGCGATGTAAGGTCAAGAATTGCGATGGCATTGCTATGCATGCGACACACATTTTGTCGCAATGGGTGTGTGGACGTCACAATTGCAATGTCCACGGGTAGCAATATGGTGGGGCCACTGTGGTAGCGACGCCAACTGCCGTCGCCGCCACAGTGGCCCCACCACAAGCATGATGCATCATGGGGCATATGAAAGCATATGCCCCCCAGGTGACAGAAAACATGCATTCTTTCCAAACGATAGCAATCTCTTTTAGTGTTCCAGGTGTAAACAAGATATCCCAACAGGTAGAAAATTTGTCAAATGTTAATTTCATTTCAAAAAGTCTAGAAAAGAACACAAGTTTTGGCCATTCGTGCAGTAAATCCAGATCATCAGCAGATCATGATGCATCATGCTTGTGGCGGGGCCGCTGTGGCAGGAACACCAACTGGCATCGCCGCTACAGTGCCCCACTGGAAACATGATGCATCATGATCTGCTAATGATTTGGATTTACTGCATGACTGGCGTTGCCACCACAGCGGCCCTGCCGCAAGCATGATGCATCGTGATCTACTGATGATCTGGATTTACTGCATGACTGGCCAGAACTTGTGTTCTTTTCTAGACTTTTTGAAATGAAATTGACATTTGACAAATTTTCTACCTGTTGGGATATCTTGTTTACACCTACAACACTAAAAGAGATTGCTGTCATTTGGAAAGAATGCATTTTTTCTGTCACTTGGGGTGCATATGAATCTTCTAAGTGGTTTTCCTTTGGATGTCCAATGTTCAATGACACCCTTTTCTTTAGTTTAGAGCCATTATACTAAGATTCAGACCCACCTATTGTTTGAATGCTAGTTTTCTTATCTCATATATAGAATAGCATGTAAGCTTTCTGGGAAAGCACACTTTTTTCACTGACTGAATAGACCTAGAGTACAAAATATCATAAGAATAACTTCAATCAGTCTAAGAAACTTCAGTATAATTAGTGTTACCATATAAAGAAAAGGTTCTACATAAAATTGTAGTTCTTATGTGTATCCTATTATACACAAATTATAATGAGCTTGCTCCACAAAATTAAACATGTCTTCACAAGTGTAGCAAATGTATACTCGATTATCATCTAAAGCATGCCAGATACCTGTGGATGAACGAATAAAGAAAAAATAATGACCAGAATGAGTGCTCTAGCCATCATGAACAAGAACATTATAAAGAGTGTTCTTAAAATTGCCCTCCTGTGATTGATCAATAGACAGAGAAACTAGAATATCATTCAAATGTGCAATATTTATTAAAAAACCAGTAGATATTACAAAAACTATATTATTAGATTCCACTAAAAATATGATCCATTGGCAAATAATATTGTAAGGGCTACTTACATGTGAACTGCTAACAAATGGTTTGAGATCCAACGTACAACCAAAGTCTACTTTTTTGTCAATTTTTCCTCTAGATCCAACTACACTGAACCACTTGAGATGAATTGCAAGAACATGTGGTGCTTTATCAATTTTGAGTTGTTCTAGAGCCTTCATTTTTACTTTGCATTGTTCACATTGATCTCTTTTCACACCCCCATCTAACTTCTCCACTGCCATGTAATGGGATAATGCTTTCAACAAGGAATCTGCTTGAATGATCTCGAGGCTCAAATCTAAGAAAGGATCAAATTTATTGGAGCAATAAGAACATTATGTGTGCTTCACATACAAGCCAAATTAAAGCAATTGTTAATGAATAAAATACTTTTCTAAGACTATAACCTAGAGTTCCTAGCATAAAAATAATTTTGAAAGGTTTAGGTGACTCAAAAAAGCAGAAATAATGACCAAAATGTGTGCTCCTGCCATCATGAACAAGAACACCATAATCAATCATTTTCTAACATCTTTTTACCCATTGTGTACCCATTGCACATCAATGTAGTATACAGTAAGGGTCACATCAAAGTTTTTATTGGTAAGGAGAAACCCAACAAATTACCCACCATATTACATGGGCCTAAGGAAAGCTTTATGCTTGACCAAAGGCAGGGCACCTGCAGCTAAAAGTCAGGATGATCGAACTGGAGTGAACAATGACTTTACAGAAAACACTTTGAAAACTTGTTAAGAAAATATATCAACCTGCAATAAGATTGTATTAAAACTAGAATTATACAGATCCATATTATTAAAAATTTAAATACCTATCAGTATTAGGTGTTCAAAAAAGCACACGTCGGACACCTCTTGGAATGTTCAGGGCCTCCATAACCTTTGCTACAATAAGAAAGAAATCCAAATAATATTAAATCTTTGTTGAAACTCCAATTCAAAAGGATGTATAGTTATGTTCTAATAATCAAATACTAACAGTAAAAAACACAAAGCTAAAATGGATATGTCGCTAGTTTTTCTCCATTCATTCATAAAACAAGCTTGATACTAAAATGTAAGTGTTTTCTCTTTAAATTATATCATGCTGATCACAAATACTAATAAAAAATTAGTTATCAAAAAGGGTGCAATATTATATTAGACCGAGATCAAATAAATATCCAACATCTTTACAAACCAAATAGAATCAATCATATCACATTTCAATAAGGCTGATATCAGATACAGTGAATAACTTCAAACCAGTATGGTACATATATCACTTTTACATTATGATGTATCTATAACAGTGATTACTTGGTCTTGCAAATTGCTCCACAGAAATTCTAATGATACTTATTGCAGATCAGTAATCAACATTAGATCATTAGGATCTATGACATTATGTCATTTTTCTCAAGTTGAATCAATATCATCAACTTCAAGAGCACCCACACAGCCACTAAGAAGTTCTACTTGTAGAAGAAATTTGTAAAATATTAATTGTAATTGCAATTTTTTATCATATAACATCGTGATTGTATTAAGCTTCTTTATTGTTTGTGAATGAATGACAAACCACTTAGTTTTATAAAGTTACAAGTTTCTTAATTAGTAACTAAGGAATAAATAATGAATTCATTAGTGATGTCACAGTCACCTTACTACTCATGAAAAGTAACTCTTCTCCATTTTCACTCTTCCACGAGGTCACTTGTGCACCATACAACAATACCTACACAAATATAACATTAATAATTTATACATATGACCTAAAAGAGAATTGATAAATTGAAAATGACATCAGAACCAGAACTCAGATTAATCCATTAATTTCTGTTGACATAATGTTAAAATCAAGGGATAGAGAAAATAAAAAGGAAATAGGAAGTAGATCTAATGAGCCATATTAAATATAAGATCAAGGTTACATTAAACCATCCTATGCTCTTAAACTAGTATTAGAAACTAGCAACAAATGACACAAAACCAAGTATACACACGTATGTAAGTATTAATTGTTTTTTCTCAATTTTGCTCTTCCATAAGGCTAGTTGCCTGTCGTACAGAAAAAAGGTACAGAAATTCCACATATAACCATATAATCAATGAAATGATTAAAAATTTTAAATTTCAAAACCCTGTACTGTGAGCAACTCATGAATAACCTATTTGCGGGAATCGCTGACATGAATGAAGCAAGAAGACTAAAAAGAAATAAAGCTATCATAATATCGTTTTAGGTATGGCTCCAAAGAACCCTAAAATATGCCCTATATGCCCTATGAATGATATCAGCAACAACTGACAATAAATTAGGAATATAACATATAGAAATATTGATAAACTATATTATTCCTGCCAGGCCAAAAAAAATTGATGATCGTGGTGATGGACTACCATCTTGCAGTAAAGATAAATTGGATCAAGCTATCAATGTCTTAAGCTTTGGTGGAAAGAATTTTAGTGGGTTGTGTTTCTTCACTAACAAAAATAATCTAAGCTTGTTAAATTTCTTCAAAGATCATAATAAAATATTTTGAAGTAGGAACAATCAGTATACTATGTAGTGTAGGTAACATTGATGTGCCCAGAAGCCTTTTGTTTTTAGCATAAATAGATTTAACATAAACTATTAGTCTATTAATTAGGAATGTAGACCTGCTTGGACTTGTTACAATCCTAAAAACTAGAACCAATTTTTTTTTGTTTACTCACAAGGTTATAAAAACTACAATAACCAAAGTCCAAAAAATCCAAAATCCAAAAAGGCGTGAATTGGAGAGTAAACTCAAAAGCTTGATAGAAGGAACTTAAAACAATAGATCGTTTCAAATCTCAATACAACCTCAACGATGAACACAATTCAAGAACAAAACTTATTTATTGACCAAAAGAATACCTTAGAGCTTCTCTTAGATTGAGATTCCTGTGTAGATTTACTATTATTTGAACCAAACATTGATGTCCAGGCATGGTTCAACATAACTTGAGTTTCTAAGCCTAACTTTCTAACCTCTGAAAATGGAAGTTCAAATGTCAATCCCAAAAAATTAGTTTGATAATTGACCTGCAATAAAAGAAAGTGAGCAAAATTCATATACATATTCTATTAAACATTTGAAGACATGAGATTTCTACATTCCATCAGGTGAAAATTGAAAGAGCTTCTAGCAATAACTGTGTAGAGATTTTTCAATCTAACTAAATAAAATTAAAACAAAAATTATGTTAAAACTCCATACAATTAGAAGTTGCAGACTGTACAACATTTTTGTAGTAATAGAATCTTGACAAAAATGTAAACCATATCTAATACAATGCAATTACATACCTGGGTCTTCCTAAACAACTAAGTGGTTGGTCATGACTAAAAATTTGAAGTACAAGATCAAACATTCCAGCTTCAAGCCATCCAATCTCATGTTCATTTTTTTCCAGGACTGAATGCCCAGGTTTCTCCTCCTAAAACTCATCCAAGAATTGAACAAATGCCTCAATTGTTAGATAGCCAACCTATTGGGGGAAACTAAAGCTTTTAGGGTGAAACCAAACATGTTTGTTGAAAAACATTTTAGCACTTCACAAATAGTAAGGACACAATTTCTACTCAATATAAATATCATAGAAAATACTATCATATGCTTACTAGGTTTTATGAGCGATAGAAAATCCTCATTTCTACTAAGCATGCCTGAGTGACAAACCTATATTAGACCAGTAATGATCTCTAGGATATCAGTAGATCACTACAACATACTCACCTGAAGGTAGATGCTTGTCTCAAATTGGCTCTTTAGAGCATATGAAATTATTCTCATGCTCAAATTACACACCCAATGATAGCATAACATATATTAATTCAATTAAAATAATTTTAAGAAGGGTTCAGTAATCTAGATGCATATATCATATGTGAGCAGTGGTACTCTGCAACAATCATGAGATAATGTAGTTTAGATTTTGGTGAGAATGTTGAAATGTGATAAATAAACTTAAAGTTTCATCTAGAGTTACTTGTTAGTGAATGTACATGTAAGTTCATAAGGATCATTGTGATGAAACTAAGTTACAATCATGATTCCAGGAACAACCTATCAAATAGTAAACAAGTCAGAATATGAATTTTATTAAATTTTAAAAGTTTAGAGATTAGAGATTGGATCTATGAAATTTTAAAACGTTATTGTTTCAAGTGGTTCATTCACAAATCTTGTTTCATTTGAGATGGTTAACAAATTGAATCTACAAAGAATAGCACATGTTAGGCCTTACAAAGCACAAGGATTGGATGTTGGATGTTGTGTTGATGTGAAGGAGCAAGCTTATGTTCCCTTCACCATTAGATCATATAATGATGTTGTACTATGTGACATTGTACCTTTGAGTGGTTGTCATATAATTTTAGGAAGGGCTTGGCAGGTTGAGAAGAGATCCCTACATGATGGCAAAAAGAACACCTACACTTTCAAAAATAATGGAGAGAAGATGGTATTAACACAATTGGAGGAGAACAAGACAACTTGGAAGGTGTCAATGAGCATTGGCATCTTTGAGAGGGAAAGGGTCCTAAGAAAAGAGGAACATGGTGAAGCAATGGAAGATGTTTTGATAAAGAAGGATGATGCTTTGAAGCAAATAGCTAATGAGAATGAGGTTGAGGAAAAGAACCTAGAAAAGGATGATATGAAGACAAGTTGTCCATTTGAAGGACAAATAACAAATGATCAGCAATCAAATGTTGAAGAGCAAGGAGAACCTAACACCAAAAAGGTTCAAAAGGTTGTAGTAGAGGTAAAGAGAAAGGATGCTGATGAAGATAGAAAAAATTAGGTCTTGAAGGGCTTGAGGGAAAGGAGATGATTGGAACAAAGATGAAAAGTACAAATGCTGATGTAAATAGCAAAGAAACAAGGCTTGGAGAAGTAGATATGATATTGATTGGTTCTATATGGTGTCCATTGAAAGTTGGAAAAAGAAAATTCACAAAGACAATGGTGACTGAATCGGATAGAACAGCCACCAACCAGGAGTTGGTATACCAAGGCAAATGGCAAGGGTGTGAAGACATGTTGCAGACAACAGTAGAGGTCTCAAGGTGCAAAGAGACTAAGGATGAGAAGACAATGGATATGAAGAGCCAAGGGAAGGCTAAACAAGGTGATTATATTCCAAGCATGGAGAAGCATGAAAATATGAGTTATTTTGGTTTGTTATTCTAATTTTGTTGCAAGCATATGAGAATATGATGGAGATTCCTAGTGTGGGGAAGATAGCAATAATTGGTAAGAGTTATGTTCTAGAAGGAGCTTGTTATTGCTTCTTGTTTCTACCTATTGTTAGTATCTTATTGAGCTTCACTTTGTTTCGAGAATAGTTTAATATTCTCTACTAAATAGGGCCAACCACACGAAGGTGGAAGCCCATTTGGCCCCACCCCCCTCCCCCTAACATCACTCTACATTCCTTGTTAACATCTAACATTTATTCATTCATTCAACCATTAATAAAATGTAACATTCAATCAATATCACATGATAACATTCATTAACACATTAGATTCGTTAACATGCAACATTCATCAATATTTTGCATTAACACATAATTCATGAACATTCATTAGCACATAATTAAATTCATTGAGACATAAAATTTAGTCATTATCAATTAAGGTATGTAGATGAAAATCATTTCATTTTTTTCTTTCTATTTCTTTTTTCTATGTAAGCTCTAAGAGGAGCATCAGTGTCATCATCAATTCCCCCCTCATCAGTTGTTTTGTTCTCTGTTCTTGATGATCTCAAATTCCTGTGATGTTGCAAAGGGGGGTCCTCTGCAATAAAAAATAAAAGAGTTAAATTAAAAATAATTTATTATAATTGTTACAAGTATTTAATTATTTTAAATAACATAACTGTGGTGCTCTTTACCTGATCTGACCACATCATTTTGTCTGGACTCAACGTCAACATAGTCATGAACATCGACCGCTCGATCCTCTATAGCTACTATACAAAATGTTACGTTAATCCAAACACCAATTGCAATTACATATAAAAAAATTAATAGAAAATGTATACCTCCACCACTGGGATGCACATCATGCGAACCTTCGGCATCCACAGATTGTGTAGAAGGATTGTCAGGCTACATTCCAACATCCTACGGATTGTTATCATTGCTTGCTAAAAACATATATACTCACTTTATATTGTAACATAACATCAAATAGACTAATTGGTAAAGTATTCAATTTGAAATAAATTTCATTTAGCTTATTTACATGTGGCTCAGATGCATCATTATTAGAACCTTCCACACTGATTTTAGCTCATAGCCATTCAGCCATGACTCTATAGGCTTGTTGGAAGCCAATTCTCTTATCCTCTTCTGTGAGGCATCTCTTGAACTTTGAGCCCTACATTTTTGCATGGTATGTTGAATTTTACTTGCATTGTTTCATCAACCAATGGAGGGTATTTAAAATATCAAAAGGAAATGGTAAATAGTTAGCAGGGTTTCCAACCCTTGTTACACCTTATTTTGGTCATGTTGGAGTTGTTCTAAACTATCTTTGGTTCTTGGGAGTCTTAGAGGATCCAATTTCACTCCATCACAACTGCAATTATTTCTATTCTTAAAAAAATTAAAACTTTAAAGTCTAATGTAATGGGCAATGTTGAAAACATTTAATACTCAACTTGTATTTTTCTTTTGTTAGCAACGTGAAGTCTACCTGACAATCAATAGCAAATCATCTATATCCATCACAATATAATAGGAGAAAAATTGAGTAGTTTTGATGGAGCAATCTACTATATAAATGTTGCGTGTTTGTATGCTTTGCTTGTACCAACATATTTTCTCCAACTTCTTAAGTTGGGTAAGAGTCAGTTCAGCTCTTTGGAAATAAAAATGGTTGCAAGTGTTGCTGCATTCCCTCATTCTTTCAATCACTACCTTTATTCTCAACTATTGGAGGAAAATTCAGTCTCAACCATGGCCTCCATTTGTGAGATTTCTTCATATGAGGATTTTGTGAATGAAGAGAAAAGTAAAATATTAGTGATTGGAGCCACTAGTTATATTGGTTGCTTTGTTACTCTTGCAGCTCTAAATGCAGGCCATTCTACCTATGCTCTAATTAGACCCATCATTGCCCATGATTTTGCCAAAGAAAAGTGCCTCCATGAATTGAAAGATTTTGGTGTTAACATTGTCTATGTATGTCACTAGCTCTATTCATAACTAAGATTTTGTGGTAGATATGTATGGCACAGTTGTAAAGTGTGTGTACTTGTTTAAAATGTTGATTTTACAGACTGTAGATTGTTTTGATTGGTCATATAGGTTTGGAATATATGATTAATCTTTGCTTGTTTGTTCATGGTAACTACTATTGCAGCTATTTGCTAAATTGTTAGATAGCAGTCATCTCACAAATAATCATGTTTGACTATCTTGTTGTGAAGATGGGTATTTAGAAATTATGTTAAGAAGGGGTATTCGGTCAGTGATCTCCTTATCAATGAGTCTAATTTGGTTGGGATCATGAGCTATATTATAGTTGTAAAAATTTTTGTTGTAATGGGTTTTACTAATGTCTACATGTTTTGTAATGGGTCTTATTAATGTGCATGTATATTATAATGGGTGTTCTACAGGGAGATTTAAGTGATCATAATTCAATGGTAAAGGCCATGCAAGGCATTGATATTGTTATTTCAATTATGGGTGGTGGTCAACTTACAGATCAGCTTAAGATTGTAGATGTCATTAAAGAAATTGGCACTATTAAGGTCAGAACATAGGACCCTAACATTATTACCATGAATGCTTGTTAACTATAATAGACTTAAGAATTGTTGAACTTTGATGCAGAGGTTTCTTCCTTCAAAATTTGGGCATGATATAGACAGATCCAATCCAGTAGAACCAGGGCTAAGCTTTTACAAAGAAAAGAGAGTTGTTAGGAGGGCAATTGAGGCATCCAACATTCCATACACTTGCATCTACTGCAATTCTATTGCTGGGTGGCCTTACTTTTATCATACCCATCCCTCTGAGCTTGCTCCTCCCCAAGATCAGTTTGAAATCTATGGAGATGGAAACATCAAGGGTGAGATTTTAAATAATGTCATATTAGTAAATGAAGGAATCGTCACTAATCTAGATTGCAGAGTCTGACTTCAATTGTTGAATTGTTTATGTTGAATATGAAAATCTACTACTGTTATTATATTCTATTGACCTATTTATAATTGATGAGCTAAATAAGGGAGTCCTAGAATTTCCCATCACATTATATAAAAAATTTGATACAATTTTTCATTTACTAATACTTACAACTCTTGCTTGAAGTTTCGGAAAACCACCAAAGCCGAGCTTGTGTGTCCCGTGCTTTTCTAGTCTTTCCTTTGTTGCCTTTGATGTGTTAGGCAATCTATGAAAAGTTTGAAATATGTTAGATAGTATAAATATAGAGGTTAATTAAATCATAATTAGATTCTCAATAGTATCACATACCTTGTTTTACTCTCCACTAGTGTACTATTATTTTTCTTGTCAACTTTATACTTTCCATCCAAAATTAGAGCCTGCCACTCAGCCTCAAGAACATAGGGCGGATGCTTGTACCTGTGGTTATCCCGTAAATTTTTTCTATACTGGTCCCTAATATACTTCAAACATAAACCATCTTTTTCAAGGACCTTGTTTCTCTCGAATGCACAAGGTCTAAAGAGTTGGGTCATGCTCTCTATAAGATCATCCTTCAACGGTTTGTGTTGGTTATTCCACCTTTTAAGTAAAAAAAAAACATGTTAGACTCATAAATGAAGTGAAGCTAACTTTAATATAGTTCAAGAAATGGATGAAAAGGAAAACTATTATAGTAATGATATGAAATCAAAATAGTGGTTTGGGGTTTTAGTTAGGATATGATGTTCCACCAAGTACGCATGGTGGGGCCGAAAATTCGCAAACACTCATCACCAAATTTTCTCCAAAAAAGATCATTCCCTACAAAAAAATCATGGGATCTTTAGTTGATGAAGAGTGATCAAAAACTAAATTACTATTATATCACTATAGAATAATAATAACTTTAAAGTACGTGGAACTTTGGCTACTTTTAATGGAATGCCTTCATCGTCACTGACGATCAATATGACATCCTTCATTGTTCTCCTACTAGGAACATAGGAACATCTAGGAAATGATGCTGCAGCTCCTATTGCAAAAAGTTTCATAAGTTTCATAAGTCTTTGTCACAAAGTATTAAAAAAAAAAAAAAGATAATTGATGTTAAAAAGTTGTAAAAAATAAATTGTTTGTTGCTATCATAAGAGAGAAAAAGAGGGATTTGTGTACCAGGAGATGGTCCAACAGTCGATGCCTGTAAGCTACGCGTTGCTGACTCAGTAGTCAAAAAGAGATTTGTGGTTGTCCTGGATGGAGGCAACGTCATCATAGGATTCAATTGATGTGAAGCTAAAGAATAAAATTGTTAGAGCATGCATAAATATAGAATGCGTGGACTAGCATGGACAAGATTGTTAGAGCATTAAAAAAAAGGATTGTTTGAGCATGTATTGTCAATGATTATGATCATTTATGATCATTCCTATATATATTTAGTGGAAAACAGAAGTGGGGAATGGAACATGCGATCTACCTGAACCACCTGCAACACCCTCATCATGGGAATGGGGCTTGAAATCAAGCAAAAAACTCTGTAAAGACAATGCATCCATATTTTAATTAATTCCATAAAAGAGCATAACATAAAAACTATTATTGAACTCTTGTTATAATTAAAATTTTCATTAATACTTACTTTTAAGGTTTCAGAGGTGTGCATCAATTCAGTTCCCCTTTCTCTTATTTCCTAAGTAGTAGGCTTTATGGTTGCCAAACATAAAATTTCTCTACCAATTTTCTTTAGCAAATTTTTAGTTGAACCAATCGGGTCATCGGTGTCTGCTAAATCAATATAAAAAGGGTCCTCCTCAGGGGGGGGCTGCTGGTCAGGGACTGCAGGTTCCTTTCCCTCCCTCTAACCACTGGCCCTCTATGACAACAATAGTATTAGTATTATCAAAATTACTCCAAAACAATGAAGAAAACAACATTTAAAAAATAACATTTCGCTTCTATCTAGTTTGCACAATTACAATGAGTTTTACCTACTCATGTGTAGATGAGTTGGGAACATCTCCAGCATCTCCTCCGGGTGGTTACTCCATATTGTGCCCCTGTGTCAATGATCAAGTATAAAAATGTTAGCCAAAAATTTATTGACTAAATGGTATGTTGGAGTCATTGATTAGAAGTTTGTTTAATAGTATGTACCACCCCCATGATAGTAGCCTTGTTTGTATCTATGCGGTTCAAATTTTAATCGATAAGAAGCTCTTCCCCTACACGTATTGATTTTATCACACAGATGAATACATGATTTCCCTCGTGCATCTCAAATATGCAATTGGGTTGCTTTATAGTTGACCCAGGTCGTGTACTATTTATAAAACCTGCAATATTCCCTGTTGCTTTTGGCTTTCCATCAATGTATATAGCCACACTTTTACATTGATTATTGTCTTTCTTGTTGTATATAATTTTCCGAGAGGGCATACCTATGCATACTTTTTTTATATTGAACAATACACATCCAACTTTTGTAATCGTAACATGGTCCAACATACTCCATCAATTTAGAAACTTTTTTGTAAGACACCTTTATGCTATCCATAGAAAATAGGCCCAAACCATGTAGTGATGATGGTGCTATGCGATATATCCTCTCGTTAACACAAAAATCAGTGTTTATTGCAGGAAGTTCCTTGGGTACCCAATGTTTTTGTAGATGTTGGTACATCAAGGGCACCTCAATGTCGCCTTCTATCTCATCATCATAAGAACATGACCCCCCTTGAGAAAGGAAAAATTTCATGTGTTTATTGAATTTCCTTCTAGTCCTTTGACCTCTAGTTAATCTCCCTGTTCTAGATAAACCGCATGTCTCACTTTCCTCTTTTATTCCTATATTTCCCTCACTCGAGGAAGACACTTCTGAAAAATACCTATTTGTTGGTACCTACAAATGGGAGAGATCTTAGAAGACATAAATCTTACTATTGATAAGTGTATTAAATAGACTATCTATAAGGAGTATTGACTTATACCTGTCGATCCATGAGACTATGCGTGATGCTCCTGAAAGGGGTTTAGTTTCCTGCAAATGTAATTCAATTATCATGAGCATAATCACATCATAATCATAATCACATCCATCATTAGCATCACATAAAAATTAAAAACATTAAAAGGTACACAATAAAACACTTAAATCAGGCTCACATTATAAGCCTACTAGGGAAGTAGGCCTAGTCAAGGGCTAAAACTGGGTTTTTGTATCAATTGATGAGTTGAGGGCTTAGTCACCTTGGGAACATGCTATTTGAAGTTTTTTGATGTGTGTGGAGGTGCAGGAAACACCTACTTAAGGTGAAGTCAAGTTTGGCACCTTTTGAGGCATTGTGAGCATTTGATAGTTTGTTGATTAGATTGCTTGGATGAATCTATTGGATGGATTGAGGGAAATTCATGGGACTATTCCAAAGATGTAGAACCTAAGGTGGCAAAAGGATTTGGTGTGCACTTTGATAGGTTATGGAGTTGGAGGGATCTTATGAAGATGCTTGGTTGGTGTTGTGAGAACATTATGGAAGTCCCTCTTGTTATGAATGATTACAAGTCCACCTAGGGTCTTTGCATCACCTACAGAGGCAAAATTATTAACCAAAAAATTGGGTAAGCACTTATATTATGTTTTCCCTATGAATTTTATTCTAGGTACAACTCCCTTTTATAGATATTTAATGAATTCCCTTTTCTAAACTAAACACTTACAAATGCTTTTGACCTGAAAGAAAATAAGGCTCAATACATTCACTCATCAATATGTGTTTTAAATAGTTTTATTTAATTAGTTTAGATTAATAGCTAATTTAGATTAGCAGTATTCTATTTGTAGTTGAAACTTGTAGCTTTTAAATAGATAATAAATAAAATATGTAACCATATATATAAGACAAATATATTTCTATCAAGAAATGAATATTAAATAGATTAAGGATTGATGGTATACCTCTAGATTCCATCATCATCATCTTCATCGTCATCATCATCATCATCATCATCATCATCATTGTCCTCATCATCATCATCGTCATCATCATCATCATCATCCTCACCATCATCGTCGTCATCCTTGTCATCATCATCATCAACATCATCAATAGTAGCAGCATCATCGCCATCATCTTCCTCTTCTTCTTCATGAAAATTTGTGTCAGGAACATCATCCAATAACTATCGATCGTGATCACCATCTACATCATCTTCTACTTCTTTGGCATCTTCTTCTTCCATCGCATTATACTTTATTGGCCTTCCTCTCGGTTCATGTCTAACAACAAATGACCAACCCAGTTTATGTGGAACCTCTGAGTAAAATACCTGCTCACATTGGCTTGGAAGAACATAAGGCTCATCCCCAACTGGCTCAAATGACCTTGTATTAACCACTGTAAATCCATTATCATGTTCAATAACAATTCTATTAGGATCATTTGGATTAAGTCGTAGCCTGTACCATTTGACAATGAAGAGTACTAATTTGAAGGAACTAAAGTCACACTCAAGTATCTCATCCAAAATGCCATAGTATCGATTTTCAAACTCTTGAGGATGTAAGTTGTTTCTAGATGAAATATTAGTCACTTGAAAGACTACAGTTATTCCTAAATCACAAGTTTTCTTCATGTCATCTAACACTTTGATGTGAAATTTCTGACCATTACAAAACATAGCCTTGTGGTGTTTAACCTGCAATAATATGTGAAACATATCAAAATTATTGCATCGTGAGTTGATAAACATACGAGTGCTAATAAATTTGTACGTACCTAGAAATCTCTTAAACCACATGCTAAATCTATTTCCCTTTGCGTAACATTGGAATCTCCATTACGATGAGCTTCTTTAACCAATGAAGATACACCTTCCCATGTTAATGTGTGACCAGAATGTTGACATCGTTCAATCCATACCATCATCCAATCAAGATTGTTTGCAATATACAAATGTAGTGCATCCCACTCTCGAGTACTTGTACAAAAAAAAAATAGACAACCTACAACCAATTTATTTTGAAGATTAAGAAATAATTTATTACAATAACATCTTATAATTTATTGCCTCTTAGTTTCCTCAATGTACCTTTCCCCATCAAGTACTCCCCTTCTAATTTTTTAAAAGGCTCGAGATCCCAAATGCAATCTACATGGATATTTGATGCAAACTTAGGAAGATATTCAGTAATGTACACCATAGTCTGGTATACCATATATCCCTCTACCATATAACCCTCAGGATGTGCTCTTTGTCAAACCAAAGCCTTCAAAGATTTCAAATGCCTTTCATCCATCCACATTGACCTAGTGTGTAGAAGTCCACACAATTCAATCTCCTCAACTAGGTGTATGAGGTAGTGCTCCTGTGCATTAAAACAAGTTGGAGGTAGACACTTTTGTATTTCACACAGTAAATGAGGAATTATTCTCTTCCAATAGTTTATATCTTCTTTATGGATTTCTTTAGATGACAACCACCTACATTAAGAGATTCAAGTCATAAAAAAATATAGATATGAGACTTTACAAAATAATATACAATAGATTACATAGCAAGAAAAACAAATTGTGAATATAATAAATATATACCATAAATTGAACATATATTACTACTTACTTCATATATTTTCCAAGATTGTATATCACTTGTTTGATGTTATTGTTGAAGTGCTTTGGGAGAGATAGAGGAAGCACGTAATGCAGTAATTATAAACCAATCATTTCATTGTTTTCTAACATAACATAATGAACATTACACTTAGTTTATGAATATATTGTAAATAAAGAAGAAGATAACTTACCTTGACAAAAGTATGCCAATCATGTGTTTTGAGCCCTGGCCCAAATTCACTTTCTTTTGACATGAGATTGTTTATGTTCGCAGCAAATCCTATGGGAGATCGAATTTTTCGTATGACTTCCTTTATGGCATCACTTTGCTGCTTTGTTAATAACCATGGAAGGGCACTTATATTAATCTGATCTTTGTTGCTATTTGAGTCAATGAAATTCTTCAATGCATGATTGGATTCATGTATGTCATTACAAATTTTGACAATTTTTTCTTTGTCACGCCTCCCATCCAATATTTTCCACAATGTCTCTGCTATATTCTTTCTAATATGCATAATATCAAACAAATGCACAATTTGTAAGTGCTTGTAGTAGGGTAACCTACTAAATTGTCTGGGATAGCTTTTTAGTCCCTTTGGAAGGTTGTCAGTATTGCCTTGATGACCTTCACAATCATCAATTACACAATTAGTCAACAAAAATCACAATTGAAATATATAAATTACAAACATAAACCATTAGGTGGAACGGCATTACCTCGACGATTAATTCTATTATATTCCAACTTCCATAGGCAAGGTGTCAATCTTCATGGCTTTGATGTAGTCTCTTCTTTCCCATTGAAAAGATTTTTTTCCGTACTTTGATACTTATGATTCCTGTGGAGGAAGTGTCTACACTCATCAAACACCTGATTTCCTAAAAATTTTGAATGACGAGATTTTATCTTTGGATCACAAACTGGACATGCAAATTTTCCCTTTGTTTGAAGACCTACAAGATAATGATATAATTAGATTATTAAATATGTTGATTTTTATAATTAGAATTATTGTGCGTAACTTGAATTCACTATAACATACCACAAAAATATGTTAGCCCTGGAGCATCATGTATTGTCCATGCAAGTATTGAATGGAATTGAAATTGTCTTTGTCCTATTGGTCTAGACATGTCATACATAGTGACACAGTTCCATAACTCCACCAACTCATCAATAAGAGGCTCAATATATACATTCATATCATTTACTTGATATTTACCTACTTGAATGAACAATAACATTACATAATTATTGTGACCGTTTTACTACAAGATTTGTAAGTACATGTAAATTAATAACTATCAAATGATAAGATACCTAGAACAATCATTGCCAACATAATGTGCTCCCTCTTTATTGACATCCACAAAGGAATGTTATTGTTGATAACAAAAATAGGCCACATTGAGTAAACAGATCTCATCTCTCCAAATGGATTGACATCATCTGCTGCCAATGAAAGCCTGAGATTACGAGGTTCTTCTTCGAAGTGTCTCCACTTTTCCTCTATGTGCATAAATGTCAAACCATCCTTAGGGATTCAAATAATTTCATCTCTACTTCTATTGCGTGCATGATAATCCATAAATTGAGCCAAGCTACTACACCTGAATAATTGTCGCATTCATGGAATAATGGGTATGTAACAAAGAACCTTTTGAGGCACCTTTTTTGTTAGTCGATCTATTCGATATCTACTCATATGACATACAGGGCATTGTGTTGCAAATTCATGTTCTTCATAATATATAATATGATCATTGGGACAAGAATGTATTGCTTCATACTCCATTCCAATATCTTTCATAACAACAGTTAATTATTGATATGAGCGAGGTAGAATATTTGATGATGGTAACAGAAACTCGCCTATCAATCTACAACAAAAAATATAAGTTGTTAATATAATTAATATTAGTGGTACATTATTCACCCTTTGTTAACTATAAAGACAGATATGACATACCTTAACATACGTGACATTGTTATATTGGATAAACCAGTCATAACCTTCAAGTTCAACAACAACAATACAGCAGAGAGAAGAATTGTTTGGGAGTCTTTGTATAGGGGCTCGTATGCCTTCTGAAGTAGAGGTACATCGAGGCTATCATCATCATCATGATCAAATACACTTGGACTAGATGTGTCATGGATCAATGTATTTATACCATCCTCTTCAATTGTGTTTTCTGGCACATGATCGTCATCTTCCATGGGATCATTATCTTCACCTTAGATATTGGCACCTCCATGTTCCTCCACTTCGAAAACCATATTCTTCGGATTGTTGTGGTTCATATCATGTACTTCCCTGGGAAGATCAACCTATATAAAATTGATTAACATAAATAAACCATGATCATCAACTCATCATCAAGTGATTTCATATGTATATAAATTGTTAAAATGATATAATGAATGACTTACCAGTGGATGATAGTCATGCCCCCCTTCAATGTGACCATTCTCCCTACAATGTCTCTTAACTGTTTTGATTAGCAGTCTTCTACGGTTTAAGTCCTTACAAATATTGCAAGGACAATAACATTTTCCATAACCTTTTCTTTTCAAGTTAGACCACAATCTAGCGATTATCTCCCTGTTTTGTTCTTCACTTATATTATCTGACGTGATCGTTCTTTGTAGGAAGAAAAAATTAGGCTATGAAAACTTTAGTCTACAACTTTCACAAACTATGCAAAATTGTCAAAAGTACACAAATCTTCTTAGACCTAGCTAAATACTTTAATATTTTATAAATACTTTCTTTGACTTTATTCCTAAGATTATTTGTAAAACTTTGACCAACCACCTGAAGGTCTTATTTCAAGAGACCTTACAACATTAAGCCACTAAAAGCAATTTCAAATCATATAAGCTAAAAGTCTAGTTAAAATATACATTAGAATAGTAAAAAAAAGTAATTTCATACTTGAGCGCGTGGCTATAACTCATGCAACGGCCTTCTTGCTTAGCTGTAGAAGCTCTCCAGTAGTCAAATTATACAAACTACAAGGCCTAACAAAAATCTCAAAACATGTAAGCTACAAGTCTAGTTAAAATATACATTAGATTAGATTCAACAATAGCAAGCAATTTTATTCATAATTAGATTCAACAAACCTTAGTAGTGTAAATAGCCATCTCCTCTAAACTAGACTCCAGACACGAGGGGGCATTCACATACTCTTCCCCTAAAGGTATCCTAAAGAACAAAAGCCACTATTCTTGAGTTTGTGAATTGCACCTCGAGATGAATGAAGCTTAAAAGGAATGAAAATTGTCTTCATACATTTAAATCAGGATGTAATATTTATTCATAAGTATATACCTTGTAAGCACTTAAAATTGTTGTTATATGTGTTGCAGGAAAAGAAGAAGTTTATACTTATGTGTATAGATGCACTTCCTGTATGCGATCCAAAGCTTGAATTCTATCAAGTGTGTCCAATGATGGGGAGAGACCTTCGTGCAAGCAAAAGATCTGCAATGAAACAAAAGAAAAGAAAATATTCTTATAGTAAGAACAAGTTTGTTGTGTTGCACAGGGTACCAAAAAAATAGTGTATAATATCTTTTTCTTTACATGGATTTCAATTCAGCATGAGATCCTTTAATAGAAAAGTCAAGTTGATAACATATTTAACAAGAGCTTCAGGGTAGCATAGTTCCTACGTAAGTCCAAGAAAATGTGTGAGGATTGACATAGATTTGTGTAAGTCCAAGAAGATGTGTAAGCATTGACATAGATCTTGTGAACATTTTCTATGTAATGAAGATTTTACTGCAAATGGAATGAACCTAGGGGTTGATTGGTAAACTGATTATTTGTATCAAATGGTGCAAAATTGAAACTAAAACTATTTCAATTAGCCACGCCACTCATGGACTGTTCCTCCATATGTTATAATACTTTCATTATATATCACAAATATGAAATAGAATATGTAGCACACTAAAATAAAGCATTAAAATATAGTGTCTAAATGTAATTAAATATATGGAACTGGTTATAAGAATTTGTACAAATCAATCAGAATGGGTTGAAATCAGTGCATCTTACTTTAGCATTTCATGTAACACAACCAAATCCAAAAGAAATCTCGTAGACAAACTACTTGAAATTTATAACCTTTATCTTCCAATATCCAATGGCTCCTTATAGGCGTTAATACAAAGAAGCCAACTGTCAAAAACTGTGGCAATGATAAACATTTTGAAAAATAAAATTGTATTAGGTATAAATAAAAAATAGTGAAGAATGGTGTAGACTTGTAGTCAGAAGATAACACAGTGAAAATTCATGAGCTCTTTGTTATCATCCACCTCAAAGAAACGTGCATATCAACTCCAAGTGTCAAATGTCAGCTATAAGTGCAACAATGCAATTTTTCATCTATGTAACTTGTTTTTCTACTACAGTCAATGCTAATACATCCTACTTTAACATAAATAGATTCAAAAGGAAGCATTGTCAACTGAAGAAAAATAGTAAAAATATACAGATGAATAAATGATGCATTTTTTTGGTATATTGTTAACTATTTGAGCAATAACAAAAGCTACGCTGACTGCTTGAAACTTTTTGTATGGCTTTTCCTGCCCCTATGAAGAAGATGAAAAAATGCCATAGATAGTAATCAAAAGGAATTAAGCCTACTAACAATAGCATGATTTGCATTGACAGAAAAAACCACAAATCCATACATTTAAAGAATGACTTGAGTGAACTTTCAAACAATTTGAAAATGAGCTCTGAACAAATACTTTTAACCATATTTCCTTTTATTATGCTATGTCTTCCTGCAAGAAAAATAAATAGATCTACAAGAAAAATATTACACATGCTCATCTGCATACCAAATTAAACATGCAATTAAACAAGTGTTACACCATTTGTAGAAATGGGAAGCTCAGGAGCACCCTCTGTGAGAATGATAGGCCGAACACTTTGGTACTTGCTCCCTCATGCCAAAATTTGCCAGCAAGAACAGCAACCTAAACACTGATTTTTTGATTTTTGCCTCTTCTCTTTCATGGCCAAATGCTACTCAACGAGTGTTATCGAAACTAAATCTATGTAGAACATCATAGAAATTTACAGATACTCTTTTTTTGCAGACATTAGAGAGGATGAAAATGAGGTGACTTGAAATCTCTCACTATCTTGGGCACAAAATTGCAAAGGCATATGGTATTGATTTCATAGCTTGCAACCTTCCTCTCTTAAAGTGATACCTTCATTAACCTGGCTCTGATACCATGTTAAATAATGAAGGATCTTTGTAAATGTAATGGATCTCTCTAGGTGATAATCAATATAGAATGGATATGAATTAATTCAATATTGAAAAATGTTTTCCAAGTCTGAATATATAAATAGATTACTTATTAGAATTCCCAATCTAAAGAGATAGAATTATTTATGAATCTCGATAATCCATCTCTTGTGATCAGTCATCTTATTTAGTGCAATCAAGAGGCATATGAGGGGCGGTTGTAACTGTTCAACTACATGTCTCCTTGAGGAGACACATAGGCATAAACTTAATTAGCCAATAAATCCTAAGGTTATCGCTTATGATTAGTCATCAAAAAAATTATCAAGACCCGATGGTCATTGTCATGATTATTTGCTAAGCCAATTTCAACATCAAAGCCTCTAATATGAATATAGAGGATCATTACTAGATCCCATATGATTGTCATTCAATCCATCTTGATTAGGGATATACTACCCGATCCAAGAGATAGATATAATGTGATTGTTCATATTTTAATACTTAGTTTAATAATGACAATATCAACTCAATACAAGGATGCCAATCAACTCACTGCCATCACTGCTAATTCTTCTAAATTAGCACAAGTGCTCTATATTATGTTTTTGGTACTAAGTTAAACGAGAAAGAGAAAAGAGCATGATTAGTTGTCACATATTATTTGGCCAACTCAATGCCAAAAATACAACCTTTAATGTGAAGTGAGTAGATGCAATAGAGAGCAAGGATTAGAACCTCTCCCCAAGTTTTTAGTAGACTAGGGTAGATGAAGATTTAAAATGTTGTAATGTAGTTTATGAATCATGATGATGATTTTTAAAGATAATCACTATAAAGACAATCCTAATTTTGGTTGAGTCCTAAGTATGCCTACCATGCAAGGAACTTTATATGATGTTGCAAGGAATGCATTGATGCATTTTTGGATTTAGTCTTCTCAATTAAATTCAAATGAGTCAACCTTGATAGAAAACACTTTTGTACTCATTGGATATATTTTATCACTTAATTTTGTAAGAAATATATTTTTCTATACCTTCTGCTCTCTAACATCTAGATGATAGATCATAGAGTGAGATCTGAAACATTGTGATTCAAAAAACATATACAATCTCTTCTAAAAACCACATCATGTAAAATCTTGGATAGCAGAAAAATTGTTATGTATAACAGAAAGTTGTTTTAAAATAAACTTAAGCAATTTTTAATTTACCAAAGTTTTTGCTAAGCCCACATTTGCCAACTGTGTAAGGAACTTCATATGATGCTATGAGGAATGTGTTGATGAAGCCAAAAAATTTGATTTTTTGATTAATCACTAATTGCCAACGTTCATTATTATGTAATTGTGAAGGACATGTTTGAATTGTATCTACTCTGATTTACAATCAATTTTGATCCTATCACTGTGAAAAATGGTAGTGTGATGTTGCTTGTATTACAAAAGGGATGTTGCTTGTCAATCTTGCTGAGGGTACTAACCCCAAATCCCTATAAGGGACATTACCTCTTGACCCTTTTAGGTGCTCCATCCCTAAACCTGTGCCAACAATTGTCCCCAAATCAACCCTTGCTAACCACCATCCCCAAATCAAGATCCTAGGTCCCACCCTTCCCAAGACTCTAAAGGCACATAGAATATTTTGAAAATTTTTACTTAGTTTTTAGGTTGACTTCATACAAATGAAATTGTAATTGAAAACTATTAACAATTAGTTATCATTTATCCAGTGTGTAGTATGTATTGTGCAATACAATTTAATCAAATACAATAAGAACATAAATAAGAAAAAATGTATCTCATAGTTTATGGAATAAGATTTTATTTTATTTTATTTTTGTATCTCTATTCTATAAAACCATGTTTTGTTAAATTTTTCATCTTTATTTTACGTGTGTTAAAAATATGATTTTTTCTTGATTGATTCGTGATAGTTCAATAATTTTTGAATCTTTTGGTTTGCCTTTTTTTTACTAAGAAGATTTTTACTACTATGGTAGATACTATAGACCTTGGAAATGAGGGCCATACTTTCATAACTATGCTAGATATATAATACCACTGCATTTCTATGTAAGATACATGCAACCAAATGTACTTTTTATTACTGGCCATTTTGTGGACTTAGGGCCTTTCATTTCCAATGAAAATAATGTTCTATTATTACTTTTATATTTGAATTAATGAATATTGAGCAAGGATTTTTGAATTTTATTCATTATATGAAAGTTTAAACTTGAATCTTGATCTCATGTAATGGGATACTTGTAACAATTATCCAACTTGTATCCCAAATTTTTAATATATAGTCGTAAATCTGTTGCTACCATCCTACCATAATGGGCTTCGGGAGTGAGATCTTACCACCCAAGGCTATGCAAAATAAAATAAGCTTTGATGCATTGGACTATGAGGAACAACAAATTTTCATGGATTTTGCATGTCTTTTTGTTGACAAATCCAAGCACACTGCCATGGAAGTACGAGAGGCATCAGCATGGAGCTCTCAGCATGCAATGGAAACACTTAAAAACAAGTGTCTTGTTCAAGAAATGAAAGGGCATTCATGAGAAACATTAATAGTTATAATGAGAATGGATGACCATCTGCGAGACATGGGAAGATAAATTGCAAATAGCTTGACCCTAGTGAACCAGAATACAATTATCAAAATGAATTTATCTCATAAAGGTGATATTTTGCAATTCTCTTTGGTCAGATGTAGATTGCCATATTGTTGTCAAGACCATAATGTCTTATGATGTTTAAACTAGAACTTGATGTTACTGTAATCTATATTCATAGATATATGCCATATCTTAATAGAACAATTCTTTACTCTAAATGTCTCCTGAAAGGCCTCTTGTTTTCCTCTTTTTCTCTGCAGTCATTAAAAGACTTGAAGGAGCTCAAACATTTGGACACTAAAATGAATGGGCATGCTTTTGATCCTAAAAAACATGTCAATGAATTACTTCCAGTTAGAGTCAAAGAACAACGAATGAGCAATTTGATGCAGTCCATTCTTGTGGTTGCCTGTGTTGGTGTCACATGTACATCAAACTACTATGATTGTGTTGTTCAATGCAAACAATTTTCTAAAACACAAAATGGCCGGTGATGGTCAAATGTACATCTAGGTCTATGGTCATATATATAATAACAATAATGATTGGAGAACAAAGGAGTAATCAATTTTTTTGTCTTACACCTTGCTGATGTGGGTCTCTGCCCGACCCTTTGAATGCCTCGAGTTCACCTCAATACCCCTCTCAATCCTGCTGAAGTGATCTCCCACGTGCATGCCTTTTCTTTCAGAAGAACCCTGTGTCGTGCGATTTCTTTCAAATGAGGGTTTTTGGCTTTTTTTTTTCTCTTATATCCCACTGGCATCGCAATTGCGATGCCTTCTATCGCAATTGCGACGACATTGGGCTAAAATTGAAAAAAAAAAAGCCAAAAACACATTACCTTTTCTTGTCATCGCAAATTGACCCCTAGTGTATTAGTGTAAAAATATTATAAAAAGTGAAAATGTAATAATTAATGAGAAATTTTGGATACAAGAGAGAATGATTGGTTATAATTTAGATGATGATGTTTTTACTAGCCAAGGAATGGTGAGGTATTTCTTGAGACTAAAGAGTGATTTGTAGAATGAAGGAGAGTTGAATCAAGAACAAAGCTCAGAACCTTCAGTAGAGCAAAGAGTCAAGATAGCAATTCCTACTTCACAAAAGAATATGATAAAGAATCACCCATCTAGGCAGATGATCGAAAGCAAAGATAAAGGCATGATGATAAGATGTAGAGTCAATTAAGAACTATGTTTCATATCTCAAGTTGAAGATAAGAATATAGATGAAGCATGTAAAGATGATAATTGGAAACAAGCTATGAAAGAGGAATTTGATTAGATAGTAAAGAATGAGATATGGGAACTGGTACCTAGACTAGCAGACAAAAATGTGATAGGAACTAAATGGGTATGTAGGAACAAGATGAATGAGCAACATAAAGTTGTAAGGAACAAGAGAAGGTTGGTATGGAAATGTTACTCATAGCAAGAAGGAATAGACTATAATGAGACCTATGCTTAGTGGCTAGAATAGAAGCAATAAGATTATTCATAGCCTATGCAACACAAAAAATTTCAAAGTGTATCAGATGGATATCAAATCAGCATTTCTAAATGGAGAACTTGAAGAAGAAGTGTAAATTGAGGAGCTTGAAGGTTGCCCTTTAAAAGAGAATAAGGACATATTATGCAAATATAAGAAAGTATTGTATGGCTTGAAACAAGCACCTAGAACTTGGCATGCAAGATTGGAAAAACATTTGAAAATGCTTGGATATAGCAAATGTATGGTAGATAGTAATTTCTATTAGAAAGAAATTGATGATGGTTTGATGATTTTGGTAATATTTTTTAATGATATTGTATTTGGAGGAAATAATGATGAAAGTGACAATTTTTTTGAAAAGATGAAGAAATATTTTGAAATGAGTATGCTAGGAGAAATGAAATATTTTCTAGGATTATAGATTGTATAGAATAAAGAAGGAATCTTTATTTGTCAGACTAGGTATTTGAAGGATTTAGTGAAAAGGTTTGGTTTGGAAACATGTAAACCCATTGGAACCCCTATGGTAACTGAACACAAGTTATGTACAAAGGATGAGACACTGATTGTTGAGTAGAAGAAGTACAAATATATGATTGGAGGATTACAATATCTGACTCACAAGGTAGAATATAGAAAATGCAATTGGAATTATTACAAGATTACAAGATGATCGTAGAGAGGCACATTATGTAGTAGTGAAAATGATATTTAGATATCTAAAAAGAACATCAGAGTTCATATTTTTGTATGACAAATCTAATGATTTCACTCTATGTACCTATATTGATGCTAATTGAGGAGGCAGTATGGATGATAGAAGGAGCACTGGTGGTGGAGCCTTCTTTCTCGGAGGAAGATTGGTTTCTTGGATAGGATTATACATCACATGTACATCAAAAATAGAATATGTTACAGTAGCAAAGAATTGCAATCAAGTTATTTGGATGAAGTAGATTTCGAAGGATATAAGGATAGAAATTAGTGAACTTGTTGTCATACATTGTGACAACACAAGCACAATAAATATTTCTAAGAATCTAGTGTTGCATTGAAAGACTAAGTACATTTCAATTAAGTATCACATATTGAGAGAGAAATTTATAGAAAAGGAAATTATATTGGAGCATGTGAAAACTAAAGAGAAGATTGCATATATACTCACTAAGTCTCTTCCCAAAGATACATTTAAGTATTTGTGAGGTATGATAGGGGTTATGCTCCTTCCTACGTTAGAGTCAAAGATGCAAGAGTGCATTAGTCTAGTGAAATAGAGCACAATTGTTGTCTACACTGAATGTTGACGCTTCTTGTATGGGGGAGTATCTACGATGGACAAAGTCATCTAGGACTCTTGTCGAATGATGTTTTGAATAGTGTCTTTAGACACTTGAGCTAGTAAGAATCAATTTTTGTTGAATGTTGATGGTTGCTGAAACCCTTGTCATTATTGTTAATGGGAGACAAGTTCGGCATGAAAAACATCACAAGAAGACCATGATGAAGAACATCATGAGGACAATACAAGAAAGAAAAACTACAACATGCTCAAAGAAGTATAGCATGAAATAATAGTTTGACAAAAAGCACATTGAGGTATATCAATGGGGAGAATGATTGATGAAGAGGATTTCAAAAGAAAGATGGACAGTCTTCTTGGTATTCTTGGAACTGGATGTTTTTATTTATATTGCCATCAATGTCAAAGGGGGAGATTGTTGGAAGCATGAATGTTGATTATATTCCTATGGAGGATTATTATAGATATATTATTATAATGATAGGTTACATTCATGACTAAGTTTGTCATTCAAGTCAACATCATATTTTTTTGTGGTATATGATACAAGAACAATAGAAATATCAAGTTGGTACATATGCATAGTTGATTATTCTCACTATCTAAAGTTATGGAAGATACTTATGAGAATATAGTATATACAGTTAATGTCACATGAAGAAATGATAATTTTGGAAGAATTTATATAAGTTTTGGTGATTTATGTTCTAAGATAGAGTTAGAGAGGCACGTTCTGGTAATCTTGTTATACCTCTTAGCAAAGTTGTTAGCTTGAGAATCAAGGTTGAGAATGTGAAGAAGACATGTTGGTGATGATGTGGCTAAGTTCTCTCATTATAATATTACTTGTATAGAAAGATATTCAATTGGCAAGGGGAAAGATTACTACTATCACTAAGTGTAATGTGTTCTTAATATGGTCCTATAATGAGTAATTGAGAATGTCTAATAGCCAACTCAAGGAATTTTTTCATGGACTCAATATAAAGGAAGGACATTTTCCTTTATCAAGAATGTTATGATAAAGTGATTGTAAGTAGTAGAGAGAATAGAATGGGAAGTTGAATCGAGTATAGTGGAAGTGAAGGAAACTTTATTGTTGAGGCTTTACTGAGTGATTTGAGGTTTGATATTTGAACTTGAGCTTCATGACCTAGTCTACAAGGTCTAACATTGTTTGGTTAAGTTGATAGAAAAATGTAATGTAATACATAACACTAAATTACATATTTGAGTAGTGAGATATTCTTGTAGTTGAGATTGCATGTTTGGGCAATGGGCTCTTCTTGCATACATTGTACTACAACTCAAAACAAGGTGGTCGCAACCCCTAATAGGGTTGGAATCTCCCAATAGGGATTCAAAGTCTCCTAATAGGGATTCATATGTACTGAATGTTGTAACAGACGCCTAATAGGGTCCATCCTCTAACAAGGAACTTATATATCAATATATCATCTTATGGGCATCATTCCCATTGGGGTTTTCCCTCTGATTAAGGGCTTCCCTAGTTAACAGATTTTTTGTAATTGTCTGTGTGCATCTTATTATGGTTGTTGTTTACTTTGGTTGAATAGTTATGTTTGTTTAAAGAAGTTAAATTTTTCAATTCTTGGATAACTGATTCACCCCCTCACCCCCTCTCAGTTATCTTGGTGGACTATTATTTCTTATAGTAAAGCTAAAATATGAGTAGACCAAGTAAAAAGTAGGGAAAAGTTTAAAAAAAAAAACCATGGATAAACAATAATAGATGTCCTATATGTATAGGTATCTTTTAATATAGATTATATAATTTTGTCTTTTTATACTTATTTTTCTTTGTTCAATATTCTTTGATCATAATGGATTTAAATTTAATGTAGCATAAATATAACATTAAGCATGTTTTTGAGTAGAATTTAAATCTAAACCACTTAGTTTTAGATGAAATTTCTTCTTGTAATATTTTTATCAATAATTAATTATATCATTTAATCATTTCTATTTGACTAACAAGTATGTAGTTATTGTTCATAGAGCTCAATCATCTTTTTGTAGAAAATCATATTTATTTATGAAAATATAATTTTGTTAGAAAATATTAAAAAATAATGAATTTCTTGTACTTGTATATTTTTTTTTCTCTTTAACATTTCCAATTATCAGTGATTCATTTTTCACAATGCATTGAGATTATGAGCTTGAGTCCATATATTTTTCACAATACAACCCTTTTATATGCTAGTTGTACAATTTTAGTATTACTAAATTTTTACAATGTCTTATAAATTTCTAAACTCCAATTTTTAGAAGAAAAAACAATCAAAATTATATTTTATAGTTTTTAAAGAAAAATAATGATTTTTGTCAAGTTATTCAAATATTTCATAAAGAAGTATCACACATGTTATTATCTATTGGTTGAAAAAAAATACGTGTATAATAGAAAACTTGTAATAAAATTAAAGTAAATCTTCATAAAATCTTTAATCAATTGGTGAAATTAAATGATTTTTTTAAGGCAAATAAACATTGCTCAACTCAGCATTAGGACATCACAACAAATGAAATTTACATCATACCCTAAGCATTTGATAAAATGGAAATAGAAAAATCTTTAAACACTAACTATATAAGCGCCACTAGCAGTTTAGTGCCTTCTCTTCAGAAGGTTTATTGTTCAATTCTCATTGTTTCAATAAAAATAAAATAAAAGTAATGTAATGTAATTGCACCTAGAAGAAATGACAAGTGCGATTTTGTAGAGTGGATATAATAAAAATTTCATATCAATACCCAAATTGAGACAATTGAAATTGTTTCCCTCTCACCAAGCCCATTGTGCATGAATTTGAAAATTACATAGAAAATTTACTTAGTTGAAAAATTCTACTTTGAACTATAGGATGTCGGTAGGTCCTCAAATACATATTTAAATGAGGTTTAGCAATTTTCTATGTCGCACCATGAAGCATAGTCACTCGGCAAAGTATTGATATGGTATATTATTTGGAATGCAACTATCCTCCATCTGAGCTATACATTTGACACATTTTCAAAAAATCAAAAACATTATGGATTTTTCTTAAAATTTCAGTGTTTGGTCTTCATGATCTATAAAATTTGGAAAAAAAATCACTATGTTTTGGTGAATCTAGAAAAAACAAGTTTGAGTTTTCTTTGTCTCTAGTGTATTTTTTATGGAGATAAGCCTGTCCCTATTATTTGAGTGGGGTAGGATTACACATGCTCAAACATCAATTATGTTTTGTTGAAAAAATTGCATTTGAATTCATGTTCAATGTTTTTTGGTTAATAATATCTGGGTTTCTTATTAGGTGTGTTTGACATGACTTGATCTATTCATAATTTTGAACACAACATAATGAATTTAATAATAGCTAATTGTGATATTGCTTGGGATTTAAGTTTCTAGTTTTTGAGTCAAATTCATTGACCCATATATCATGAATAATGATTCAATCATGAATCCATCTCTCGTGAGAATAAATAGAACATCGGGCACTCATTGGATCTAGGTGATGCTCTTAGAGGTGACGCACCAAGACATTACAGGAGGTTACCCATCCCAGTACTACACTATCTCAATAATGCTTAACTACCATGTTCCCTGCATGGTTAAACTCACTCTGCTTGCAACACCATTTGTAAAACCTTAACCAAGTGTTGTGTCTTATGAACCATTCATTAGAAATCCCCTTAAGCTCATCAATTGATATGTATGAAATTGATGGTCATTTAAAATTTTATATTTAATTAATTCTTACACTAGGGTAGTCTTTAAGTGTGTAGACAATAGGTTTGGTAGGGTTTATGCAGCTTAGTCCATCTTTACACTTTAGCCTAACCATTTTCATTATTTCAAAAGTCATTAAGGAAAATACAAAACTATGAAATCTCCACCCCTTCTCCATACTAACTGATACTTTATCCTTTGAATGCATTCCTCAAACAGGATTGTGATGGCAGTGTCATTAAACTTGTCCACCTCTTCTAGAGGATTCATCAACAAGACTCAAAATAGAAACCAAGGATCTCTCCCTATTCTCCATATCTCCTTGCTAATTCATTGACTACAAATATATCAAAAGCTTCATGTTCTTCCACATCTCATAGCTATTGTTCACTAGCCATTCGGCCTACAAGATTTATTCCATCAATAATCTTGTAGTCTTAGTGAGGATTTTCATGAAGTTTTCTTCCTAAAAAAAACTAGAGAACATCACCAAACTATAAAAATATATGGTAAAAATTTTAACTCAAAATGGTTTTAGCTTCATATATGTTTGTTAGAAGTCCAGATAATAACAAACTCTTGCAAGAATTAAACTCAAAATTGCATCAAAATTAATGTGCACATATTACTTCCATATGTGACAAGCTATCCTATTCTAATGTGTAATTCTTCTTCTTCTTCTTCTTCTTCTGCTTCCTCTTCTTCTTCTTCGTCCTCTTCTTCTTCCTCTTCCTCTTCCTCTTCCGCTTCCTCTTCCTCTTCCTCTTCATCATCTTCTTCTTCCTCTTCCTCTTCTTCCTCTTCCTCTTCCTCTTCCTCTTTTTCTTCTTCTTCTTCTTCCTCTTTCTCTTCCTCTTCCTCTTCCTCTTTGCCATCTTTGTCTTCATCTTCCTCTTCCTCTTCTTCCTCTTCCTCTTCCTCTTTCTCTTCTTCCTCCTCCTATTCTTCTTCTCCTTCTCCTTCTCCTTTCTCCATTCTCCTTCTCCTTCTCCTTCTCCTTTCTCCTTCTCCTTCTCCTTCTCCAAGCTAGAAAACCTTTCTCTGACATCTATGTCTCCACCCAAATTTACCATTTTTAAGCTTGTTTCTACTTTATTTTCCTCAAATCTCTCAGCTTCAAGTGCCTAAGCACCTACTCCTAAAGTCTTATTTTCCATATAAAATCACAAATTCTTCCAATGATCCCACCTTAGCTTCTTTGGACATTGCAGTGATTTTTCCATTACCCACAATGGCCAATGTGGTTGTCATCATTATCTAATTAGTGTACCATGATACAAGGAAGAATCTTTTTGTCTAACAAAGGGGTGTAACTCTTCTACAATCTGATGACCTAGTAGCAAGCAACATGGTTTTATAATAATAATGTTGAAAAGATAAAACGTAGAACAATTGAGAAAATGGGTATTTTGTATTAACAAATTATTTTGTTCATCAAAAAAATTACCTAACTAATTAGGGAAAATGCCTTAGATGTTAACCCTAAGCAAAAATGAGCTCATTTTTTTATTTGACAAGCATGTAAAGCAATGAAGGTGGACAGATTTTGAAAATTAGGTGTAAAAGAAAAGTCATGAATATGAAGTTAAGTGTGGTTTTCTTTAAAATTATGATATATGCTTAATATGCAAATTTAGATGTAAGATTAGAGATATGTGAATTTGTGATCAATTTTTTTTGAAGATCAATAAAAGGAAAAATCAAATATTAGAGATATGAGAGTCAATGAAGAGATTTTTACATCTATCTCTTGTATTGAAGAACTTTATCATATATTGCATGTTTGGGCAGGGGGCTCATCTTGCACATTTTGTATATTGTAATAGAAACACCTAACATGGTTTAGGCTTCTAACAAGGACTAAGACACTATATGAATATAATAGACTCTTAACAAGTTCAATATCTTTCACAAGATACTTTTTTATTAGTGAACCATTTTGTGGGTACCATTCCCATCAAGATTTTCCCCTTGGCTAGGGTTTCCCTAGTTAACAAAATATCATGTTATGAGTTGCTTTAATTTATGGTTGTGTTTACTATTCAACATAATTAGTTTACTTTCATAGTCATGTTATAATTTTGTTAAAGATATCTTGTTCTGGGTAAAAGTTTATGAAATATTGATTCACATATTGATTCATAATTGTACATGGACTAGATCATAGCTTCATTACATCTTTCTACTCCCCATACTAACAACACAAGTTGCAATTCCTATCCTAAGGTTTTCTATACTAATCTGATCTTCATTGTATCATGTTAATTGATGAAATGATATACTTAGTTAGATGGTGATTGGTTGGAGACTATAATTGACTTCAATATGATCTCAAATGCTTCACTGGTCTAAATTTCCAACACAACTTATGAACGTATTGGTTCCTTAGCTTTAACAAATCATTCATCAAGATTTCCTATAAGATTTTTGAAAATATTTTTTTGACATTTTTTTTTATTCCCATTCATTCTCTTCTTGTTCATATGATGCTAGAGCATCCTGGGTCGCCTTTCTATCTTGCTTATCTTTACACATTATACAAGTATTAGTATCTGTAGACACCTAAATTTGATTACACTGCTTTAGTAATCTAATTTAGCCATCTCTAAAGGCATCATTAATTAAATTATTATTTAATTAATCCTTTGCCATCCCTAGTTGATTAATTTAATTAATCATCTATAGTCCTAATTGATAAATCAAATAATCTATTATTTATCAATTAAATCCTTTTCTCCTATCTAATTCCAAAAATCCCCATTTATTAAATAAATCTATTTTATAAATGAAATCCTCAAATTCAAAAACCCCTAACCTGTCTCTAATCCTCCATTTAGCCTAATCCACCCCATCCACCCATACTAACCAAGCTTAGCCACTAACTCACCCACCCTCATTAATGCCATCCACTTGCACATCTCTAACATTCCTAATCTAATCCTAAACCCAAGCCTAATCCACCCCCTAATGTTGTCACATTCCTTAAACAAGTTTAAGACTTTCCTAATCCAAACCAAAGTCTCCCCTCAAAAAACCCAACCACTAAGTCATGAGTGCTCTTACAAAACATAAAAGACTCTTACAAGCCCACTCATGACTCTTACACCCATCTTCCACACTCTTCCCTCTTCCACACTCATTCCTCTTACATCCCTCTTACATACTCAACCCCACTCATCATGACTTTAACCAACCCTTTACCCTACCCTCTCACACTCATCCTCCTTGTGACAAGTGTCACCTTCCCATTGGTGCTAAACAAGCACAATCCATGTGCTCCCCTTTGAGTGCATCTTAGCCCTCCTTAAGCCTTCATCCATCCTTGCATCTAAGCCCTCCATCTCTCTACCCCTTAGCCTATAAATTGAATCCCATCCCAAGCCATTTCATCAACAATCTTTGAGCTAAAGTTACCATGCTATTTTGAGAACCAAAGCCATCAACCATACCCTTATAATGCCAAATTGAGAGCTTTCAAAGCTACCAATTTGCCATTACTCATCTCCATTGAAGCAGCTTTTGAGCATCTTGAGCATACATCCACAGCAAAAGGACACATCTACAGAATCAAGAAAGCATGGAGTGTTTTCTCTTGTGAGGTTTGCACTTCTTGTTCTCTTTCTTTGTCTAAGCATATATGTGAATTTAATTTTTGGTTTGTGAATGTTTACTTTATTTGTTAATGTTCTTTGCATACTGATTCTGGTTCTACAGTATCAAGTTGCAATGGATGCTAAGCTAAAGTTTCTTTTGAGTTTTAGAGTATTGGGTTAGTTACTATAGCTAGTGTTGGTAAACTTACTATAGCTATCGAGTTAGTATAGCTATCCAGGATTGACCAAGTTATCCATATTTGGCCAAGTGTTCCTTCATGTACTGATGATTATTTATTAGTTTGAGATGACTTATGCAATTAATTTGGATCATGAATTTAATGTTTAGATCTTTTCTTGGGATGTATGTCAACCATTTTAAGTTCAACCTTTCTATTATGTAATAATCTAGAATATTCTATAAGATATTTTGGAAAGCATAAATAAGGGTGTTTAGGTTTAGGTTAGGTAATTACTTAGAGATTTGAGAGAAGAGGTTCTTGGAAGAGTGAATTTGAAGCCTGATTATGGATTTGGAGTTGTATTTTATATTTTTCCATTGTTGAAAATTGGCTAAAGAAGATATGCAATTGTTGTCATTTATGGAAACACATAATGTACATGCTTGTAAAAAAAATCGTAGAAATAAAGATACTTAGCTTTTGGTACTTAGAAAATTGTTTAAGTATGAATTTGGTTTATAGTAGTGTATTGTTTTCTATGTAACTTTTTACTAATGTCATATTATGATTAGAAAAGTTAGACAAAGATAGTATACATGTTTATGATGATGTGTATAACTTCAAACATTAGTATAGATTGTACGAAAATGAGATATTCATGTTTTACTAGTGAAGCATAACAATGGAATTAAAGGTAAAGGAATTATTTTATTTACTAAATAATTACTTGACTAATTAGGGCCGCCATAAGTTGGAAAAGTATATTATGCTATTAGCCAACCTAGCAAAAAATTGTGTAAAGGCATGGTATTTATGCAAAGGACATATTGCAAATTCAAATGTGTTGTGCAAGTGTTTTGTTGAGAAATTTCATTGTGATATGTGAACTTCTGTGAAGCAATATATGTAAAGTTTTGGGAATCTATTTTATGATCTGAAATTGAGCTAAAGATCAAAGATTGGTCAAGAAAGAATTTACAAAATCTATATATCAAACCTGGACTAATTACTTGTTTGCACAGTGAGCTCTCCTTGGAATTGGAAGTGCATGTTTGGGTAGTGGGCTCATCTTGCATCTATCGTACTGCAATTTCTAATAGGGTTGGAATCTCCTAATAGGGATTCAATGTCTTGTAATAGAGACGTGCTATGCTAAATTTTCTCATTGACTCCTAACACAGTCAATCCTCTAAAAAGGAACATATATATCAATAAATTATCTAGTGGGTATCATCCCCACTAGAGTTTTCCCTTGGCCAAGGTTTCCCTAGTTAACAAAATATGGTGTTATGAGTTATCTTTGTGCATGGTTACTATTACTATTCAAAATTACTTGTTTACTTTCTTATGTATGGTTAAAAGTAATAAATAAGATTCAATTGGCAACTAAAGTTTATAAATTATTGGTTCATCACACACACCCCCTCCTTCTCAATAATTCCTATTTCCAATAATTGATATATCAGAGCTCAGTTTCTCAAAAGAAGATTAACAACTTGAGTAAGATCCCTATTGATATGGAATAGTTGATCAAGAACCTTGAAGAGGCACTTGAAAAAATTGATTTCCTTACTGAAGAAAGAGATAAGCTGAAGGATAGATATGGAGACTCCAAAGTATATATTGGACAATTGAAGACAAGATTGAACATCTCAAATCCAAACCTGAATCTACTAAATTTGAAACAAGTGTTGATAATTGTAGACACCTAAAAATCCTTTAGAAAATAACATATGTTTTATTTTCTGAAAAATGTCCCTGATGACATCATCATTTATTAATTAATTAATTAATTTTTATGCCATTAAATCCCTTTATCTTAATTAAAAATATTTAATTAAGGAATCCCTCCCAAAAATGTTTAAATCTTATTTAAACATTATTTCCTTATTTATTAAATATATAATTAATAAATTGACCAAAAAACCCAAAATAAATTAAAAAATTATTTTTTGCCCAAAATTTGGCCAATTTCCTTAAGACCACTAACCTCTTCCAAAATCTTCTAATCCTTCTTTAATTTTGATTAAAGGCTAATCCCATCATTTCCTACCCCTAATCCCAACTCAAAATATTTAATTAAGATTAAATATTAATCCTCATGTTTATTAAAAAAGTTTTAATAAATATCTCCTCAACCCAAACCCTTGAAATAAATAAAACTATATTTTTTTCCTAAAAATATAATTTATCCTCATCCTAAGAAGTTTTAGACTCTTCTAGAAAGTCTTCATCCTCATCGTAGGAAATTCTAGACTATTCTAGAAAGTCTTTATCCTCATCCAAAGTCTAGACTCTTCTACAAGATGTCTTTAAACCTAATCCTAATCCCCTCCTAACCTTGTCACATTCCTTAAAAATGGGTTAAGACTTACTAACCCAAGCCAAAATTAACAAATATCTCCTCCTTCACCCACCCTCCTTAAATGCCATTCAGTTGCCTATCCCTAAGCTAATCCTAAACCATCCTAATCCATCCTCTAATCATTTGCACAAACCTAAGCAAGCTTAAAACCTTCCTAATCAAGCCCAAGTCGAAATTTCTCTCATCTCCTCCAAAATATCTCAACCATAAAACTTTATGAAGCCCACTAGGCCATAAATAACTCTTCCCAAGCCCTTTTATTACTCTTTCAAGCCATTATGAGGGTCTTTATGAAGATTTTATCCCTTGAGCCTCCTTTGTTGACTCATCCTTTCCCTTTCCTCCATCCTCTCACCCTATGACATGTGTCACTCCCTGATTGGCTATAAGGAAGCACAATCCATGTGCTCTCCTCTCATGCAATCTGAGCCCTCCATGAGCTTTTTCACATCCTTGCATCTTAGCCCTTAATCCCTCAAGCCTCTTGCCTATAAATTGGATTCTTCCCCTTTGAAAAATAACACAATCCATGAAGTAAAGTAATAATTCCATTTTAAGAAGCCATTTAACATCAAAACCATACACTCACACCCAAATTCCAAGTCCATTTGAAGCCCTTTTTGAAGCATAAGCTTGAGCATACATCCTATCTATTTAGACAAAGCTACTCAACAAGAGAGCTTCTCATTGAGAGAGCCCATTAATGGCTCATATTCTCAATTGAGAGCTCATCTTAGTCTATCCTGAAGTTTATAAATTTTTTAGTTTGTAGAAGCTTTATTTAAATTTGGTTTCTATTAGCATACTAACATATTTCTCATATACATTTTGGCAGGCCTGGTGGGACCTTGCATGGGTCATCTTCATTAGCTTTTTTAGTCAAATTTTGTATGTCATTTGCTAATTTTGGCTAATTTTTCTTGTTTTTTTGATTGGTAGGATTGTATAAATTGGTTTTGTAGGTCCACATGAGCATGAAAAAGACAAAGGAACTCATAATCTATCTCATAGTGTTTGCATATTTTTCAAGCTTATAGGTGGACAAAGAACTTGGAATTCTTCTTCCTCTTGTTGTCTATATTCTTCTTATTCCATCTACTTCTTCTTCTTCTTCTTGTAGAAGAAGTTGGCCATTTTTTTTAAAGGAAGAAAAATCATACACACTTCTTTTTAGTGCTTAAAATGAACCCCCAAATCATACTTAAATCCATTAAAAAATTAAAAAATTTCAAAAAAGAAAAAATCTTTTAACAAGTGAAACTAAACTAATCCAATCATTTTCATCCTTGCAACATCAAGGTTCTAGATGCATTCATGCAAAGTTAGGAACACTTCATTTTTGGGAATTTAAAAAGAACTTCAAGTTTCCATTTCAAAAGGTTCAAAATCAACACTAAGTGCACACTAAAATCTAAATCAAACTCAAAGCATCAATCAAGGATAAAATGAACCTCATTTGCAAATATTTTAAAGTTCTTTTAAAAATCTCATGAAAACTAAGAGTCTTAAATGGTTGCCAAAAAATTGTCCTAAAAGCTTTGTTATTTGTTCCAAACAAATGTCTTGTTGCAAAATCTTGAATGTTTCTTAGGTTTTTCATGCATCAAAACAATCTAGGAATATCATTTTTGGGCTTAAAATATGCAAACTAGAACACAAAATCTTGAATGAAAACGAAAGTCCAAAGAGTCATTTTCACTTTTGAGTTCAAAACAATCTTGAATGATCTAAGGTTAAAACAAAGCACTTCAAAGTTCTTAAAACAACGCACAAAATCTCGATCTTGAATGCTCAAAGGAAAAAACTTGAATGTTTAATCACTTGTCTTTGAATGCATGTTGCTAGAATCGCTCTTGAGTGTAATGGATTAAAATCAAGTTTGTTTTTTTTATGAATGCATGATTCAAACAAAAAATCCATTCTTGAATGCCATAGATCAAATAATCATCTTTTGGGGCATAAAAAGAATCCACATCTTTGAAATCTTCTAAGTTATAAAAACTAATAAAGACACTTTGAGTAAGTTTGTAGTTGGACTCACCCTCTTTAATCACCCATCAATTTAACCATTGGTTGCAATCTCAATGCCATCTATGGGGATGGGTCTACCTAAGAGGATGTTAAGTGCTCCACAAAGATCAAACTCCACTCACTTGGGTCTTTAGTGGTTTTTCTAAGTTAGAAAATTCCTTGAATGTGCATTAATCTCTCTCACACTTCAAGTTTGGGCACTAAAATTGAACAACTATTGATGTGGAGAGCCTCCGGTCACGCACTTGACAATCGAGTTTCACACATCTTTGTTTTGGGCTTGAAACAAACTCACACTCAATCTTGAATGCCTAAAAATCAATGAACATTGCATGGTTTCGATGCATTTTCAATGACGCTCACATTTCTTATGTTGACGATCTCTTGACTTTCATTATGCTAATGATGCTATCAAATTGGAATGAACATTGTATGGCATAATCAAAAGTGCCTTCAATCATAGCTTACAAAATCTAAATCATCAATTGGAATAAACACGTGTCTTTTAAAGCCCAAGATCATGTATGTGGTCTTGTTTTACACTTTTTAGGAGGCCTTCTTGGGGATTTCATCACCCCTTGGGATGACCTCAACTCCAGCGTTCCAGCGGAGTATAAAAATTGGGAGGTGAATCCAAAGACACCTCTCTTTGAATCAAGATTTCGTTACTTGGGCTAAGCCTCAAGGAACTTTATACCCTTGAGAAGTGAAAGAGGAGAAGTGGGTTACCACTCCTCTCGGCTGTGTGACATCTTTTTGGTTTCATCTACGGATTTGGGCCTCATGTACCTTGTGTATATCAAGGACTTCCTAGCTATAACAAATTCCATCCTTGTAGAAAGCTTCCTAGGATGTTGGTGTGTTTGACATGCTTGTTCCAAAATTTTGTCTCCTTGTTTTTTCATAGCTTCTGAATGAATGTTTGCCAACTTTGGTCAAAATCCCAAAAAAGCAGAAATCTCCTAGCTCAAGGCATACTTAACATAGTCACTACCTCATCAGAAAATCATCCAAGCTCCCCCGCTGCAACTGAATCTATCTAGTTCTTTGCTTTAGAACAATTCCAAATCCAAAGTGTTTCCAAATCATCCCCCCCCAGCCAGCTAGCAACCCAATCCAAAATCAAATCCAACCCTTTAGAGAGTTGTTGTCATTCTGCTAGAATTTTCTATCCAATCAATCTGACCAATCCACCAGCCTCACCAAGGTTATCCCTTTGACAGAGCTTTGTCTAGGGTAATCTAGCTTTGTCACTTGTTATCCCTCATCACCTTGAGCTAAAGGTTGGGATTCGCAAGTGGTCAATCTCGTGTCATGCCCATAGGATCATTAGTCTATCCTTAAGTTGACACAATCTCCACCAATACAGCGCATACGAAAGAAAAACTCTCACTTTTTGACAGCATGCCCTTGAAGTCTTCCATCCACAAGAAAGCCAAAAATCTCCAGCCAATCCTCCTTAGGTCTGTCATATAGCTTTGACTCTCCTTAGGAAATCTTTCATCAACCAATCCAAAATCTCTGCTTAATCCAAATCCAACCATGAGCTTCCATGTTCATCCATATGCAAGACCCCATCCCCATCTCACTCATCATCAAAACATGAAATCCCAAACCTATCATGATGTGTTTGATCATATTGTCCTTGCTCCGCAACCTCCTATTCCAATGACGATGAAAATCTTGTTGACTATGATGAGTATATTGAAAGTCTTAGAAACATTCCCCCAAGCATCCCCCAAAATCCACATATTCTTCCAAACTATCTAGTCATGCCATCTGATATCCCAACTTCTCCTCCATCACCCAATCAAACAAGCTTCCAATATTCCACCCCCATCACAATAGCTATTCTTATCAATCCATGTCCACCTCTGACACACGAGTCTCCAAGGAATCTCCTAGAGGAAATACAAGAAAAGTCATCTCCAATAGTCGATAAGCCATGTCATCTAATCCAACCATGTGAAGTAGTCAGTGATGAGGCTTCCCCATCTATAATATCACCTCCATCTCCCATAGCTACCATCCCCATACCTTCCATCAAATTGCTTAAAATCCTTCCACTTCCCACAAGTTTCAAAATCCCACCACCCATCAAATCGCTCCAAATCCCATCCACATCTCCTCCTCCAAGCATTATCCAAATCCCATATAATGAACCTCATGCATCCACTCCCATCCATTCCTATCAAGATCTTGTCCAAAAGCATGTTGAAATATCCTCCGACAGAACAAAAAATCTCGCCATCCCACTTATTCCCCTACATGATCAACTTTTACCATCCCCTCCATATCTAAATCCTACCATCTTACTTACTCCATCTCAAGATCCCTTTCCCTCAGCCCACCCAACTCAAGATCCTATCCTCCCATCTCCTCTGCTTCATGATCATACATCTCCCATAATCCATGATGATAGATCCATCGAAAAAGAACTAATTATCATATCCGAAGCTCCAACTCCTTCAGCTAGTAATGGACTCACATCTTGTGTTCCAATTAATGAACATCATATTGAAAAAAGAAATGAAAATGTATTTCTAGATGTTGGTATGCCCGCTATTCCTGCATGGTCCCAAGTCCTTCCATCTCCACCCCAAAGTTCTCATCCATCTTATTCCACATCTATTTTGGGCCCTCATCCTACTCCTTATCTCCAACCCTCCATTTTGGGTCCATATATCCCTTATCTAAATCCCACACCCTTTCCATCCATTTTGGGTCCTTACATACCTAATATGAATCCTTCATCCCCTCCATCTATTTTGGCACCTACACCTTCCCCGTTTCCATCTATTTTGGGCCCATATCCTTCCTTCCCTCCATCCATTTTGGGCAATTATATCCATCCATATCCTATGTTCCAATCTATCCTTCCATCCCCTCAAATCCACCAGCTAGATCATCAAAGGCACTCACCTTCGAATCCCTTCCAACCTTTAAACCCTATCACTCCATCAATTATCCCTCCATCTCCTCCATGCTCTTTTTCCCATCCCATGGCTAATAGAAGCATATTGGATGCCAAAATACAAAAGCATAAATCCAAAAATCCACAAAAATCCAAGTCTCAACATGTCCCTTCTAAAATACATGTTCAAAACAAGAAACATTTAATCCCAATCAAAGAAAAAGTCAAGAGGCCACAAAAGCCCAAGCTAAAAATGTCAAAAATCATGTGGATACCTAAGATGCTCATAAAAGAAATGCATCTCAAAGAAAAATCTCAATTGGCATCCATTCATGCTACTCAAAAAGCCTCATTCATTCATCCTTCATCCAAATCCCCATATAAGCATCCTTCATCCCCCCAATCCACTTTTAGTCCATATGCTTCTTATCCTAAATTTCCCATCCTCCATCTTCCAACTTCTACTTTTAGTCCTTATCTTTCTCTTCCTCCATTTTCTCCTCAACCTCGCTCAAAACCATCTTTCCCACTACTTTATCACCTCTCAAGGTGTGTGCCAATGATGATATTTCCATTTTCCTCATCCATTTACCCACAAGCCTTATGTCTTTGCATCCATTATCTGTCAAACTCCAACCCACCATTCAACTTGTTCAATCCAATCCTTATTCATCCATCCTACCAACATCTATGAGCCAAAAATAGCTGAAGAAAGCCAAAATCAATCCAACTAAGTCGAAAGCCAAAATTAAAAAAATAATAAAGAAAAATAAAGCGTCCACTAGTGAAAACTTGGCAATTCAAGCGCCTTGGACAAGTACCATGATGAAAACTTGGCAAACAAGCATCATGCATAATCCCACCATCCCCAGCTTAGCCTATCACCCTCATGCTTTTGGTCATCTCTTGACATCCAACTCCATCTTCCAATCTATCCTCCACCCTCCATCTTCCATCTCACACCATCCACTTATCTCTTGCAGCTTCAGCCAACCATCCCAGCTATCATCCATCTCCCTAGCCCCTTCAAGTTTTTCCATCCTAGCTTCAATCCTATCACATCCATCATAAGACCTCCTTCCGCATGTTATCTTCTAATTGGGGGCACTATATTCCTTGGAGATCTTGTCTTGTCCATCCTCCCTTGTCATTGGTATCTAGCTCTAGGCTATCCTCATGCAAACCCAATGTCATCTCTTTATATCCATCATAATCCTAGCTATCTACCATCCTATCCAGCCATCTCATCTTGCTCCTCTAGCTATCGTTGGTCAGAAAATATCTCATCATCATTGGATGAATCTTGCCAAATCCATATCTTTCGCTATCACCCCACCCTTAGCTTTCGCATCTTGCACAACATCGAACCATCCCGTTATCCTATCATCCTGAGCTTTTGCCTGCTTGTAACTATCTTGGTCAGCTTCAGCTTGTAAATATCTTGGTCTGTCACCTTGTACATCATCTTTAGCTTAGTACCATTGTATCTATCAAAATTTTGTGTCATTTCCTCCTTGATCAACATCTTGCACACATTGCACATCTTGGTTAGCTATTCCAATGCATCCTTTAGCTAGCTCTCTTGTCACCAAAGTGTTATCCTTCTTAGTTCTGCTTGCTAGACACATCACTCACCTAGATCCATCGGCTTAGGTGCTCTCCGATAGATCCTTGTAGGATATAACTTTCCTCATGTCTGATCTTGGTCTGTTAGTACCTCGTCCTACCCATCTCGTTGGCAAATGCTTCTCTTTTGGATTTTCACTTTCTTTTGATTTCGAATCTTCCCTTTTGGGTCTTGAAGTATCTTTTCCAAGCAATCTTTTTTTTCCCTCATCAAGGTTGCCACAATCTTCCATATCATGGTATGCTACGAATGGGGTACTCCGAGTGTACGAATTTGATCAAGTCTTTCATTTGTTTCTTTGTTTTTGTTTGTGGGTTACCCAGTATCGGTTCAATGCTATTTTCTCCAGGTTTCATGTGTGATACTGGGGCAATCCATGTGTGTTTCTTTCGAGTCAATTTGTCATTCCTTTGGATGGTTGTTGACATGGCCTTGATGTTCTTGGTAACCTTGGCAATTAACCAACAGTCCTATAGAAAATCTAGTACTCAACTACCTGGTAGTACTTCTCTTTGAAGTATCCCCTTGCTCAAAAAAAGCTTCAATGGTTTCCCTTCATCTCCATTATCCCCCATCCATATCTAGCATTTGTCTCTCCTACCCCAGCTTATGCATCAGTATCTCTTTGAATCACTCCTCACCTTTATCTTTAGGGATCCACCAATCAAAATCAATCAACCAAGCCTCATCTTTCGAGATCCATAATCCTAGTCCTAGGGATCTCTGAAACCCATCTTCTACCAATTTGACTCTTTGAAATCCTGTTGCATCAGCTTTTTAATCCCCTCATCCATCTCCCCATCCTAGATTCCTTTTATAGTGCTCCGCTCCTTCATCCTCTATAATTGCTGAGATCTTAAGCTTGCTTCCTCTTGTGCCTCTGATTCTCCCTTTATCATTTTCTCGTAGTGAGAGTTTGAGCTAACTAAACCTCTTCTCTTAAGACAATTTGAGTCTTCTTGCTCATCTCAGATTTTTGTACTTTTCAAGAAGTCGTTGAGCCTCGCTTTCTCTCCCCGCCACATTCTTAACGGGGCATCTCGCAGTCCATTCTCTCCTCTTTTGCTCTAGCCTTGGGCATCTTATTTTCTTATCTTTGATGCCATGCCACTTGCGTCATCACATCAAAGAAGGGCAAAATGTAGACACCTAAAAATCTTTTAGAAAATAAAATATTTTTATTTTCTGAAAAAAGTCCCTGATGACATCATCATTTATTAATTAATTAATTATTTAATTCATTAATTTATTGTTATGCCATTAAATCCCTTTATCTTTATTAAAAATATTTAATTAAGGAATCCCTCCCAAAAATGTTTAAATCTTATTTAAACATTATTTCTTTATTTATTAATTATTTAATTAATAAATTGACCAAAAAACCCAAAATAAATAAAAAATTTATTTTTTGCCCAAAACTTGGCCAATTTCCTTAAGACCACTAACCTCTTCCAAAATCTTCTAATCCTTATTTAATTTTGATTAAAGGCTAATCCCATCATTTCCTACCCATAATCCCAACTCAAAATATTTAATTAAGATTAAATATTAATCCTCATGTTTATTTAAAAAGTTTTAATAAATATCTCCTCAACCCAAACCCTTGAAATAAAAAAAAAAATTATTTATTTCCTAAAATTCTAATTTATCCTCATCTTAAGAAGTTCTAGACTCTTCTAGAAAGTCTTCATCCTCATCCTAGGAAATTCTAGACTATTCTAGAAAGTCTTTATCCTCATCCAAAGTCTAGACTCTTCTAGAAGATGTCTTTAAACCTAATCCTAATCCCCTCCTAACCTTGTCACATTCCTTAAAAATGGGTTAAGACATACTAACCCAAGCCAAAGTTAACAAATATCTCCTCCTTCACCCACCCTCATTAAATGCCATCCACTTGCCTATCCCTAAGCTAATCCTAAACCATCCTAATCCATCCTCTAATCATTTGCACAAACCTAAGCAAGCTTAAAACCTTCCTAATCAAGTCCAAGTCGAAATTTCTCTCATCTCCCTCAAAATATCTCAACCATAAAACTTTATGAAGCCCACTAGGCCATAAATGACTCTTCCAAGCCCTTTTATTGCTCTTACAAGCAATTATGAGGGTCTTTATGAAGATTTTATCCCTTGAGCCTTCTTTGTTGACTCATCCTTCCCCTTTCCTCCATCCTCTCACCTTGTGACATGTGTCACTCCCTAATTGGCTGTAAGGAAGCACAATCCATGTGCTCTCCTCTCATGCAATTTGAGCCCTCCATGAGCTTTTTCCCATCCTTGCATCTTAGCCCTCAATCCCTCAAGCCTCTTGCCTATAAATTGGATCCTTCCCCTTTGCAAAATAACACAATCCATGAAGTAAAGTCATAATGCCATTTTAAGAAGCCATTTTACATCAAAACCATACACTCATACCCAAATTCCAACTCCATTTGAAGCCCTTTTTGAAGAATAAGCTTGAGCATACATCCTATCTATTTAGACAAAGCTACTCAACAAGAGAGCTTCTCATTGAGAGAGCCCATTAATGGCTCACATTCTCAATTGAGAGCTCATCTTAGTCTATCTTGAAGTTTATGAATTTTGCTTAGTTTGTAGAAGCTTTATTTAAATTTGGTTTCTATTAGCATACTAACATATTTCTCATACACAATAATTATTCAAAGCTAAAGATAGAGTACAAGACATTGAAGCATGAATTGAAGATTGCTAATCTAAAGTTGACTTTGAAGAATGATCCTAGAAAATTTTAATCTAATTTGAAGATTGAGAGTGTAGATCTTAGAGCAAGTTTAGCAAAGAAGACATCTAAGTTTGAAACATTGAAAGAAGATCATGAAGAACTTCATAAGTACAACACTATTGTGAGAGGTGAACTAACTCAATGCAAGAAAAAACTTGACAAGCTTTATTCTAGCAAATAAAAGCTTGATGATTCAATGCCAATACAAGACCTACCTATGATAAGAATGGTCTTGATTATCTATTTAAAATGTCTAGAAAGAAACCTAAAAAAGGATTAGATCTGAAAGAAAAAGAAAAATCTAATGGTAAGATTGAATCCAATCAATCTTCTGATAAACTTAAAGAATTTGAAAAAAAAAATGAAGTTGAGATATTGAATGAGCCAGAGCAAGTGGAATCTACTGAATAAACCAGGTATGAATTTAGAGGAAACTATTTTTAATGTAATGAAATAGGTCATATGAAAAGAGATGTACAAATAAGTCATTTAATCATATTAAGGATTTTTATTTTCCTAATTGTCATGGTATGGGTCATAAAGTAATTGATTGTAGGATACCTAAATATGATAATGATAGAAGGACTAGTCGAAGGTCTAGAAATACTAACCCTATAGATAAAAGAAGATCTAATGAGAGGACATCGAGTGAAGGAAGACCTTATGAAGAAAGAAGACAGATTGTGTGTTATAAATGTAACAACTTTGGATACATAGCTCAAAATTTTCATGCACCCATTGATCAACAAAATCCTAGAAGAAGAACTCTAGTATGTCAGCTATGCAATAACTTTGAACATATAGAAAAGTTTTGTAGAATGGATAGAAACTTCAGAGATAGAAGGAACAGTGGAAGAAACTTTAGAAACAAAAGGAATGACGGAAGAGACGTTGGACATGATAGAAGGAACCATTAAAGGACATTGGAACTGAGAAATATAATGATAAACAAAGAATTGTAGTCAATTAAATTTGAGAAGAACTCAATGAGGCATTCATAAAATGATTAGATATCTAAGAAGAAAATTTAGAAGATGGTGAGATAGGAAGATCAAAGTTAGTAATCTATTTTGATTCAACTAAGTTGAATTAAGCTCTTTCAAATCACTAGAATTTAAAACTTCATTTAGATATCTAACTATGGGTAGAAAAGTTGGGAAAAGGTGTATCAAGATAATTTTGGTTGATATCTAAGCTCACTTGAAATTTGGAGCTTATCGGGACTTGTTATGAAAGAATTAAGAGTTACTATTATTATAGAGAATGTTGATTCTATAGAAGAAGATGAAAATTATGTTTTCACAAAGAAGTTCATGGAGTGAAGATTATTTGAGCATTATCATGAACCAAGGAAGCTATGGTAAACTTATGGTGGCATTTGAAGATTGATCAAATATTATCAAGCATGTATTTGATTTTAGATTGTAATTGACAGTTTTTTCATGTATGCAAAGTATGCAATTAATGTAAGTTCAAATTGAATGAATCAAATGGAGTACACACTTGATTTCCACTTAATTTCAATTACATCAGAAGTATAGAGCACTCAAAAGTGACTTGACAAGGTGATTTCGATGTAAACCATATTTTATTAAAGAGGTATTTTATCATTTTTCTATAGAATTTCTTCGATAAAGTTTATATTTGATAGAATCATGGATATGTAAGTAGTTTGTAATATTGATAGTGATGAGAGAATGATACTTAAGGTTGTTTCTATGAAACCCATAGAAGGAAACCCTGATTCAACATTATCCATTATGTAGAACAATGTAGTGTATTTGGAAGATGTAGGAAGTTATCTTAACAAGAAGTTTGAAACTATTGGGAGTGAGTATATGAACAAAGATATGGAATTAGTATTTAACCATGATATGACTATGAAGCCTAGATTTGAACATTTGAAAGAACTAGACATTTTCAAATATCATTTCTATCAAGGATTAGACACTGATGAATGGACTCAAATCATGCTAAGTAGAATTCATGGTGGAAAACTATGGATGGAAGACAATGTAGTTGATATTTCATCTGACCTATTCATGAGGTAACTAGTCTTAGTAAACAAGGTAGTCTACCTATAGGTGAGAAACTTGTTAAGAAGAAGCTTGAGAGCTACACAAAAGTAGTTTATAATAGGAAGGCCATGGTGATCAGAAACATTTAACAAGATGATGTAAGATTCTTGAGTAGAATCATTGCCTAATCTATTTCCGCAAGTTCTAAGATTGATGAATTGACAATAGGATTCATTTATGTAGCCTATAAGATATGTGTTGAGAAGGAACAAGTTAACGTTAGTGAAATTCTAAAAATGTAACTTCTTGAAATCTTGGAGAAAATCAAGAGGCCCAAGAATGATATATGTAGATTTCAATCATTGATTAATCATATATTCTTTCATGTACTTAAGAGATTTCCATACTTACTAGTTACTAAAATGATGAGTAGTGAGATGTGTATTATGGAAAAGATTATAGATGTGTGTAGAAGACATTTAGCAGATAAAATCTTAGATAGTGGAAACTTGATAATAAAAACATTTCAGAATGAGATGAGACAAAGATTTAGAATTGCACCTACAATTGTAGAAAGATTCAAAGATGACATATGTGATGGATGATATAGATTTAGCTCATATTCAAGTAGTACAACCTTGAGAAACTTTCTTTGATCCCTTAGGTTATGAATTAAGTGATGATGTAGCAATTGGACATATTGATTTATTGTTAAACTTTGAGAAGGACCAACTTGAGTATAGATTTGGGACTAATGAAGAAATTGCCCAATAAACCTATCATGTATCTTTAGAGAAAGTATCTCACAAGAAGATTGAGACAATAATGAAGAAATCTCTAGCTAAGGGTGGTATAGTAAAAAGTGAGTCACATGTAGTTAGAAAAACCATGAAATAAGGAATAATGTATGTGTAACCTTTATTAGTGTCTATTGGAGAGACATTTTCATAATAGAGCATTCCATATACTGCAGTATTAGCTGAACAACCAAGTGAGTTGAAGAGGGAATCAGAAAGATTAGTGGAAGAGGTGACTGCCAAGGCAAAAAGAGTCAAGCAACATGCTTCTACACCAGGTGAAAGGTGGAAAAAATTGTTGAAAATTGTGGAATATACTGAAGAAGAAGAAGAAGAATAAGAAGCAAAATAGGAAGAGTGAGTTATCATTTCTAAATAGACAATAGGTAAAGCAAGGAAACCTTGGAAGTTGAAGATTGCGAAGATAAATTTAGCCATTGCTAATTAAGGGAACTTTGTTCAGATGAATAAATTTTATGATTTGTATAATGATTTTGAGAAAGATCATATTGATATCTCTACTATGAGATATATAATTGCTAACAATCTAAAACTTAAGGATATTGAAAGTAGAGTAAATTAGAAAGTCTATGATAGACTTATAGAGAAGAAAGCACTAGCTCGACAAGAAGACATAGAACTTTGGAAATCTATGATAAGGAAAATATGCAAGATTGATGCTAAGGAAGAAGTCAAGAATTTGTTGAATACTCTGGCACCTTAATTGAGAAACAAGGTGGGACCATTTCTATTTATGGTTGGTGAGAAGGACAAAATAAAGAGTGAAATAGCCACAGCCATCAGTCAGATGATAGCAAAGTCTAAGGCAACACCTTCTACAACACCTAGAACCTTGAAAGTGTTAGTAAGTTGTGACATAATGTAGAATGATTATAGTAATGTTACTATTAATATTGATGATACTAACCCTTTTGAGAGTTCTAAAAAATCTAAATCTGAGGCCAAGGATATTCAAGATCAACTGAAACAAAATAAAGAGGAAAAGAGGCTATTAGAAGAAGAAATAGAAGAAGCCAAGTAGAAATTGATTGAAGAAAAAATGAAAAGAAGAGTTAAGCAAGAAAAGAAAATGAAAATAAAGAAGAAGAGAATAGAGGAGGAAGAAAAGAAAGAGAAAGAAAGAAAAGAAAAAGAAGAGAAATAGAAATAAGAGAGAAAAGTCAAAGAGGTAGCAAAGAAGAAGCAAAGGGAAGGAATCTAAACCATCTAGTTCATCTACACAACTTTCGCTTGCTATCCTAACAAGTGATGATGATGATCAAACTAACTCGATCTCATCTTTGAAAAAATTGATTGAGAATAATAGGAAAGTTAAGAGCCTACAAAGAACCTTAATGGAGGTTACTGATATATTACATAGTACTCTAGCAGTCAAGCATATAGAGGCAAATCCTAAGTAGATGGCACACGCAGTGTTGAATTATTTTGATGAAGAATTAAAAAATTTGTTGAATGCTACAGAGTCAAAGGCCCAGATTTCACATAATGCTAATTTATTTAGCACCATTTGTCAAAACATCAAGAATGATTTGCTAAGTCTTGATACATGTGTCAAGGATCTTCAAAAATGTCAACAAGACAGAAAGGTATTGTACATCAAGTGTACCTTATCTCGTAAGTTGACAAAGGATTTTGACCATAAGATTGAAGGAATGTTGAGTGAGCTAGAATATCTATCAAACAAGGTACACCAACCTTCTAACAAAGTTGATAACTTTGAAGGAAAAGTGGTTAATGTTCATAGTGATATCAGGAAATTGGAACTTCAAAAAGAAATTTTTTTGAAGAGAGTATCATAATTTAGAGAGTCTATTGCTCTATAGATATCTGTTACTAAGATATAGTTGGAGGAGTGTGTCAAATATAAGGACACCTACTCAAACTTCTTATACTTTGATCTTAATTTAGTTAAGATTGTATCATATGCCCTATGTGCAATTCTCACCTTTCCTCAAACAACCAAGGATACATGGATAAAAGGTTTAAATAGTATGTAGACAAGTTTCGATGATTGTAAGAAAATATTAATAGTTTAAGGTAGATGATTACAATTTTTGATAACAGATGGAGAGTTTTTGACATTCTGACCTTTGTTATTGATGTCAAAGGGGGAGAAGATGCATAAGAAAATTATTGATAAGGTAAAAGGGAGAAGTTAAAATTGCAAGTTATGAAATAATATTGAAAGGGGGAGCATATGTAAGATGAATAAGTTGTAAAAAATTATTAATGTAATGTTTTGGACAAGTTTTGGACACTTAGCCAATTTTCCCTATTTTGTTGCCATCAATGCCAAAGGGGAGATTGTTGATAGATAGCTAAAGAAGATATGAAATTTTTTTCATTTATGGTAGAACATGATGTACATACTTGTAGAAAAATTTTAAAATAAAGACACTTAGCTTTTGGTACTCAAAAAATTATCTAACTATGAATTTGGTTTATAGTAGTGTATTGTTTTGTATATAATGTATTACTAATGTCATATTATGATTAACAAAGTTAGATGGAGATAGTATACATGTTTATGATTATTTGTATAACCTCAAACATCAATATAGATTATATGGAAAAGAGATATTCATGTTTTAGCAGTGAAATATAACAATAGACATAAAGGTAAAGGAATTATTTTGTTTACAAAATAATTACTCGACCAATTAGGGCCGACATCCTAGATGTGTACTCTAAGTTGAAAAAGTATATTATGGTGTAATCTAACCTAGCAGAAATTTGTGTATAGTCATGGTATTTATGCAAAGGACATATTTTAAATTCAACTGTGTTGTGTAAGTGTTGTGTTGAGCAATTGTATTGTGATATAGAAAGTTTTGTGACGTGATATATGAAAAGTTATGATAATCTATTTTGTAATCTAAGATCAAGCTAAAGGTCAAAGATTAGTCAAGAAAGAAGTTATAGTAGCTATATAATAGAGGAATAATTACTTGTTTGGGTAGTGAGATCTTCTTGTACTTGGAAGTGCACGTTTGAGTAGTGGGCTCATCTTGCATCTATTGCACTAAAACTCCTAATAGGGATGGAATCTCCTAATAGGGATTCAAAGTCTCCTAACAAGGACTCTCTATACTGAATTTTCTCATTGACTCCTAGCAATATCAATCCTCTAACAAGGAACATATATATCCATATATTATCTACTGGATATCATCTCCAGCAAGGTTTTTCGTTGGCCAGGGTTTCCCTTGTTAACAAAATATGGTCTTATGAGTTATCTTTGTGCATGGTTACTATTACTAATCAGCATTACTTGTTTACTTTCTTATGTATGGTTCAAAGTAATAAATATTATTTAGTTGGTGACTAAAGCTTGTAAATTACTTATTCACCCTCTTCTCCCCTCCTCTAAGTAACTCCTATTTCTAATAGCCATAGCCTAGAAGATCTTATAGCTGGGAATCTATGAAAATAATTGTATGGATTAATAAAGAACTTTGAAGTTCCTTCTCTTCTTGGTGTTTTTCTCTATGCTTGTTTCTTCTATTGTGTTACTTAGTATGTTGATTGAATAGATCTGTGTGCCTCTAGCCCTATATTTTCAATCCCTCTTTGGGTCAGGTGATATCAAAGCTTGAGGTTCATTCTTGAGATTTCATTGTATAGAATCCTCAATCAAATTTGGTTATAGGGTGGAATACATAAGAATTTGAACTATAACTTGTAGAGGGCTATGATCTTGTAGGAACCTGTTTGTAAATATGGTTCAAGGTAAATGAAATTATGATACTTCTATTATGGACATGTTGAGACAAATTGCAACTTGATTACATGTCATGGACACATCCTAGAAGAGATGCGTGCATCTTGATGATGTGAGTGATGATGAAGCAATAGAACCAAACCTTAATCCAGAACTTGACAAAGATTAGGATGAGGAAAGATTTTTGAGAGTATTGTCTAGAGTACATTCAAAGCCTATTACGGAAGTTCTTTGTTATAATGGAAAATTAGAATTGAACACTATGTTGGATTAGATCTCTGATATAGAAAAGCTCTTTGAGTTTGAAGACACTCTTGATAATAGGAAGGTGAATATTGTAGTCACTAGGTTGAAAGGTCATGTCTCACTATGGTAGGATCATTTGCAAATTGATAGAAAGAGAAGAGGAAAAGATAAGATCGAGACCTAGGTGAAAATGGTAAACAAGATGAAGAGCAAGTTACTTCCTATTGATTACCAAGTTAGTTCGTTGAGAAAGACGAGAAATTTGAGACAAAAGAGCATGATTATGAAAGATTATATTGAGGTATCATATAGCTTAAATATTACATTTGGATATGTAGATGATGAGGTTAAGAAAGTTGTAAGGTATCTAAATGGATTGAGATCTATAATTCAAGATGAGATAATTTTTGAGAATATGGAAAGTGTGGAAGAAGCATATCAATATACATTGAAAGTTGAGGTGATCATGAAAAAGAAGCATGGACAAAGACATAGAGGTAGAGATGGTAGACTCCAAAGAGGTGGGGGTAGATCTTAAGAAAAAGGTGGTAGGTCTAACAATTCTATTCAAGATACGGGAAAATCAGAGTTGAAAAGTGATGATAAAGGTAAGACTTAATGAAAAGGTGGTAATTTTTATAGAGGAGGTATTAGCTCTTACCAAAGAAGAGGTACTTCTTATTATAGAGGTGGTTTTCATGGTAATTGTTGAAAATGGGACAAAGAAGGGAACATATCATTTTTTGATGAACAAAAATTTTCCATTAATTAAAATTCAAAGATACATATTCACAAAAAAGGGGTTGGGGGATACAAGTTCACCCCAGACTTCAAAATGCCCAAGGTCAGAGATCAACTATTCATCAAAAAAATATATAAGAAAAAAATGTTATCACTTAGGTTTGCACCCTTGTCTAAGGCCTATCCGAGAGGACAACCTAGTGAAACATGGAAACAACCTCCAAGCTGTGGGACTTAAACTGTGAGTTTGAGTCTTCGGAGAAGGTCAGCTTCCTCTTACTCTCAAGGTGCACCTATCCACTCTTGGAGAGGAAAAGGGAGAAGGAGAGCACAAAAACAAATCTACCTAGTCTAATCTAAGGAGGTGATGCACCAAAATAGAGTGTTCAGACTTCATTTTTGCCCATATATGCACTACAAAACCAAGATAACATTCAAAAGACACACACACCCAGACTTATGTCAGTCAATAACCACATTCAGATTAGGAAACCAAACTAAATAATACAAGGAAAAGGATTTCACTTATATATTATCCAATAGGCCGAAAATAGATATAGTATGCAAGCCACAGATCTCAACAATACACCAATGAGAGTCAAGATAGATGCACATAAACATTGATGGCTGAAGGAGATGATACAGAATGTTATACAGCTCAGAGACAAAGGGAATTTTACATTGCAGACCTGCGAGCAGAAGCATAGAAATCAGAAAAAGAGTCCTCTTTTAGAAAAGATCGCAAAATTTCCTTTATAGTTTAGGCATAACTGAGGATTTTTTGCATTACATTTACTTCTCACCTACTGGCATTAACTTCTCACCTTAAAAATCCAATCAAAGATCTAGTGGCTTGAGTACCAAAAATCTGATATTCCTCTAAGAAAGAGCCTAGAGAAGACAAAACGGTGCCAGCAAACATCCCCTGACATAGTAGATAGATCTATAATGGTGGTAGAATGTCCTTGCACTTTTAATTCACTTCTGAGTCGGTGGCATTGATCACAAGATCGAAATCTTGTAGCAAAAACCTGATTCATTGTTTCTAGCTCATGAATCTGTGAGGTCAAAGCAAGTCAAACAGTTCCTTATGTGCCAATTAGGCCATGCAAGCCAATCATCTCTCTTTATTTTTCCACCTCCTCAAGGTCCCATGCACTGACCATTCCTTACATCAGACTAGGCGCTATGTTGCTATTGATATCTCTAACCGCGGTGGTCACCAACCTAACTGCACCACCTTTCCACCACCTAGCTGCAACCTTAAAACTAACTGCCACGTTTACTATGATGATTGCACCGGCTGCCAGCTATTAACTGTCAACCTAGTCTTCCAGCGAGACATGTGTCAGCAAGACACTATGTCACTATGGTAAAGATCACACAACTTCACCATGGTGACATGGTGCCTTCCATCAATTTTCCTTGATCTAACGGCAAGCAAGATAGATACTGCCCCCTACCCCGCAGTGTATCGATCAATGGGAACTGACCACACGCCAACTATCTGTATTTCCTATGCCTTTGAACTTAGACCCACGAGGACACGTGTTCTCCAAGAACCATTTTGCTAACATAAAACTCGTGCGGCTTATCCATAGCACGATGGTGCCTTCCATTGATCTCTGCAGATCTGACAATGGAGAAGTTAACCTTTTACTGCACTGGCTACGTTGAAGATTTGGTCCCATGCGCTGACTGTATTCTGACCTGGCATACATGGCTATTCCCTATTGGACTAATGAAGCACCACCTTGCTCTAACAAGGCACCAACCTAGAGGGTCCATACTGCTTTAACCTTACTAAGTGGACATGTGGTGCCCAGGCGCTATGTCGCTATGGAAAAATTGAGGGCAACTTCCCATAGCGACATGGTGCCCAAATGATGACATGTCTTCCAATTTGCACGTGTCTTGAAATGATTCACCACCATGGCACCGAAATCCACCAACTGGGTAGATGAGGTACAATGGGACCCATCTGTCTTCAATTCATCATGGTGGAGTTTTTCTATTTGGGCGTTATGTCGCCATCAAAAAACTCATGAGTTTTCCGATGGCGCCATGGTGCCCCACTGGCTTTTCTCATCTTCAACCCACAAACCGACTGCCCATCGTAAAACTTTCTCAGTGATGCAACCTGCCCACTGTGAAACCTTTTCCGGTGACGCAACCTACCCGCTGTGAAACCTTTTTCGTCAAGCACTATGTTGCTATGAAGATTTTCCAGCCAACACACGATAGCGACATAGTGCCCACGGTGCTGTGGAACTTTTTTGACCCACCAAAACATGTTGCTCGACCCGTTGGACCCACTGGACACATGTCATTAGGGTTCCATGTGGCGAACATAAATCTCGTGCAACTTCTGATGGTGAGATAGCGCCAACCGTAGATCTCCCCAGATCTGATGATGGAGAACCTGCAGGCCGTAGAAACCATGTTATAAGGCTTGGCATTAAAATAGTATTATCTTGCGAGTTAGCCATTGGACGAGCTAGACATTTTTTAGAAAAATGAATCTTGGCAGGGCGAACAAATGATAACATTTTTGGCGACTCACAGGGGACATGAGCCTGCTTGATGTATGACCAGTTGCCTATAAAAAAATCCATTGGGTCATAGGATCAAAAAGTATGAATCTGAGAACTGTAAAACCCTAACCCTTTTGTGAGGAGATCAAAACATTGAAAACCCTAGCTCTACAACTACAACTAGAAATAAAAAACAAAACTTCTTCTGCAACCTAAGACACCTTAAAATATGCTACCTCACAAGGAGGCGGCTATGCCCACACACTTCTTGAAAATGAGGAAACAACAAAAAGAAACTAAACTACCTATATACAGGAACTCACCCCAATTTAGAAATAGGGCTTCAGATAGATCCCATTGACTAGAATGGGAAAAATCTCTCCATTGGGTCAGCTTAGCTGGAATGTGTTAGCCTGTTTGCAACTGGCAATCAGATAGGGGCCACTCTATAGTGCGTCAAATTTGGAATGTCTTCCTAGTTTTGCCCTATCTACATCCCACTTTAGAACTAAATCTCCTTCTCTGGAGGTCCTAACCCTAGCCTTCTTATCAAAATTCCTCTTCATCTACCGTTGATGTATCTCTAGGGTTCACATAGCTTTATTTCTCTTTTCTTCTAGTTCAATCAGCTCTGTCATTCTTACTGACATGGCATTATCTTCAATCAATTCCAGTTGATGAGCCAATTCCAAGGATGGGAATTCTAATGAAATTGGGAGTCTAGCCTCCCTACCATATACCAGCACAAAATGTGAATTCCCAACAGATCTCTTGGGTGTTATCCTATCAGCCCACAGAGCAGTTCTTAATTTCTTATGCCAGACCCTTTGATTGTCTTCTATTGTCCTCTTCATGATTTCAATCAAATTCTTGTTGGAAGACTCAGCCAAACCATTACCCTAGGGATAGTAATTTGATGATGTGCTCAGGTAGATATTGTGATTCATTGCCCATGCACAAATCTAGGTTCCAAAAAAAGACTTGGCATTGTCCGAGATGATAGCAGAAGGAGCACCAAACCTAGATACAATTCCATCAAGGAATTCAACAACTGATGGTTCTGTGGCATCCATTAAGGCAACTGCCTCTGTCCATCTAGTGAAATAATCAGTAGTAGCAAAAATCCATTAATGACCTTCACTAGATGGAGGATTAATGGGGCCTATAAAATCCAACCCCCATTGGGTAAAGGGCTGATCCACCTGAATAGGACGAAGGGGGAGAGTTGCAAGCCTCTGTTTGCCTGAGAAGAAAGCACACTTCTCACATTTTCTCACATACCCATACCAATCATGAAACAAGGATGGCCAGTAATAATTGGCCCTCATGATTTTCATGGAAGTTGTTCTTGCAGAGAAATGGCCACCATCAAGGCCATCATGAAGTTCCTTAATCATCCTCTCAGCCTAATCCACTTCAATGCATGTCAGTAGGGTCCCATAAAAATCCTTCCTAAATAGGATACCATCAATTAAAACATAGGGAATGGACTACAGTCTATATTGTCTTCTTTTAGCTCTATCCAATCCCTGAGGGTATCCATCCCTTGATAAGAAGTTCTTCATGTCATTTATCCAGCTCCTTGGACCATTAAGATTTCCTTCCTCCTGCTGCTCTGCTATTACCATAGCAGCCTCTTCATCTGAATCTTGGCCTGATAACATTTCTTTGCATAATCCTCTCCCTCTTACCAGCTTGGTAATCTAAATATAAACATCATACTCCATTACCCTAGTGATCCATCTAGCTCTCTTTTCACTGATATCTTTGCTCAACAGGAAATACCTTACACTGGCATGGCGTACCAAAAAAATGGATCCTATTGTGGGATAAGAGGTGCTTGAATTTCTTCAAGGCTCTGATAACTGCAAGGGCCTGCTTCTCAACAAAGTTGTACTTATCTTCATATTCCTTAAGCCCTTCTCTAAAGAAGGCTATGGGCTTCTCCTCATCCTTGTCATTTTTTTGAGTCAATATAGCAGAGATACTTGACTCACCACCTAGAGTCTAGAGGATGAAATCTTGTTTAAAATTTGGGTTCATGAGAGTAGGGGCTAAGGCTATGGCTTTCTTGATCTCTTCAAAACTCTCCTTCCCTTCCTTGGTCCATGAGAAGACCATACCTTTCTTCAGCATAGCTATAAGAGGTTTCACCATGGTAGCAAGATTAGGAATGAACCTTGTTACAAAATTTATTTTACCAAGGAAACATTGCAGCCCTTTCTTGTGTTTAGGAAGAGGAAGGGAAAGTATTGCCTTTGTTCTTTCTGGATCAATGGTCAGCCCATCCTTAGATACAATGTGTCCCAATAATTTTCCTTGGCTTGTAGCAAAGACACAGTTGGCTGGGTTAAGGGAGACCCCAAACTATTTACATCTTAGAAATACCTGTCTTAGATGATCAAAATGATCTTTTACTTTTTTTGAATATACAGTTATATCATCAAGGTATACTAAGACAAACTTGTCAATTAATTTTTTAAAGGCCATCTCCATTGCCTTCTGAAATGTGGCACCTACATTTGTTAGTCCAAATGGCATCTTGCAATAAGCATAGGTGCCCCATTTAGTAGTAAATGATGTCTTATGCCTGTCAGATTTCTTAACCAACACTTGGTTATAACCAGAAAATCCATCAAGAAAAGAGAACCTCCTTGACCCACTGACTCTGGAAAGGATTTTCTCCATGGAAGGGAGAGGATGGTGATCTTTAAGATAAGTCTGATTTCTCCATTCTTCTTCCTTACAGGGACAAGGTTGGCTACCCATGATGAGTGTTTGATAGGAAATATTATATTAGCCTCTATCAACTTGGATAGTTCTTTTCTCATTAGAGGTTCAATCTTAGGATTCACTAGCCTCTGTTTTTGCCTTACTAGCTTCGCCTTATCAATTAAATCTATGGTATGCTGAAACAAACTAGGGTCAAACCCTTTTAAGTCATCATATGTCCAAGAAAATACATCATTAAATTCTTGACACAAATGAATGTAGTTTTCTTGCTCATTTTTAGAACATACCTTCCCCATATTTAGAAATTTTCCATCAGCAATTGTAACTGGGGCATGATCATCCTTTTCTACAGCTAGGTTCATTCCTTTGCCTCTTGTTTGATCATTAGGATTAAAGGCACTCTCCAAGGTAATGAGACCCTTGGGAAACTTGTTAGAACTGAGATGAATGATCTAATCACCATACTGATCTTGCAGTCTTGACTGGTTCCTATCTGAGAATTTTGCCTCATTCTTCAAGAAACTCACAATTTTCTTATTAGAATCAAACACCTGCCAATGAGTGTTGTTTTCAGGGATGGCATGCCTCACTACCACCTTTATTTGTTGCTTCTTCTTATCCTCAAGATTCCCTGGTACATCATAAGCTGCACCCACTACTGCAAGTCTATCAGCATGTTTATTTTCTTTCCTAGGAATGCTCTGAATATTAAATGCATTGAAGCCCTGAAGAAAACCCCAGATTCTGTGTTTGTAAGACTTGAGCAAGCCATTTTTGGTGATATTGTGGTTTTTGACTTGGTTAACTACCAACTCACTATCCCCATATACTCTCAAGGCTTGAATTCCTCTCTTTTGGGCAAGTATGAGACCTTGAATCAAAGATTCATACTTGGACACATTGTTGGTGCAACTGAATTGGAGCCTAAAGGAGAAGTAGTATTTTATTTGTGCAGGAGAGATCAACATAACACCAGCCCTTGATCCATTTCTATTCCTTGAGCCATCAAAGTACATACTCCATGTTCCATTTATATCATCATTAGTCCCAACAAGATCAGGAACTTGAGCATCTTTCTCTATTATTCAATATGTACTAAGGCTTGTCTCAAGAGTCTCTAACATAGGCTCAAACTAATATGCATTTTCCCACTCATCCAGGAAGAAATCAGGAATCTCCACTATGGAAGTGGCAGGCTCATTTACTATATCATTCTCATCCATCTCTAGAATAGGGCAATTCATGTTGATGGGGTTGGGGGTGTAAGATTCAGTGTGATGAAGCGCTTGAGGTTCTTCTCTTATTGAGGAATTGGCTCCATATCTAGCCTTAAATGACATATATGACCAATTAGTAGATATGAATCCACCAATTTGAGCAATGAAGTCTCTTGAAAGATAGATAGCAAAATAGGGCTTGACTTCAACAAAATATATGTCTTGGATCACAATGCAACCAGGGCATGCATGTAGGGCCATCTCCACATTCTTAACGATACCTATAGTTTTGATAGTACTACCATCTAATTGTAACACATCCCTAACAATGGGCTCATATTTCATTCCTAAAGCATCAGCAACACACCTAGGCATTACTGAGCTACTAGCCCCTGAATCTATCATGCAATTGTGGACTAATTTGCCCCATATAATTAGAGAAACATAGAATGGAGGAGGTCTAACCTTTTTATTTGTCTCCACATCCCTGCTGGTCGTACTAGACTTTTGGCACTCTCCATGGTAGATGGCTGATCCTTGGGTTCAATCTTTTCCAACTCTTGCTGCAACATCCTCTTCTGTATTGGTATGGTAGGAATAGCATCCCACATGGAAATGTTCACATTGGTCTTCTTCATTTGCTCTACCACACTGAATGGTGTATTAGGAACTTTGGTAGAAACTTTGGGAGCTACACTTATAAGAGGTTGAGATGGGGCAACATGAGGATCACTTGCATCTTTCTTTCTAGAATCTTGCCTTTGCTACTGTGAAGTACTTGTTTGTTCATTTGCTGCTTGTAGAGGCCTGCTTAGGAGAAGGAGGGGAAGCATGTTCCATAGCTCTTTTCTTACTTCTTTTGTTATGAGAAACAAAATCCTGGTTTACATTACAATGCTCCCCAATCTGATGATTCAAGAAAGGGCAATCATCATGTCCTTGAATATATGAGGCCTCCTTGTATGATTGCTTTCCTGCAAGTTCTTGGTCAGTCAGGACCAAATAAGATTCTGCCTTCTAGCACATGCAATAGGTATAAGAATAGTTGTAGGAAGGACAGAAATCTTGATCTTGGGCCAAGTTATTTTGAGGGACTATAGCTCTATTCTGATTCAAGCTTGAAGCAAAAGCATGACTATTTTTCCTACCCTAATCAAAAGAGCTATTCCATTGATTAGGAGGTCTACCACCATTTGGAGCTTGATATTGCAATTGGAGAGGCTTGTCACTTTGAGCCTGTTGTCTTTCTAAGGCCACCACTTTGTTACTCATTTTTTGTATTATAGAAAAAACTATCCTCTAATCTCTTCCCTTGGTCCTTCAACTCCCTCCCCTGCTCTTGCAATTTTTTATCCAGGGTCTTCTCTCTTTTATCTATATTTAGCACTAGACCTTGGAGCATTTCTTTGAGTTCATCTATCCCATTTGAGGATGTGGAAGCTTGGGGAACTGGAGCTGGTTGGTGGTTGGGAACATTAGGAAAGAAAGGAATAGGGGGCCTTGGAGCCAACTTTCCTCCTTGTATCAGGATGTTCTCAGCTTTTATGGCTATCTCATCAGCATTGCGCAAGGTATCTCCTCCCATAGTTTGGGTTATAGTGGCAATATCACTATTAAAAGCTCTAAGGTAATGCAAGAAGGCATTACCAGGGGTAGGTTTCACTATAGTAGGTATTCTATCCTATGTCTTCTGAAATCTATAATTAAAATCAGTCATACATTCATGGGGGGCCCTTTTTAAAGTAGTCAGCTGCTCTAAAAGTGATAGATAGTCACTTTTATCCTCAAAATGTTTGCATAACCCTGCTCCTAGTCCATCCCAATCAGTTATAGAACCATGAGCTAAGCCTCTATACCACTGTAATGCTTTTCCTTTTAAAGATTAGGCTAGAAGTCTGACAGCAACATCATCCTCTGTGATACCATGGATATTACAAACATTTGCTACTTCTTGGATATGCTCTAAGGGGGAGATGGAAGTTTCACCAGTAAAATTAGGTATACTTTTTAGTGTAGATACTAGTATATCATGCCTTTGGGCTAACAATAGAGGACTTCCACCATTAAAGGTGGAAAAAGCATGAACTCTTGGTTGTGCCATGTAAACAAGTGTTCTATTGATGAGTGTTGATGGCAATCTAGGTTGAGTTTGAATAGTAGGGGAAGTAGAGATAGAACTTATAGGTATATTAACTGTTATTACACCCCTAACTGGTGATAATGAAGTTCTAGTCCTCCTTCTTCTAGGATTTGAAAGAGAAAGCTCTTGATATTAAAATTTACCTCTAGAAGACACCCTTGTTTTAGCTCTGGGCATCAATCACTGCAACTTTGGCCTGGAACTAGATTTTTTGATGTTCAGAATCACCAAGTACTTTGAAGGATCAGCCTCTTGAAGGCTTGGATACTGAAGCTAGCACTACCTCTTTAGCATTAATCTCTGAAACTCTTTCTTCTTGATACCAGTAGACTTTAAATTTGTTTGAAAAAGTGTCCCACCGGGCATGCCAAAAACTATTGTCACTTAGGTTTGCACCCTTGTCCAAGGCCTATGTGTGAGGACAACCTAGTGAAACATGGAAACAACCTCCAAGCTGTGGGACTTGAACTGTGAGGTTGAGTCTCTAGAGAAGGCCGGCTTCCTCTTACTATCAGGGCACACCTATCTACTCTTGGAGAGGAAAAGGGAGAAGGAGAGCAAAAAAGAAAATCTACCTAGTCTAATCTAAGGAGGTGATGCACCAAAATAGAGTGTTCAGACTTCATTTTTTCCCATATATGCACTACAAAACCAAGATAACATTCAAAAGACACACACACCCAGACTTATGTTAGTCAATAACCACATACAGATCAGGAAACCAAACTGAATAACATAAGGAAAAGGATTTCACTTATATATTATCCAATAGGCCGAAAATAGATACAGTATGCAAGCCACAGATCTCAACAATACAACAGCGAGAGTCAAGACGGATGCACATACACATTGATGGCTGAAGGAGATGATACAGAATGTTATATAGCTTAGAGACAAAGGGAATTTTACACTGCAGACCTACGAGCAGTAGCAGAGAAATCAAAAAAAGAGTCCTCTTTTAGAAAAAATCACAAAATTTCCTTTATAGTTTAGGCATAACTGAGGATTTTTTGCATTACATTTACTTCTCACCTACTGGCATTAACTTCTCACCCTGAAAATCCAATCAAAGATCTGGTGGCTTGAGTACCAAAAATCTTATATTCCTCTAAGAAAGAGCCTAGAAAAGATAGAACGGCACCAAAAAACATCCCCTGATATAGTAGATAGATCTATAATCGTGGTAGAATGTCCTTGTACTTTGCATTCACTTTTGAGTTGGTGGCATTGATCATAGGATAAAAACCTTACGGCAAAAACCCGATTCATTATTTCTGGCTCATGAATCTGCAAGGTCAAAGCAAGTCAAATAGTTCCTTATGTGCCAATTAGGCCATGCAGGCCAATGGTCTCTTTTTATTTTTCCACCTCCTCAAGGTCCCACGCACTGACCATTCCTTACATCAGATTGGGTGCTATGTCGCTATTGATATCTCTAACCACGGTGGTCACCAACCTGACTGCGCCACCTTTCTACCACCTAGCCGCAACCTTAAAACTAACTACCACATTGACTGCGATGACTGTACCGACTGTCAGCCGTTAATCGTCAACCTAGTCTGCCAGCGAGACACGTGTCAGCAAGACGCTATGTCGCTATGGTAAAGATCGCACAACTTCACCATGGTGACATGGCACCTTCCATCGATTTTCCTTGATCTAACGACAAGCAAGATAGATACTGCTCCCTGCCCTGCAGTGTATCAATCAATGAGAACTAGCCATGCACCAACTGTCTTTATTTCTGGCACCTCTGAACCTAGACCAATGAGGACACATGTCCTCCAAGTGCCGTGTCGCTAACTTAAAACTCGTGTGGCTTATCCATAGTGTGATGGTGCCTACCATTCATCTCTGTAGATCTGATGGTGGAGAAGTTAATCTTTTACTGCATTGGCCGCGTCAAAGATTTGGTCCCATGTGCTGACTATATTCTGACCTGGCATATGTGGCTGTTCCCTATTGGACTAACAAAGCACCATCAGGGGGCCATGTCGCAAACATAAATCTCATGCAGCTTCCGATGGCGAGATAGTGCCAACCATAGTTCTCCCCAGATCTGACGATGGAGAACCTGCAGGCTGTAGAAACCATGTTATAAGGCTTGGCATTAAAATAGTATTATCTTGGGAGTTAGCCATTGGACGAGCTGGACATTTTTTAAAAAAATGAATCTTGGCGGGGGGAACAAATGATAACAAAAACATAAAAATTCATGCTTCAAGAGCAGTGCTAGCTGAAGGAGAATCTTTGTCATCAGGAACCCCAGATGTCCTTGGGGTTATCTATTGGCTTAGGAGTAGCCCAACCATTAGATGTAGCAACATCTTTATTAGCATCCTTTTCTTTATCTTCCTCAGCCTTGGGAAGAGAAATAGCTAAATCTAGCTAGGAGAAAGCCCACTTGGGGTCACACTAAGTAGATGGCCAATCCACATAAACAATAGTAGGGGGAGCCACTAGGGAGCAACCTGAGCCCAGCCTCCAAGGAGGTGAGGCCAAGTGGAAATGCCAATGAAAGCCATCACTAGGAGAGCGATGAAAAGGCTATGACTTGGGGGTCTGTCAGTAGTGAGTAGAACTACTCTAGCCCTGTCAATAACCATGAGGAGTATGCTCATGAGATAAAGCATTCAGAGGTACTTGGGAAACCATATAAGGGACATTTCCCATGTGAGAAAGTAGCTCTTATAGGTGAACCACTTCCAGCATGACTTTTTCAATTTGTACTTGTATCTATAGCATGAAATTATTACATATACATGCTTTAGAGTACATAGAAACATAAATATCAAGAAAGTTATGAGAAAATAAAACAACATTGTGATCTTTCTAGATTGTAAACAATATGTCCATTTTGAAAGCATACCAATTCTAGGCATATCTAAAATGGAGTCTAGGAGTATCACTCAAAACCATCATATGCTAAGTGAAGACCTCTAGATGAAAGGGCCTTTAAAAAATCATAAATCCAAAACTAATAATTGTAAGCTTGTCTCCAAAACAAAAAAAATATGCAAAAGACTTTTAGTCTTACCAGAAAAACAGCACTTAGGATCAGCAATTCCTAGATGTTGGAGTCGAGGACCCAAAGGAAAACCCTAAAAAAGGAGACACTAGAAAAAGTGAGAAATATTTGGCTCTGTGATGATATGCTAGATAGTGGAAAATCTAAGAGTCCAAGTCTTATGCGAAGAATGAAAAAACCAATGTTGGTTGAGAGTATCAACCATCAGAAGATGGGGCACCAGCCACCAATGCGCCAACCTAGTTTTGTAACTAGTCATTAGAGTGGCAAGATAGCACTTCCAATCTTTACACCAATGGAGAGATGAGTGAATTCCAAGCTTGAGTAAAAAATTGAGAGGGATCGCAAAAACTAGAAGACCAATTGTCTATCGATCTAGATAGATAAGCCTATACTACACCTACAGATCCTCCTATGAGCAAAGGCTCATAGTAACCTTGGAGAATAAATATTTGTGTGATTTAACACCCCTACAAAATAAATAAAAATTATTGGCTCCTTTAATCTTTGCTAAAGGCACACATTGAGTGGCCAATAAGGATGACCACCAACGGTTTTGTTGGTTCATTGAGAGCCTATCCTTGAACCCATTACTAGCCCAGTGAAGCCATGGCTTCACAGCTTCCTAGGATTTCCAAATGCAAATAGAAACAAAAGTGTCCTAAATTTGAATAGGATAAGAAGTCACAAGAAGGGTTTGAAAGCCAATCCCCTTCTAGGCCAACTAGTTAACTGAAAAACATGAAGAAATTTAGTACCATAACAAAAAAATTTACGCCTCATATCCAATGAGAGCCTATATGACTCACTTGGAAAAAAGGCCTATCCACTGCTTGTAGGTGGAAAGTAATCCAAGACCACCAGAATCTTTTGGTAAACAATAGAAGTCTAAGGCCACTCTATGAAAGTCATGATGCACAACATCAAAGGCCTAGAGAAAGTCTTGGAGAAGACATTCAAGCTTAAGGTATGAGGCTTTAGAGGGAGCCCAACAAGAAGAATATTACACATGCATAGCAGCAAGTTTTTTGAAGCATATTTGAAACTTTCCTGCAAGTGAAAGGGGCTTAATGAACTAATATTCTAGCTTCTTCTCAATTTGAGCAAGCACAACATTCCACAACTCCACAAGAGATGCTTGAAAAGAAATGGAAATGGCCAACAATTTCAAATTTTCAACATGTTGGACCCATTTCCACCCATACTACTGCAACCAATGAGGGCCTAGCAAAAAGCATTGTTGGTAGTAAAGGGTTTTATGCCATTGGATAATAGACCATGAAGCAAGCCAAAAAGTATCCAAACATTGCAAAGCATAGGCAATTTTCTCCTCATCCTCAATCAAAGTGAGGAAAGAATCATCTATAAATGGCCATTAATGAGCTGAGTGGTTGAATCTGGTAAAGAAATACCATGCACTAAACCTCATAAAATGGCATTGGCCAGCAGATAACAAAATCCCTTGGCTACCAAAACATAGAGAGAAGGTGCAAGAGGAAAACCTTGACAAATAGATCTGAAGAGCCCAAGAGCTTTAGACTAACAACCATTAATGGTGATGGAAGTAGAGGCATCCCCAAAAGCATCTACATTGACTAATGAAGGACTTGGCCAAAACCCAAAGCTTCGAGTATAGCTAAAATAAAAGGTCATTCAATTCAGTCATATTCTTTGACAAAATAATATTTAGGAATATGGCCTATTGTTTGGATTTCTTGGCCCATTCCACACCTTCCTAGACAACAATGATGTTGTTTGTGATATAACAAGAGTTGATAAAACTAGTTTGTTTAGGCTAAACAATTTGAGGGAGCAAATGCCAAATTTTAAGAGACATGGCTTTGGCAATGATCTTGTAGGAGACATTAAACAAAGTGATGGGCCTCCAGTTGAACATTTCTTTAAGATCACTAGCTTTAGATATGAAGTTAATATTCCCTATGGTAATGATGTTTCCCAATGAATTAGAGTTGTATGCTTCATGATAGACATGAAGTAAAGGCCAATGTCATCCAAAGAATCTTGTAGAATTCACAAGGGAAGCCATCACATCTAGGGGCTTTGTCATTGGCCATGCAAAGTATAGCTTCCTTTAAGTCTAAAAGTGTTAGCTTTTTCTCATAAAAATCATATTATTTGGGAGCAAACCGATCAGAAGCGACATCAAGGAAGGATTGTAATGCTTGATCACATCCAATAGAGGGCCCATAAGTTGTTAAAACCTACTCATAATGATGCACAAAAGCCTAGAGAATATTCGACAAGTTGAAGGAAACCTTCTAATCTTCTAAGATGCATTTAATACCAACTACAAAGTGACGAGGCCTCAAAACACTAAAAAATTCCTTGAAAGCCTAATTGTTGACCTCCAACCAATAGAGATGGGCCTTGATCTAAGCTCTTCTAGTAGAATATCTATCTAAAAACTATTTCTAGTGCCAAAGGTTGGCAAACCAAACCTAGAGATTTGTATCAAAAAAATTTATGGCAAGAGCCTCAAAGACCCTACATAGATCAAGAGTAGTTGCTTCATAAGATCTCCTGTAGTACATAGCTAGTTGTCTACCATAAATGCAAAGAAATCTCACAGTATGGGGATAGCATCATTCCACCATTGAATCCATCCAAAATCAAAGTAGGGTCGAGGTTCAAAATTCTAGACATGTAGGATGTGAGAAATAATTGGCAAACTCGAAAGCAAGAAACTATTGAGGTAAAACTAGATTTTAGTCAGGTGACAGTGTGCTATTTGGCAATTGATAGAAAAGAGAATGGGGGAGTGATCTAACAATGTCAAATTAGGTAAGGGAGTGACAATTAGGGAATTTTTTTGAGAAAAGGGAAAAAAGGACTATGCAAAAATCATAGCACTGTCAAGTCTATCTAAAACTCTGTCAAACCAGGCTCAAAAGTTGGACCAAGTATGCAAAATCCCATTTGGGCAGCGAAAACTAGTATTAGGATCAAAAAGGCCACCTCAAGGCCATAAGGCCTTCCTTATCAAAGGCCACCTCAACAATGTTATACCACTTGTTCCACTTTGTTCCACTTGTTAGACCAGGCCTCCCACTCACTAGCTTCCCATCTAAAGGGTAGAAGGCCTTCCTTGTCAAAGGCCACCTCAACTATGTTAAAGTCTGCACAATACCACATGTCACAGGTGGAAAATGATTTTCCAACAAATATTATATGTGTGAACGCTAAAAAACATCATTGCTAGCATAAATGTTAACAATACCAAAATAATGATTCTAAAAATACAACAATATCAAAACCACCCTATGCAAAGGGTCAAAACCATGTGGAACAATAGAGGAAATTAAATGAGGGGAGAGAAGACTAACAACACCACCTCAACCAGCTTCATTATAAGAAGAAAAAATTACACTATCCAACCAAGTAACATGACAAGTTGAGCTAAGAAGAAACTCAACAACTTTAGCTTCTTGGAGACAAAGCACATCAAGATCAAATCAATGCTTCGTATCACAAACATAATATTTTCTAGGGATATTTGTTAGTCCCCACACATTCCATTAAAGGAAATTCATGGTAACCCATATTTCATGTCATCCTTCTCCCTAAAAGAGGAGAAGTTGTGCAAAATAGAGGGAGGCTTAAAAGAGGGCTCATCAAGAGCAATGAACCTCTAAAGTTTCTCCCCATTGTCAAAATACCCGTCATAGCCATCTAGGCTATGAGACTTGAATAGGTTTTGCTAGGTAATCATCCATGCCACTTCCAGCACTCAAGTCCAAAGATGGCACAAATTCAGGGTAGGAACACCCACTATCCACTGGCCTCTAGGGTTTGAAATAGGAGATGGAGGGAGAAATGGAACTAAGGATTTTATGGGTATCTGGCTTGAGCTAGATTTACCATGATCCATAGGAAAAGAGCTCACCTTAGTTGTAGTTGAACCCTTCCCTTTTTTGACCATCATAGTCCATTAATTTTTCTTGGCAGTCATAGAAGGCTTGGTTTCTAAAGTAGAGGGGTGGTTATGGTCCAACAAGGGACAATCCCTAACCTTATGCTCAACTAACTAGTACTAGTAGTAGGTATTCAAAAGGTTAAGGTAAAGCATGTTCTAACTAAAGGTGGTACCACCTATCTGCATTTCCCTCATATCTTGAGATCCCTAGATAGGTCAACCTCAACACAAACCCTATGTTGGAGATGAGCATTGAAAAACTTATCTAGTTCAAGGTGCACAATCTTGCCAATGGTTAGCCCAATAGTAGGTAAAAAAGACCAGCAAGGAATAGGAAGCCCAAGGAAATCCACCCAAATGGGTACCTTAAGCTTTTGATAATTTGAAATAGCAAAATCTCATGACCACCATTGAAAAACCAAGAGGGAGGACCTGAAAATCTAGGGGCCTCACACAAAAATATGTTCTGTTTGGCTTGCATTGCCAAAGTGAAAAAGAAAAAAGCTTTTAGTAAGGCTTTGAATGCTTTCAAGATGAATAGCTTAAGGTGTCCAAACCTTGGAAACCCATTCCTGTAGTGTTTTTTTAGGAGTATGACCCACAAAATACCCAATGAGATTTTGTTGTTCTATGCACTATCAAACTTCTTGGTATTCAAAATAATACCAAGAGAGGAATTACCTCATGAAACACTTGGGAAAGATCTAACGTGGGTGTTTTGTTGGCAAAACCATTATCTCCTGTAGCAACATCAACTCCAACACTAGCATCAATTGTTGGGTTGGAGAAGGCGAAACTCATTATAAATGAAATCTTATTCCTATAGTCAATGTGGTATGATAGATAGTAGAAATGAGCAAGGATTCAGATGGAGACCATATAAACCCTACTAGAACTTTTTTTTTCTAGCATATCTTGCCTCCAAAAATATTTTAAATTATGGAATAGATCATTTGAATATGGATATTCTAGTTAAAATGAAAGGGGTAGTATGAATATTGTGATTCAAGGAGAGCTTGATGGTTCACCAAGTGGACCTAAGGTTGGATAAAATGTGATGGTGAGAAAAAAATTTATAATAAGGGAATTGATGAGGAACCTATCCTAAGGAGAAGGCTTTTCAAGACCAAATGTAAGATTGTTCGAAAGTGTTACAAAGTGATTATTGACAGTGGAAGTTCAGAAAATTTGGCATCAGATGAGTTGATTATAAAGTTGCAATTGTAAAGGTTGAGAAACCCTAAATGCTATCATGTTTCATTGATCAAGGATGAACATAAGCTAGTTGTAAGTGAACAATGTGTGGTGAAGTTCAAGATTGGAAATTACTTTGATGAAGTTCTATGTGATGCTATGTCTATGGATTATTGTCATATTTTTCTATCTGTAGACCTTGGCAATATTATAGATATGTTGTGCATGATGGAAGATTGAATCAATATACTCTTTAGATGAATGGAAGAAAGAATTTTTTTTTTTAATATTGAAATTTTAGGTGAGGTTAATTGTACTATCAAGTTTTTTTTTGTGTGGTCGATGGGAAACAATTTTAAAGGGGGGTATAGAAGAAAAAAGTGTATTTTTTGTAATCCCTAAGGGATTTAGTTGTGGTATTAGCAATCAAGTGACACAAAAAAAATGATGACTCAGTGACAGAAGTTAATGGAAGTTGAGTGACAATAAAAGCTAATAGTGTTAGCCAAGTACCAATAGAAATTGAAATATTGTTGAATAATTACAAGAAGATTATTGTCGAAGATATACTTGACTGTTTATCAATAGTAAGAAGGATAAGTCATTGTATGCACCTGATCCCTATATCTAGTTTACTGAAAAAGAAGCATATAGATTGAAACCTATAAAAAATAAAGAATATTATACGTAAGTGCAAGATTTTATATAGAAAGGTTTGGTCAGATAAACTTTGAGTCCATGTGATGTACCTATTGTATCAACACCTAAGAAGAATGGAGAGTGGATAATGTGTACTAAATCCAGAGCTATTAATAAAATCAAAATGATATATAGGTTTCTTATGCTAAGGATGGATCACATAATGGATTGTTTGAGTTGAGAAAATAATTTGACCAAGACTGATTTGAAGAGTGGTTATCATCATATCATAACAAGAGATGGTGATGACTCAGAGACTTATTTTAAAATAAGAGATGATTTGTATGAATAGTTGGTTATGCCTTTTGGTTTGACTAATGCACCTAGTACTTTCATAAGGTTGATAAATGAAGTTATCAAGAGATTTTAGGGTAACTTTGTGATTGTTTATTTGGATGATATTATGATATTTAGTAAGACTAAGGAAGAATATATTGAGCATGTTAGACAACTATTGTTAAGATTAAAAGAGGAGAAGTTATTGATTAATATTAAGAAGTGTTCCTTTGTACAAGAAGAAATTGTGTATTTGGGATTTCTATTCATGTTTTGAGAATGGATCTTGAGAAGATTAAATAATTTTTGGAATGGCCTACACCTAAGAATGTGGGTGAGGTAAGATCATTTAATGGGTTGGCTAGTTTCTACTAAAAGTTTATAAAGAATTTCACTTCTTATTGTAATGTTATGGCTAAGGCAATGAAAGAAGATAAAAAGGATTTTAAGTAAAACCGTCACTTTTTTCTGTAAGAAGTTGAATGATGATAAAAGGAAATATTATGTGTATAGTCAAGAGTTTTACCCTACCTTTTAAGGCTTGAAGAAGTGGAGACATTATTTGATTTCTAAGAAGTTTGTGTTGTATACTAATCATAAAGATTTACAGTATTTGGAAAGTCAACATAAATTGAATCAAAGATATATGAAGTGGGTTGAATATTTGTAGATTTTCACATTTGTGATAAAGCATAAGAGTGGAGTCACTAACTGAGTTGTAGATGCATTGAGAAAAAAGACATCCTCTATTGATCAAGATGAAGGTTCAAGTTATTGGTATCGATTAAATGATGGAATTTTATGCTACCTACCGTAACATTTTTTAGGTGTGGAGAGAGTGTAGAGCACCAAATCTATGAAATCAACTAAGTAAGTTTGATGATTATTTCATTCAAGAAAGTATGTTGCTCAAAGAAATTTAGTTGTGTATACCAAGAAGTTCTATGAGAATTAAATTGATTAAGGAGGATCATTGTAGCTGTTTGGATTGACATTTCGAATTGATAAGACATTGAGTTTTCTTAAAGATAAGTATTATTGTCCATAGATATATAAGGATGTTCAAAATTTTGTAACCCGATTTGTGGAATTTGTCTAGTTGTAAAAGGAGTAAGTTAGAACGTTTGATTGTATATACCTATTTCTATTCCAAAGAAACCTTGAAGTTACATCACTATGAATTTTATTCTTCGATTACTTAAGACAACAAGATGATGTTCATATTGTTGAGATATTCTTCAAAGAGATTGTTAGATTACATGGATTACAATAAAGTATTATTTCTGGCAAAGATAGTAAGTTTATTTGTTACTTTTGGAAGACTTTATGGAAGAATATGACTACTGAGTTGAAGTTTAGTTCTACATTCCATTCACAAATAGATGAAAAGACAGGGGTTGTGAATAGAAGCTTGGGTAATTTTTTGAGATGTTTGGTTGGGGATAAGCTGAGTAATTGGGATATGGTATTGGCACAAGCTAAGTTTTCATATAATAATTTTGTAAATATGAATATAGGGAAAAAAACAAAATATATTGTTACTAGAATATAGCCTAAAGGAGTATCAAATTTGAGGGATGTTGTTGGTGAAGAGAAGAGAAGTTTTGAAGGAGAAGAATTTTTTGGTTTTATGAAGTCTTTGCATGAGGAAGTGAAGTTAAAGTTGGAAAAAAGTAATCAAATGTATAAGGATAATGCTGATAAGTCTAGGAGACATTATATTTTTGAAGTTAGGGATGAGGTGATGGTTCATTTGAAGAGAGGTAGATTTCCTATTGGAACATAAAGTAAGTAGAAAATGAAGAAGTTTGACAATGGTAATGCTTATGAAGTTTAGTTACCTAATGATATGGATATATGTCTTATATTCAATGTTTTTTATTTGTATGAGTATCATGAGTCACATAATGAAATTATTGTACCTAATGATTATTCTAAGAAGAAGATTGAAGAGGTTGAACATATATTAGATTAGAGAGATGGTAAAAGGACTAGAGGAAAGGATTACCATGAATATTTGGTACAATGGAAAAAAAGACCCATTGAAGATGCTACATGGATTTATCAATATGAGTTGGACTCAGCTAAGATTTTGATACTTGCATGATTCAGGATAATCATTGCTTTTAACCCTAATTGTCTGATGTAGGAGCATCTTGGGTTGCCTTACTATCCTCCTTGATGTAGAGGACTTCAGTAAAAGTGTAATGAGTCCAACAAATCAATGTCTCTAGGTATCTTATACCAATATTACCCTTCAAGGGTCTACAAAACTCCTTATAACACCACTTCAACATACCACAAGTTCCAACACAATTCCTTGAAATTCACAACTATCTTTCACAAAGTGATTCTAAAAGACAAATTTGGATCTAGGGACACAAACTTTAGAAGTGGCTAGTAGAAAACTCCTTGACCCCAACCGATTCTTGGGTCACTTCAAAGGATATAGAAGGACCAATATTCCACAACAATTTTGTTTTTCCAACTTTCACAACTAAGAAATGGACTAAGAGACCTAAAACTCGTAGTAGTACTTTTATGGATTTTAGGAAAACAACTTTGAATTCTTCTGAAGAACTTGGGAGAAAATTATAGTTTAAAATACCCTTTTGATACTTCTATCTATCCTCTAATTTTTAATTCTCCAATCTACTCTGGTACCCCTATACTAATATAGGCTTCTCAGGCCTAATTAGCCAAATTAGGCTTAGAACACTTTGTAAAGGGAAAGAATGGGTTCCTAGGTATGAGATTTAACTTGGAATGGTTTAACTTACTTAATTTAGCATGAAGCAATCACTCACCAAACTCTATGCCTTAATCTTCTTGTTTACCCAATGAAACCTGAAAATTTTGGTTGAATGCATAAGGATATTCAACCTAGGGCTCAATCATAGGACCTTTAAATCTACTAAGACAAATTTACAATTTTCAAATCTATTAATAATTGTCATAAACTTGAAAAATCTAAGGGTTCATTGAATTCCAACCATGGAGTTGCAAGTTAGGACCAAAAACCCATTGAAACCCTTAATTTCAAGGCTTGTAGACCCAGTCACAAAAAAACAACAATATTTGACATTAAAATTAACCAAACTGAACAAAACAAAGTGCAATTGAACAAGGACTCAAATATCTATCCAATTATGTCATTATTTTTAGCCTCTCAATCCATACAAATCCATACTAGTAATAAATGTTCAAAAAATCTGTTTATTCCTCTTCAAAACTAGTTAGTTCATACAATATTTCACACTTCTAAATGTGTCAAGGTTTTTTAGGCCTAAATACATCATTCCCAATGGTTACAACTGATATGTGAAAGGTTGGGACCATAGATTGAAAATTTTCTAATAAGAAACTTTTACAACATTTTTCTTAAAGACCTTTATCCTTGAACATTTGATATTCCACAAACCTTATCATGGTACAAAGACTTTGAAAACATATCAAAGTCACATTATTACTCAAAATATGAAATTTTAGGATCCTATTGGACTAAGTAAACTTTGGATTAAATGAATACCTCAAGTTCCTTGACCATACAAATAGGATCATTGCTTATCACAGACAACTAAAAACTAGATAACTTTATCAGATGAATCATCATCATATATCTTCCATAAGATGAATCATTACCAAATGCCTTGTGCCATCTTGTCAATGATTATGTTACCTTGGTTCTTTACACCATACTCCTCTAGGAAAAAAACACTCAACTCCCTTGTGTGGGAATGTATGCAAGTTTGACACCAGTCTTCTTAATATATTTTAGAGACATCCAAGTTGCTTCCTCCAAGGGTTTTTCCTACCATTTGATCAAATATTCACAATATGTATGCTCTCTAGTCTTCCTGCTGACCCTTTTTTCTAAGATACCTTGAATGCTTGGAGGTTTCTGTGTTGGTAGATCTTGAAGTAGATCCATAGAGCATGCATCACCAATGTTGGTAGGACCAGGATTATTATATGCATTAAATATTGGTTAAAGGCCTATATTAGGAGGAAAATTAATCTTGTCTGCATTAGGACTGCATTTGTTGAGGATTTGAAATGGCCCAATCTTTTTCATATGTAGTTTTGTATACTCCCCTTTAGGAAGTCTTTCTTTCTTAAGGTGGAAAATGACCATGTCTCCAACTTTAAAATGGATTTCTCCCCTCTTTACATCTATTGTCTGCTTGTATTTTTGACAGCTATATTGGAACCTTTCTCTAACTTCTTGGTGGATATATTTCATTACTTATACAAATTCATCTTCCAAGGCACTCCTTTGACCAATTTTCTCTAATTATCTAACTTCAAATACACCCCTTGGAAGAGACCCATAGATGATTTGAAAAGGGATGAGGCATGTGCATCTATTCATAGAGTTATTATAGGAGAATTTAGTTTGAAGCAAAATAGTATCCCACACAACACTATATTGTTTTTTCAGACATCCAATAAGGTCACCCAAAGATCTATTTGTGACCTCAATTTACCAATCATATTATGGATTATAGGTAGATGACATGGCAAGGCTAGTTCCTAGTTTCTTTCATATGATACATCAAAAATATCCCACAAATTTAAGGTCTGTATCTGAAACAAGGGTGAGAGGAAGTCCATAAAGCCCTACTATTTACATGAAGAATAGGCGTAAAATGCTTGAAGCATCATGTGTTGTCTAATAAGGAAAGAAGTGTGCAATCTTAGAAAAAATATCCATAACTACATATATACAATCATATCCAGATTTGGTCATAGGAAGACCTAAGACAAAGTCCATGTTGATTGAATCCCAAGGCTTTGTAGGTATAGGAAATGGTGTGTATAACCCGCGCTTTGAACTTTTTCCTTTAGCCCTCTAGTAGATCAAACAAGTCTCTACAAATTTTATGATATCAGTCTACATCCTAGGGCAAAAAATATTTCTCCTTACTAGCTCCAAGGTTTTTTCAATGCCAAAATGGCTAGCTAGACTCCATAATGTTTTTCTTTATTTATATTTTCCCTCATAGAGCACTAAGGTATACACAATTGATTTCCGTTAAACAAGAGGCTTTCTTGAATGATGTAGTCTACAAAATTAGTATGATACCTATCCCCTAATTCCAAACAAACTTGGTAGGCTTTTTTAAAATCCTCATCATTAAAGTACATCTCCTTTAAGGTAGGGATACCAACACTTTCCAACTAAATTTCTTAAATGGCTAGGTTCCTCCTACTTAAAGAATCAAAAACTTTTCTGGCCACCACTTTCTTGTGTTTGATAGAGGATGTATGACTACAAGACTCCATCCATTTAATGTGTCTATGGTTCAACTTTTCCTTTCTTTTTAGAAAACTCAAGGCTTAATTATTAGTGTAAGCAATAGATTGCTTGGGTAATAAATAGTATCTCCATTTTCTAAGGGATTTAACCATTGCATACATTTCTAGATCATAGGTGGAGTAGTTTTGTTTTTACTCATTAAATTTTTCACTAAAAAAGGCCACAGGCCCACCTTCTTGACTCAAGACACCATAAATTACCCTCTTTCTAACATAACACTCTATAGTGAAGACCTTGTTAAAATCAAGCAAAACTAGTATAGGTTGTTGTGCTACCCTTGTATTAAAGTATTCAAATGATTTTTTTTAATCTTTAGTCCATTTAAATTGATATTTATTTCTCCCTTTGACATTATCAATTATATGTGCACTTATCCCACTAAAATTATTTACAAATTTTCTATAAGAACTAGCAAGGCCATGGAAACTCTTTACTTCACCAACTTAGTTTGGAGTACACCAATTCAATATGTCTTCTACTTTTAAGGGATATATCTTTAGGTTTCCTGTGGAGATGAAAAATCTAACATACAAAAGCTCCTCCCACAAGAACACAAACTTATCCAAGTTGATCTTCAACTGTTCCTCATGTAACCTCTTCAATATCATATCAAGATGCATTATATGTTCTTCTTTATCCTAGCTGAACATTAAGATATCATCTAAGTAAACATACATAAAAATATTTATCAAATGTTTGAGTACTTCATTCATTAACCTCAGAAAGGTGCTTGGATCATGTGATAGGCCAAAGGGCATTAAAATCCATTCAATCAATCCTTCATTGGTTTTGAAGGTAGTTTTTCACTCATCCCACTCTCTGGTCCTGATTTGGCGGTAGCCACTCTTCAATTCAATCTTGGAATAATACCTTGTACTCCCTAAATAATTTGAGATCTTCCATTCTAGACATTGGGAACTTATATATGATAGCTTTCATGTTGATCTCCATGTACCTTCCTTCTTATGAGCTAGCACTATTGGAACAACACAAAGGCTAACACTTTATCTTATGAGATCTTTCTCCAATAGATCTTGGGTTTTCCTTTCCACTTTTACATTTTTCTCTAGGGTCAATTTTTAGGTAGCCTTATTAGGAAATGTGGATCTAGGGATGAGGTCAATAACTAATCTACCTCATAGGTGGTAAAGTATTTGACCTTTCATTGGCAATTATTCCTTTATACTAGTCTAATAGGTATGCAACTTCCTTTGAACCGACTCTCCTAATTGGATTGGTTACTAGTTTTGGTTTCACTATGATGGAAAAACATGGAATATTATCTTCTTTTAGGATAGTCAATAACTCTTTCTCCCCACCTAGGGTCACACTATTAGACAAGAATCTTCCTCCTTCACTCTCAGGTAAGGGTGTCATAGTATAGCTTATCCCATCCTTGGTCAAAATATACACATTTATGTTTTTCCTCATGTTGGGCATCCATATTGGTTACCTCACATGAGACTTTTTCTTTGTATTCCCCTATTTGAAAATCTACCCAACATCGTTCATTTAGTATGGTTTGTAGATCCTTATTTAATCAAAACACCTTGTAAGGGTTTGGATGTGGAAATTTATTTAAACCAATTTTATTTGTCATATCTACTAGTGCTAAGTCCTTCATGGAACCAGAATCAACAAAAACTTTTAAAATATTTCCATTTACCCTTTTTTTTCTAATGAATAGTCCCTTCCTTATATTGAAAAAAAAAACAATATAGTTACATATTCACAAAAAAAGGGGCTAGGCAAAATAGGATCACCTTGTGAGTTCATATGGCCTAAGGTCGAATATCAACCATTCATCAAAAAAAAACTTTAGAAAAAAAAAAGCTTCAGGCTGCCAGCATAGTGCCAACCGAGGGAGAAGGATCCTTATCATTAGATCCCCACCTAGGGGTGGGGTGGGCAGATGGCTTTTGAGGAGCCCATCCATTAGTAGTAGCAACATAATCTTCTTGTTTTTCTCCCTTAGGCCTAGGAGGAAAATGGCTAAGTTCAACTGCGGAAACACCCACTTGGGGTCTTAATGTGCAGAGGGCCAACCGGTAGTAGGAGCAGTAGGAGGAGCCATTGGGGACCACCCAATACAAGACCTCTGAGGAGGTGAGGTGGAGTAGTGCTGACAACCAAAGCCTCTAGGAGAGTGGCATCTACCAAAAGCACCACTGCTAGGAGAGTGACATGACTGACAGCGAGGTGTGTGTGACCAACAAGCAAAATTGCTACATCCTCAACGGTGATTAGGAGGAGGGGTATGATCACCAGAGGTCAAATCTAATAGAACACGAGCTACCAAACATGGAGTATTTCCCCAATGAGCTAATAACTTCTATAGGTGAGCCACCTCCAGGGCCACTTTATTTGTTTTTACTTGAATCTGCAACATGACATTGTTATAAATACATGCTTTAGCATACATAACAACATTAATGTCAAGATTTTTTTGGCAAAAATAATAGCATTGAGATCTTTCCAAATGGTAAATAAGATCTCCAATCTAAAAGCATGCCATAGTTGGGAGTACTTGAAGGGAATCTGAGTGTTGTCACCCAGAACAACCATATGCCAAGAGAAAGGTTCATGGTGTAAGAGGTGAAAGAGATCATGGATCCATCACTAGTAATACTGAGCCCATCAATAGAACCAAAATATGTGCAAAAAGGTCTTTGTTTGACCACAAAAAGGGAAATAGGGATCAAGAACACCCATGTGTCATAGCCAATGGCCCAAAGACAAGCCCTAGAAAAGAATAAGCCAAAAGAAATGCACAATTTTAGGCTCAGTAATGGTTTTCCACATAGTGGAAAACCTATGACTCCAAGTATAGTGAGATGATTGCAAATGCCATCTTTGGTTGAGAACGTTGACCATGGGTAGGTGAGGAACTAGCCATCAGTAGCCCAACATAGGCTTGTAGCTAGTTACTAGGGTGTCTAGATACCAATTCTAATCTTTCCACCAAGGGCAAGAGGACTAAATACTAGGTTTATGTAACAAATGTGGAGGCACCATAGAAAGTAGAAGATCAAAAGTTTGGCAATTTGGATGAGTGAGCTGGAATTGCACTTTCATGTCTTCCCATGACTGTAAGCTCTAGTAACTCTAGAGAAAAGATCTACAAGGGTTCTTATGCCATGTTTTAAAAAATGCAGAGCACTAGCCACATGTACTTTGGCCAAAGGAACAACTTGGATAGTAAATAATGGTGACCACCAAAGATTAAGTCGGTTCATGGAGAGCCCATCTCTGAACCCATTACTAGCCCAATGAAGCTAGGGCTTAAATGCTTCCTAGGCTTTCCAAATATTCTTGCAAAAAAAAGTTCCCTGAATCTAAATAGGTTCAATGGTCAAAAGAAGGGTCTAAAAACCAATCCCCTTCCAGGCTAGTCGGTGAACTGAAAAGCCTGAAGAAATGCAATGCCGCAACAAAATCTTCTAAGTTTCATTGCTAGAAAGATCTTGAATAACCCATTTGGCACAAATATCAATACCTTTCTTCTAGATAGATAGAAAGCCTAGACCACCAAACTCTTTGGAAAGACAACAAAAATCCTAGGTGACTCTATGAAATCCTTGGTGAGAAGCATCTAAAGCCTAGAGGAAGTCACATAGAAGTCACTCAAGTTTGAGATAAGAGGCCTTTGAAGGAGCCCAACATGAAGAGTAGTACACATAGGTGGTGGACAACACCTTGGAACAAATCTAGAATTCCCACAAGGGAGAGAGGTTTGGTAATCCAATATTCAAGCTTCTTTTCCATTCGTGCATGGACCACATTCTAGAGCTCGATGGTAGAAGCTTGAAAGGAAAAAGGGATGCCCAAAAAATGAAACACTTCACCATGCTGGACCCATTTTGATTTGTATTGACCAAGTGAAGCAGGCAGGGGAAGGGAAGAATGCCGGTAATAGAGGGTTTTCTGCAACTATATAGCAGACCCTAAAGCAAGATAGAAGGTTTCAAGACATTTTAGAGTAGAGGCAATGCTCTCCTCATCCTCAATGAGAGTGAGGAAGGAGTCATCTATGAAATGACCATTTGCAAGGTAATAAAGGGTGTTCAAAAGGGAAATACTACAAACCCTCCCTTGTGAGATGGCATTTGTGAGAAAGTGCCCAAAACCTTCAATAGCCAATACATATAGAGAGAGAGCACTAGAGGACAGCCTTTTCAAATTGAATGATAAAGCCCAAAGGCTTGAGACTAATTTCCATTGATAGAGATACAAGTAGAGGCATCCCCAAAAAAGAATCTAGATTGACTGCAGAAAAGTAGGGCCACACCCAAGTACTTGAAGCATTGGAAGAATGAAAGGCCACTCTATCTGGTCATAAGCTTTGGAAAAATCAATATTAAGAAAGATGTCTTGTTTCTTGGGGTGTCGAGCCCATTCCATCCCTTTCCTTACAATAATTATATTGTCCAAGATATATTAGGATTTGATAAAACCCATTCATTCAAGGTGAATAATCTGAGGAAGAAGATGATGCATTTTAAGAGAGAAAGCCTTGACAATGATCTTGTAAGAAACATTCAACAAGGTAATGGGCCTCCAATTACATATATCTTTAGGGTCACCCACCTTAGGTAAACCTTATATAGGTCTAGCTTAATCTCTTCCCAAAAGGCTTTATAAAATTCACAAGGGAAACCATCATAACATGAGGCCTTATCAACCACCATGGAGAGAATAGCCTCCTTGAGGTCCTCTAAAGTGAGCTTCTGCTCATAGAATGCATATTATTCTAGAGTGAGCCTTTTAGGAGTGACATCCAAACAAGCCTTCAAGGCTTGATTTTGTGCTTTCAAAGGGCAATGCACTGTGAAATATTTTTCATAGTGGCAAACAAAAGCTTGGAGAATGTAAGGAATCTCATAGAAGGAGTATTGACCCTCCTGAATGTGTTTGATCCCAACTACATAATGGAGAGCCCTCAATGCATTAAAAAATTCCTTAGAAGCTTGATCTCCATCCTTCATCCATTGTAGGTAGGCTTTGAGCTAAGCCCCCTAGGTAGTATAGTTGTCTGCAACATGCTTCTGGAGGTCAAGGTTGGCAAGCTGAACCTAGAGTTCCATGTCAAACAAATTCATGGCTAGAGCTTTAATTGTCATAAAAAGATCTTTAGTAGTGGCCTCATATGATCTCTTATGGTAAGTGGCCAACTATCTCCCTTGAATGTGAAGAAACCTTACAGTACAACCGATGGCATCATTCCACCACTAAATCCACCTAGAAGTGGATTGGGGCCCAGGTTCAAAATTCCAAGTTTGTAAAATATGAGAGGCGGTGGGTGGATGTGATCATAAGGAGGTATTAAGGTAAAACTAAGTTTTATAATTGTGAGGAGGAGTAGACTACCAGCTAATGGAGAAGTGAATGGGAAAATGGTTAGAAAGAGTCACATCAAGGAGTGGATTAATAGGTAGCATACTTGTGAGAGAAAAGGAAAAATAGGACTGAGCAAAAATTATAGCACGATCTAGCCTTGTAAGAACCCTATTAGATCCCTCTCTAAAGTAGGATCAAGTGTACTAGATGCCATTAGGCTAGTGGCATTGAACATTGGGATCAAAAAGACCTAGATTGCTTCACATGTAAAACTAAGCTTCCCTCTCTCAAACTAACCATCTAAAAGGCAGAAGGCCCACTTTATCAATAAGTAGCTCAAACATATTGAAATCTCCACAGAATATCTAGGTGGTAGGTAGCAAATGATCAGCTACCCACCTCCATAGGTGTGAATGCTTGACTGCATCATTAGGAGCATAGACATTAACAATGCCAAAAGAATGATTTTGAAAACATAGCAAAATCCAAACAATTCTCTGCATGGGGTCAAAAAAATGAAAAATAATAAAAGGAAAAAGCTGAGGGGAGAGGAGAGTGACTACACCACCTTGACCAGCTTCATGCTAAAAGGAAAAACTAACACAATTTGGCCATATAACATGGTAGGCTGAGTTGAGGAGAAAGCCAGAGACTTTGACTTCTTACAAGCACAATACATCAATATTTCCAAGCCTACACTTGGTATCACAAACATAACATTTTTGAGGGAGGTATGTTAGAACCAACACATTCCATGAGAGGAAATTCATTATAAACTAGCTTGCATGTTCTCCTTATCCTCAAGAGAGGAGAAGTTTTTATGAATGAAAATGGAGGATTCAAACAAGGGGTCACCCAAAGAAATGACTCTTCATTTATCCCCATTGATAGAGACAACATTCTAGCCTTCAAGGCTACAAGAGTAATGGAGAGACTAAGAGAAAATCATAGAAGCTACTTGAGGTGAATGAACCTATGTAGCTTGAACCTCTGGCTATTATGTCCCCTATGATGTAGGGTTTGAAATAGATGGTGGCACAATCATGGGAACCTTAGGAGCCACAGGAATAGGAGGAGGCACATTGAAGCTGGGAAAGCTAGATTCTTAAGAAATGGGGCCTATTTTTGTAATGCCCTTACCTTTCTTAAAGACCATCATACATTCATCTTTTTTAACGACTGGAGCTGGCTTGGCTTCCTAGACTGGAGAGTGATTATGCTCAAGAAGAGGAGAATCATTTATCTTGTAGCTAGTAGATTGATAGTGATAGAAAGTATTAGTGATGTTCACATAAAGAACCTTTTGGGTAAAGTTGGTAGCACCAATCTAAATTTCCACTTATTCTTTAAGGTCCCTAGATAGGTTGATCTCAACACAAACCCTTCGCTAAGGGTAGATATTGAAAAAAAAAAATTGGTTCCACACAAATCACTTTGCTCATAGTTTGGGAAATTTTTGGGAGGAAAGACTAGGAAGGGATGGGCAACCTCAGGATCTCTACCCAAACTAGAACCCTAAATTTGCAGGCATTTGAGATGCAAAAGTCTCAACACCATCTCTAAAAAATAAAGTAGAGACGAGTGAACTGTCCATGACCCATGGCTGAAAATGCTCTTGGCTTGGGAGAGGTTACCAAAATGAAATAGAAAAATGCCCTTAGTGAGTCTTTGAATCCCTTCAATGTGAATCCCATAGGGGGTCCAACCCTTGGTGACCCATTCCCACAACATGCTTTTAGATGGAGTGCAACCCACAAAATACCCAATAAGGGTTTGGGTTTCTAGCCATTGACAAGCAAATTTAAAAGAAGAAACAATCAAAACCAGGTCAAGAGAGGAATTACATCGTGGAACACCTTGGGCAAAAACTTGCATGGGTGTTTCGTTAGCGGGGCTATTCTCACATGTAGCAACAACTCTAGCACCAACAATAACTATTGGGCCAGAGAGGGCTGAGGCAATTATATCCTAAAAGAAATTAATACACTAAATATGGAATGATAAGCGGCATGGTAGAAAGGGTTCAAACAAAAATCATACAAACCCTAGAAAAGCACATTTTGTAGACTAGTCTTGACATAGCTAATTGTACCTACCCTTCCATTTACCTTTCAATGTATTATGAATAAAGTTTTTCTTTGGGGAGGTTCCTTCTTTAATGGCATCTTCAAGATTGTTCTATTGAACATGATACATTCTCCTTGTTCTAGTTCTATAGGTATGGAAATGTTTGAGTGCTAAGAAGTTATGATTTGGAAGTCGTGTTCTTGTGCAAATTGCACTCTACTATCATTTCCTTGGTGACTTGTGCTTGATCCACCCATGCTTGGATTTCTAAAGGATTGATAGCCTACTTGATTGCAAGAAAGACATCTGCCACTAAACACATGAGTGCCCCTTCCATTTGATATTCACCTACTGTTACCTCTAACTCCTTTGAAGTTTCCTCTAGAGCTTGTCTCTTTGTCATTCTCCTAGTGACTTTACTCCCCTTGAGGTTTTGGTTCTGATCCCCTTCCTTGGAACCTTCCTCTCCCTCTTAAATTTGTTCATCTTCCTTCATTCTAGTCATTCTTCTTCTTGAGTTCATCTTTAATATTGAGAGAAAGTTGATAACACTTGTGTATTGATTCAATTGTTTCCAAAGTCAATTCATCTTGTATGTTGTATTTGAGGCCATTTATGTATCTTTCAAGTTTTTTCTTTTCATTTTCATATACCTTAGCCTTGAGGGTTAATATATGAAACTCTTGGGTATAGGTACTTATATCCATGTCCCTTTGTTTAAGGTTCTACTACTTCTTGTGGATCATCACCTCATAGTCATTAAGAAAGAAGTGTTTCATTATCTCTTCCATGATCCTCTTCCAGGTGGATATGGGTTGCTTTTTTTCTTTCATCCTTTCATTTTGAAGGAAGTTACACCAACTTTAAGTTGGTCCTTTCATCTTAGACTTTGTTGTCTCCACCTTTTGACTTGTAGGGATCTCCTCATACTAAAAATAGTTTTCAAGGGCCTCTTGCCACTCCATGCATGCTTTTGACACTGAATTCCCATCAACATGGGTAAGTCTCCCTTGTTCTTTTTTCCTACCCTTTGCAGGGTTGCTATAATCATTATTTGATCCTCTAGCACTTGAGTCAAGTCACCCTCCTCCTCTTCTTCTCCTTCAGACTCTCCTTGGTCTTCCTTGCACACTTGTCCCTTCAATTTTTGAATCTCACTTCACATAGTTCTATTTTCTTCTCCTCAAGGGGATATCTTCTTCTTCCATTTTGTCTTCCCAAAGAACTTAGTGGCTCTGATAACACTTGATTGAGAGGTCTTCATCAAAAGTGTAATGATTCCAACACTTCAATTTCTCTAAGTATCCTATACCTATCTTACCCTTCAAGGTTATGCACGACTCCTTATAACACCACTTCAACCAACGACAAGTTCCAACACAATACCTTGAACTTGACAACTATCTTTTACAAAGTGACTCTAAAAGGCAACCTTGGATCTAGGGACACAAACATTACAAATGGTTACTACCCAACTCCTTGACCCCAACCACTACTTTTTGAAGGACATACAAGGACCAAGATTCCACAATAGTTTGGTTTCCTCAACTTTCACAACTAAAAAATGCACCAAGAGACCTAAAATTCCTAGTAGTACTTTTATGGGTTTCAGAAAAACAAATAAAAATTATTCCAAAGAACTTGGAAAAACAAATTCAATTTTAGATACCCTTTTCATACTTCTATCTATCGTCCAATTTTTAATTCCTTGACCTACTCTAGAAGCCCTAAACACACACAAGCTTCTTAGGCCTATTAGGAAAAATTAGACTTGGAATTCTTGGTAAAGGGAAAGAATGGGTTCCTAGGTATGAGAATTGACTTGGAATGGTTCAACTTAGTTATTTTAGAATGAAAAAATCACTCACCATGTTTTATTCCTTCATCTTCATATTTACCCTACAAAACCAAACATATTTGGTTGAATATATAGGGATATTTAACCTAGGGCTTGATCATAGGACCTTCAAATATTTTGAGACAAATTTCTAATTTTAGAATCTATTAATACATGTCCAAAACTTGTGAGATTTGGAAGGCCATTAAATTCCAACCATTAAGTTGCAAGTTAGGACCAAAAACCTATATAAACCCTTAATTTTAGGGCTTGTTGACCCAGTCACAGAAAAAAAAATGACATATCAATTCAAACTTAACCAAATTGAACAAAACAAAGCTCAATAGAACAAGGACTCAAATATCTATTGAATCATTTCATTAGTATTACTCACTCAATCTGTACAAATCCATACTGGTAATAAATGCTCAAAAAGATTATTTATTCCTCCTCAAAATTAGATTGTCCATATGCTATTTCACACCTCTAAATGTGTCTAGGTTTTTTAGGCCTAAATACATCATTCCCAATGGTTACAAGTGATATTTGAAAGTTTGGGACCATTGGTTGAAAATTTTCAACTTTTGACAAAAAGTTATCAGCAAGAAAAGTTTCTAATAAGCAACATTTTACAACATTTCACCTTAAAACCTTATTGCACAAAACTTATCAAGGTACAAAGACTCAGAAAAAATATCAAAGTCACGTTATTACTCCAAATTAACAATTTTAGGATCATTTTGGACTAAGTGAAGTTAGGTTTATATGAATACCTCAAGTTCCTTGACCATACAAGTAGGGTCATTGCTTATTACACATAAATGAAAACTAGATAACTTTATGAGATAAATCATCACCATATGTCATCCATAAGATGAATCATCACCACATGCCTTGTTCTACCTTGTCAATGTTTATATGAACTTGGTGTACTACACCACTTCTCATCATTATTTGTTATGCTTCTTAGCGCCAAGTTCTCATGGTTGCTAAGTTGTAGTCGCTTCTGGGATTTCTAATGTTAGCCAAGTTAATGTAGCTAGTGTTGGCCTAGTTACTATAGCTACTAAGTTAATGTAGCTATCTAGTATTGGCCGAGGTATCTAGTGTTGGTTGAGCGTTCCTTCATGTACAGAATGAGCTTGATATTTACTGATGCTCAGTTCCTTCTTTGACTTAGTTTGTCTATGATTGATTCTTGCTTTGAGTTGACTTATCTAATTAATTTGGATCATGAATTTAATATTTAGATCTTGTCTTGGGATGTGTAAAAATGATTTTAAGGTCAGCCTTTCTATTATTTAATGATATATAATTTTTTGTAAGCCATTTTGGAAAGTATAAATAAGAGTGTTTAGGTTTAGGTTAGGTAATTAGTTAGAGAGTTGAGAGAAAATATTCCTGGAAGAGAAAATTTGAAGTTGGATTATGGATTTAGAGTTGTATTTTGTATTTGGATGTAACCGAGAAGGCCTTACACCTGGGAATGTATGCAAATAATATGATGGATTCATAAAGCATCTCAAATTTCCTTCTTTCCTTGGTGTTGTAATTCTATTGATTTCTTCCATTGTATTACTTAGCAAGGTGATTGGTTAGTTACATATTATTTTGGCCCTAGCTCTTCAATCCCTCCTTGTGTCATCATATTCCTTATGGTATTTGGGTTTCTAATATTATTCCTCATGTTTTTAGGCATCCTTAAATTGTTCATCCTATAAGATCTCATTGTGTGTCCCATGTTGTTACAAATCTAACAAGCTATAAAATTGTTTCAATGTCCAAGTCTTAACTAACCAATATGTACTCTATAATCTCTATCAATATGTCCAAAGTTGTTAAACTTATAATACATAATGTCATTCCATATAAAATTAGTTCCCTCAATAGGTCTATTTTCTATAGGGTTTAAATAACTTACTTGTATAGTCCCTATTCATGTGACAAAATTTATTTCATTCATAATATCTACCTTTGAATTTTTTCCTCACTTCTTTAGGTGATTCATCTTTCTTGGGCTACTTAGGTACATCAATATTCTCTAGTTGATTAACTTGCTTAGCTTTCTTAGGTACATCTCCAAATTGATTTAACCCACCCTTGTTCTGATTATTTTCCTTATGTTTAGGTTTTTTAATTGCAAGAACTGATTCTTTTCTAGCTTTAGACCTTTTAGTTGACTTTTCTACAACATATACAATACCAATGTTATAATAAGAGGGTCTTTGTATAAAGATTTTTTCATAAAGATTCTCACTGTTAAAATACAACTTCTCAAGTTGTAGCTTAGACTTAGTTCCCCTTTCACAATAGATGGAAACATATAGTAAACATTAAATCAGCAAATCTTATAAATAAAGTTTTGTTATAGAGACATAGAAAATTATCTAAGTAAAACTAAGTTTATCTATTAACACATGTACTATTTTGGTAAGTGTAGTTTGTAGAAGCATTTATAGAATGTTTGCACTTACCTCGAGGAAGTACTATATGTTTGGATAATGTTTGCATGAGCACAACACTTTATAGTTAGTACCAAAATTAACAGTATTGAAAATATAGAATACAGTGGACTTGAGAAAATGGGTATTTTGCATAAAGAATTATTTCAAATGCTTACCAAAATAATTACTTAGATAGTTAGGGATGACTTCCTATATTTTAACCCTAACAGAAAAAGTGTTAATTTTTTTATTTTGCAAGCATGTGAAGTAGTCAAGGCTGACATTTTTTTTTTTAAAGGTCTAAAAATAAGTTGTGAATGGGAAGTTAAGTGTGTTTTTTATGAAAAGTGTTCTAATTGTTTGAGATATGAATTTTAATGTAAGATTAGAGCTATGCTAATTTGTCATGAATAGTGATCATGCATGTGTGTAGATGAAGTTAATTTATAATTTTGTTTATATGTGTGTGTGTGTACATACATACATACATACATATATATATATATACATACATATATATACATATATACATAAATATATATATATATATACATATACACACACACACATATATATATATGTATATATATGTATGTATATATATATGTATGTATGTATATATACATAAATATATATATACATACATATATATATGTATATATATACATATACATATACATATACATATACATATACATATACATATACACATATATATATATGTATATGTGTAGATATGTATATATGTATATATATCTATATATAAACATATATATGTATATGTACATGCACACGCACAAGCACATGTGTGCACGTGCACACATGCACACACACACACCCACACACCCACTCACACACACACACACACACAGAGCATATTTTTGCAATTGAATCATACATAGACTATTGAATTATGGAGGGTATTTTCTATTGATTCAAAGGGTACAATTATTGGTTGAATCAAAGGGTTGAAAATACAAAAAGTATGGATTTTCCAAACTATATTTTTTTCTTCATTATTTGTAATATTACTGCTTTCCAATAACCAATATAATATAACATAAGCTTATGTTGAGTCATGGGAATGGACAAGAAAGTAAATGCTATTAAATTTTGATTGATTGCATTATAGCTTATGCAGCCACCTATTTTTTCAATTCATTCATTCATTTAGGATTTAGGAGTGAATATATATTAAGTCTATTGTCATGCTTTTGTATCTACGTATTTGTTGTGATCTTTTTCAATGGAGAAGGAATAAAGGGAAAAGGAAAAGGAAGGGTCTTAAATCACTATGTGTATAATCCAACACATTCATTTGATCTCCAATGATGATATGTGCATACCAAATGATGAGTGTTGGTACTGAGTACTAGAAAATTAACCATTTTATACCTTCATCTTTACACTCTGTCTTTCTAGCTTCTTTCTATTCATGTGTCCATTTCATTTAATATGATCATCTTAAAATTGTGTCAATATATATTTTATTATAAATTATTCCCCAACCTGAATTTTTAATTGATTTTTTCATTTAGGATTTAGGAGGAAGTATATCATTTTTCTATTGGTGTTCCCTTGTGATCTATGTCTTGGCACTAATCTTTTTCAAGGGAGAAGTAAGAAAGGAAATAGGAAAAGCAAGCATCTTGTATACATAGTATAATTCATGTGGCTTAAATACAACCACATTAGTGGCCACAATGAGCAAGAGGATGCTAGATGATCTAACACACCCATTTGATCTCAAATGATGATATGTGCATACTAAATATTGAGTGTCTATACTGAGTACTCCAAAGTCATCTATTTCATACCTGCATCAATGTCTTTATAGTTTATTTGTACTTACATGCCCATTTCATTTCATATTATCTTGTAAAAATTGTTTCAATATGCTCTTGAATGTATCTATATGAATTTTATTATATCTTATACCCCCATCCATATTTTCATTTCATGCATTCATTTGGAATTTAGGAGTAAACATATATTTTGTTTCTTTTTGTATCCTTGTGATCTATGTCTCTACAATGATCCTTTTTAGTAGATAAGGAAGAAAGAAAAAAATAGAAGGGTCTTGTCTATATAGTATAGTACAAGTGCCCTACATAAAACTATATTAGTTGCTTACATTACTACAAGTAGATTCTATAAAACCATAAAGAAATGACAAACACATGCACATAGTTTATAGTAAAATCAGATATGATAAAAGTGTAAATGAACATCAACAAAAATCAAGGAAATTCTAACTGGGGGAAATTGTAACATTCTTTTACAATGTCAGGTAGAAATTAAAAACATCAGATGGAATCATAAAAAAATGATTTATTAAGGATAGTATTGGGTGTTGAAGGTGTGTATCAGAGGGAGTTGAATTCCTTGTATGCAAGGCATAGCTACTCTATGGTGTGGGATTTTATAGCTAGACATGTGTTTGTATAAGTTTTGATATTTATGTGGGTTAATTGGTTCTCTTTATTTATTCACAAACTTGTTATTTTACTAATCAACTTGGTGCTCTTAAAAACTTGTTAAACTTGTATAAAAGAGTCACAAGAATAGGGCATTGGGAAATCCTTGCATATTATTGAGTTATTCCTATTGTAATATCTATTCCTCTTCCTATGCATCTCAAATCCCCCTGACTAAGAGTGTGAAAATGATTTGTTTCATCCCCTACATATAGTCTACATTTTGTATGGGCAATTGTCTTGATCGTTTGTGAATATTTTTCATAGCTTGCCTACATGCTAAGAAGGTTTAATAATATTTTTAGTGAGTAAATCTATTAGAGGAGAATTTGAAGTTGATTATGCAGTTGTACAATCCCAAAACCCCACTTTGTGATTTAATTGAACAAAATTGGAGGGTTGTTGCAGCATTAACTACAAAAAAAATTTCTAGCGTTTTGATCATTATATATCAACCTTTGTCACCAACTGCTATATGAGTACTAAACTATAAGACATGTCATTGTATTGTTTGCATGCTCACATGCAATATACTCTTGGTGTGTAGTATTTCTAGTTGTAATGTAGCATTAAAATAGTTTCATTTAGTTTACCTTTTTTGGTCTATGGCCTCCACTATTGTATTTTACATATGTATGTGTCTTGTTACGTTCTTGAGTACATCATTACTTCAATTATTTTGAGAGCTTCCTTGTGGAATTATTTTTTTGAATAGTCTTCAATAATTAAATTCTATGAGATATCTTTAAGCAATTTTTCTAAAAAATTAGGTGTTGTCTATTATTCCAAAATTTGCATACATGTCTACAATAGAATTTTCAACTATATCATTTAATATAAATAACTCTACAAATTTAATATACATGTGATAATGCTCAACAGATATCCCTCCTCCACAATGCATTGATGGATGTTTGTAACATGTTCTAAAGCTCCTAATTTAAAACTTGTAAGGTGGATCCTAGAATATTACATGGAATTTGGTTTTACATTTTCCAATTGGATTTTATCAAAATATTCTTAGGCTCTTAAACAAGTCTTTTTTGTAGATATTTAATGATCATTGCAATCCTTGAGACCTCATTCCTTCCAAGGATATTGTCGTTCTTGCTCTATCCATACAATATTTACATAGATGCCTATGTGGGTAGCTTCAAAATTAATTTTAAAAATCCTACATCTATTGTCTTTGATGGATGTCCAAACCTAATTTCAAATCATCTATTCTAGCTATTTCCATTCATCACAATAGGATTGTTATTAGCTTGCATTTTGTTGATGACAACATGTTGCTTTTGCAAAATATTGAAAATGAATTTGATTAAAATTGTGTCAATTCTTAATATGTATTGTTCAACTTTTGGTTCTCAATTGGCACATATCAAGATTGATTTTCCATGGATACATGATTATGTTAATCCTAATTGGATTCCTAAGGAATTAAAGTAAATTTTATGTACTAGGGACTCATATGTACTAAATGTATGTAATTATCTTGTAAAAAGGTCATATCCTTTGACAAGGAAATTTAGTATTAGTACATGATTTTGTGTATATTTTCCCCTAGGGTTTTATTGCACCACTCCCCACCCCTCCCGCACGCCCGCCTACAAATTGTATTGGTGGACTTTACTTTCTAACAAGGGAATGGTTGCTTGTGACTAGTAATTCTCAAGTAAAGGTAATTTAGTATTATGAAATATTGTCTACAGTAATAAAATTTCATCCATTCATTTAGTATTTTTACTTTAACAAACTTAAGGATTCAAGGTCATGCAAATGAATATAAAGATTACACTAGTTTGTAGTGACTTTGAGAAAGAAATTTGAATATCATAGATAGAGAATTTAATTAAAAATACAATAGAGAACCTTTTCTTTTGTAGTTTGAATAAATTAATGTAGAGTTTGAAATAGTCTACAAGAATTAAAATCCATATCTATAACACCTTTTTCTTGTGTTGTGAAAAATATTAGGTCTAAATTTGACCCTTATGTAGATTGTGTAACTAAAAATGGCCAATATTTTTTCATCATTATGTACATAGATTATACGTTATTTATTGGGAATTGCAAAACAATGATTTTAGATTTTATGCCTTTCTTAGAAACCTACTATGAGACAAAAAATTTAGATTTTTTTTTTTAATATTGGGGATGGTAGAATAATGATTTTAAATTAAATGTCTTGGTTAGAAACATACAACGAGATGAAAGATAGTGATTGTTGAAGGATTTATATTAGTCAAAAAAATTATTCAACTCTATGTTATAGAGATTTATGAAGATATATTCTAGGTAACTAGTTATTCTAGTGCTATTACAGATGACTAGTTTTATAGAGAGCTCAACATATATATATATATATATTTCAAGACTATCTTGTGTTGTTTTTGTTTGTAGGATAGTGTGTGTTAAACCTTGTAGAATGTGCAGAAGACCTTTCTATATCCATGGATAATCCTAAGTTATATGCATTGCAATTTTTGTAAATGCATATTTCATAAGTTAAAGATCATACTTTGGTGCACTATATATGATTTCATAATTATATTACAACACCTCAAATTTCAATTTGCATTTGTATATATGCAAATGAATATTTTGTAGCTAATATTGGTAGTATGAAATCTATTAATGGATCTATTTTTATGACCCATCTTAGTGCTATCAACTAGATCTATAAGTAATAGATTATAGTCATTTTATCAACTAAAAGGTATACTACATGGTAGTTACTAATGCGTCCATTAAAGCCATTTCCATTAAGAGATGTTTTGGGGTATTGAGACCATCAAAGTGATATTTCTCTTTCAAGAAATTTTACTACTAATTCTAGAAAAAATGAAAGAATATAGATTTTTATTCTTAGCTACTGGGATATGCTAGAAGATAATAAAACATAATACAAAGATACTTAATAATTTTTCTAATTTTTTACATGTAGTAATGAAAATAGTAATCAGTAAAAACGATAGATGGTATGCTAGTTCTATTAGAATTGGGGGCTTTAGAAAAAAATTAAATTAAATCTAGACAAGTCTTTGAGAAGTGGGGAAATATTAAGATATTGTTTCTCAACCATGAAGTTCAAACATATATATATATATATATATATATATATAATTTGTTAATTTTATTGTACCCACTATAGAAAAACTAATATTAGGAGAACAAGGTCATATTATATTATATTAGAGCTACTATAAAAGTCTATTATGACTACTACAATAATTATTTTAGTTGAGTCATGGAGAGATATTAAAATTTCTATTTATAATTGAGTTAATTTCAACAAGTTATGTGAAGTAGGTTTTGTATATCACAAGGTTTTTGTTATTATCAAGTTATAGATTATATTATTATAATTTTCTATGTAGAGAGTATCACATGATTAGCAAGGTTTGTGAGACACCACATACCTATTTAGCATTAGAGTTGGTTTTGAAAACTATATGCAATTTCCAATTTTCTTGAGCATTCATAAAAGTTGGTTTTAATTTGTCATTTTTATGATAAGGTATATATGATCTAAGAAGATCATGCAAGCACCAATTTCTATAGGACTTGTCAATTCTTTGTTAGTCATTTAGTGGGTTTTCTCTAGTTTTTGTGTTATAGGAATTAATTGTTGCTGATACGAAAATTGAGGTTGACTTTTGGCGTTAAGAGGGTCAATTTTTCTTCAAATTATATTTTCCTATGTGTATCAATTTTTGTGTTTTTATTTGTATGAATTTGATGTTATACATGTTCATCTAATTTATACAACATAAGAGCTTGTAAGAAACCATTACAAAAGCTCTCCTATTAGATGTAGCACTCAGATGCATTTTTTTCATTTAGATTCCTTTTGATAACAGCATTAAGAAAAGGAGAAAAATATATAGGTTTATAAGTTTTTTAAATTTATTTTATCATAGAATTTAAATAGACATAGTCAAGTCATGTTAAAATAATAGGTTGAGAATGATATTTCATTTATTAGCACTGCATAGAGATATAGCTAAGATTGCATTTGCACAAGTCAAATTAGTAGTTCAGTTGTCACTATATAGAAAGAGACATAGAATTTTATTTGTAATAAGACATTTCTACAGTCACATTTCTTTCAGAGGTTGATTCTTTGTTTCCTCTTTAGTATGTAAGATTATTTAAGAAATGTGAAAAATCATTAATCATAATACTCACATCATATTGATAGTCTGATTTTTCAATAACAATAAATAAAGTTTTCATGTGAAATTTTTTATATAAATGTATTCTTTGTAACCTAAAATATTAGTTAATATCATGTTTTCCAACATCATATCATAGTTTCTCACCGCACAAAATAATTTAAAAGCTAAATATTATTTTGAGATATATATTATCTATCTTGTATTTAAAAGAGATGTAAGATGGCCTATATGGTTCATTAAATCTATGCTCCATGTCATTATTGATGCCAAATAATTATAAACAGTACCACTCACAGAAAATGCCATGCATATTATGTGTCCAATGAGTATGCTTGACGATGTGAACATTTCAAATGGACAAACCTCATTTAGGAATTTGTTTGGGTTGGATTTGCTAAATTTTATATTCTAAGAAGAATATGCAGAGAAATAAATAATCGACATGGAAACAAAAAAAGTTGACAAAAGGGACATATGGACATATTTTCAATACCTTGCATTTTGGGTATTTATTAGTTATCATCACTCTCTTTGAACTTCACGTAGTCCTTGCCTCGACTATGCATGTTTACAAGGTTAGTTTCAATGATATTATCTAAGGTTTGCGTTTAACATGAACAAGTTTGGTATAATTTCTAAGCACTTTTTTCATTTAATAACTAATATTTTGTTGTATATAATGAGGTACGTGCATTTAAATTTTACTTATAGATTAAGGGGTTTGGTTATTTGTAGAATGTCTAACTTTTTATATGATATAGAACAAATTAATTTATCAATCACTCTATTTAAGGTACTTTAGAGATGCCTTCATGTTAAACACAATTTTTTTACAATATTCTATAGAAAGCTTTGTCTGTGAAAACACTAGAATAAATAAAAGTCTAGAAACTATTCTACAAAATCCTTTTCTATTACAAAGTTAAAATATATAGATTAACTTTTTCAAGTCTTTCTAAAATATCTATCATTGTTAATGTTTGTCCAAAAAAATATCCTTCCACACAAGACTTTCATATCAAACTATGTTTCTAAGTAAGATATATAATTTAAAACCATTGTTTTACCACTCTTAATAAACACATATCATTTGTATATAGAAAATTTTATAAAAATGTTTCCAACATTTTCATATATTTTAACACCAATTTCCCTAAACTATGACCTATCTAGTGCATGAGAAAAGAAAAAAAGATGTTCATCATTTCCTTTAGGTGACTAGCTAATTGGATTGAAGAATGTTGGACAAATAGAATAAATTTATTTTTTGACCACTATTTTTTCACTTTATGAGTTTTGTGAAAAAATAGGAAGAGATCTTTATGGATCATTATAGAAAATAAATATTGTAACCCTTAATTTTTTGACAAATAATATAATAACCAATTATTCATATTGGTGTGAGAATCTTTTTTATTAATATGTTGAGTTACATGAAAAATAACTGTGCTCCTAAGTATGTTTTTCATAACCTGTACCAATGGTTCTTTGGCAATTTGGCTTGACAATTAGAGAAGTGTCAGGTATTGTCTTACCTAGTCTTCCTTTATTATTAGCAATATCCTCAGCTTCATTATAGCACATAAAGAAAAACTATGATGTCATAGAAAAACTTTGCACATCCACCACATTTCCCTTGAATTGTTTCCCTCTACATTTTCCAAAGGTATCAACACTTTTTCTTTGTATAGAAGATGAAAACACTACTATCTTTGCATTAAATGTTCATATACTACCAAATTCTAAACATGCGCAAGGAAGGATCTAATTATCCCAAACTAAGTGATTGCTCATGTGCACAAAGTTAATTTATTTGTAATTATTTCTTAATGATTAAATCATAGACCACTTTTCAAATTCTTAGGTTTCAATTTTATTAAGCTATTAGTATTATCCACTTTACCTAGCTGAAATTAAAACAATTTTTTAATTTATCTAATTTATTATAAAATGATTAAATTTGATTAAAAAAAAAGGAAATTAAATAAAATAAATAATATTATGCTTTAAATTAAAGTACAAGCATGTGAAGTTGCTTGTGAAGTTTCTCATTTGCTAGGAAAATGCCCCATAGACTAGGGCAAGAGTTCCTCTAGATGCATCCACTTTAGGCATCCCTTCTATTTCATGTGGTGGGTGTCAAGATAGAAGCTATTGCAAAAGGTAGAATGATAATTATTCTCTGCGTCCACATCATTCTGCCTCTTGTTGTCACTCACTACAAGCTTCTATTATGCCTCATTGGCTCTAAGACTCATCCACAAACTAGCAAGAGTTGGAGGTACCCACTTGGGCTCTAGTTGCCACCATTCGTAAGTCTATTGATGATGGTTTAGAATGAACCTCTTTTTTGAAAATATCTCCTTAGTTGGTATTTGATAATTCCCCACAAAGGTGAGAAATACAGGACGATGATAATGTAAATGGATAGACACTATCACATTGTGAAAAAAAAGATGACCGAGATCATCCCTACCAATCTAGCACTACATTACTGACTTGGGAATGTTCTTAATTCTAGACTTACTGCATTATTCTTGTTATTTCTAATTTCTCTTGATAATGCCAATGTTACTTTGTTTTATGTGACCTAAGCCCACACATTTTTGTGATCAGGAGTAAAAATTTAAGTTTATTTCCCTCCCAATTCTATATATTAGTTGTCATGTAGCCTTTGCTAATATTTAATTAAAATAATTTTAATGAGACCATTACATAAAAAATTAAATCCATTGGAATAGATTCTTAAACTTGAAAATTTATTGGATCCTATTGCGGGTAATAGGAATCTTAACCTTGGAATTTGGCATACATGGTGCAATTTTTAGCAAGGCCAAGAAAGAATTTACTCTAGGCTTGACCATTTTTATGCTGATAAACATTCTTTCTCCTTCCCCCCGATCGATTTGGTAATATTTTTCAAGTCACTGCCACTACTCTTTCTGACCACCAACCTATTTTCACCAGGGTCAATTTTATCAAGGTCCCTCTACATAATAAGATCTCTTCCCATAAGTTTATATTGAATCCCAGCCTTCTTAAGGATGAGGATGTCCCTGCATCCATTCAGATCATTAGAGGCATCAATAAAGTTAATCTTCATCATTTATCTAATCTGGATTGATGGAACCTCAACCTCCATGGTTGGAAGTGCTTCCTTCAGACTATTGGCCAAAAGAGGGAAAAAGACTATAGATTCATTAAGAAGCAGCTAAGCATTGAGCTTCAAAGGGCTGAGAGCAGTATACAAGAGAACTCCTCAAACTTTGATCTCTTGTTTGAAGTCATGGTGGCAAGAAACTCTTAGGAAACATCAACAAGTTAAAATCTGGGGGGCTAAAACTAGATCTAGAGCCCATTGGCTCCAATTTGGAGATCGGGGTTCTAAATATTTTTTCAATCTCCTTAAACATAACCACTATAAATAATCCATTAATAAGGTCTCTGTTGATAATCAAGATATTTTTTATCCTAAGATTATCACTCAAGCCTTTTTTGATTACTATAAGACCCTTTTCACCTCTGAAGATTCCAGGGAAGCTGAAGATAATAGGAGCAAGTGTAAACCATTGATTCCTGTTAAGTTGGAAGTTAATGATGTCTCATGTTTATCTAAATATATCTCTCTTGAGGAGATTGAGACTGTTGTTAAGGCTCTCAATAATGACAAGGCCCCTAGCCCAGATGGGTTTCCTATTGAGTTCTATAAAGCCAACATAAGCTGGTAGGTAAAGATCTTCATGACATTTATGTTGAAGCTATCTCCAATGGAACTTTGGGTGCTGAAATTAATAGAGGCATTATTAAACTCCTCCCTAAGGATGATGATAAGGCTCTCATAAATAATTGGAGGCCTATTACTCTTCTCAATGTCTCTTATAAGAATCTCGCCAAAGTCCTGGCTCTCAGGTTAGTTGATATTCTCCCTAAATTTGTTTGTGACACCCAGACAGGCTTCATCAAGGATAGGTACATTCTTGAGAACCTTATTACTAGCTGGGAAGCCATGGAATGGGCTAAATGTTCTCACCAAGATTTTTCCATACTTCTTCTTGATTTTGAAAAATTGTTTGATAAGATTCAATGGAAGTTCATTATTATGATGCTAGAAGCATTTGGATTCCGCCCATATTTTTGTAATGTTGTCCAGGCTCTTCTTAAAGATGCCTCTACCTAGGTTGAGGTTAACAGCTCCCTATCAACCCCCTTCCACCTTGATCACTCCATTAGGTAGGGTTGCCCATTAGCCCCTGCCCTCTTTTCCATTGCCTCTGAAGCTCTTTTTTATATTCTTAGGGATAACTCTCTATCCCCTAAGGTTAAAGGTTTGTATCTCCCTATTGATGATGAGTTTATTAATTATCAGTTTGCTGATGAGACCACCCTACTTTTTGAACTTTCTGAAAATAATTGTAAGATCCTTCAAGGAAAGCTTGAATTATTTTGCTCTATTTCTATTGCTCACATCCCCTAATCTAAATCCATCTGTCTGGGCTGGCATGAGAAACCTCTTGACTGGTTTTCCCATTATAGTTTCCAATGGGGTGGTCCCAAAAAGATTGTTAAGTACCTGGGCATTCCTTTTTTTGTTGAACCTGCTCTCAAGGATATGTGGTACTAGATTCAGGATAAAATACACAAGAAGCTTAATAAATGGCATAGTATAGCCCTCTCTTTGGCTAGTAGAATTCAAGTTTGTCAAAAGATTATATCTTCATATAGTATATATTACTCTTCTACTTGGTTATTTAGTGACTATCATATTTTGGAAATCCAAAAGGCTATTAGACAATTTCATTGGTTTGATGGTAAAGGTAGAAAAAAAGTTGCATGCTGTTAAATGGGAGTGGTGGCATATTGACAAGATCCTTGGGGGGTTGGGGCTTAAGGACCTCAAAATCCAAGGCATTTCCCTTTCTGCTAAATAGATCTTTCACTCCTTGGAGTGTAACAGTCCTTGGAAGGTGCTTATTAGACATAACATTGAAAGAGGTTTTCCTAAAAGAGCTAGGTCTTGGAAGAATCTCCTTTTTTGTGATCTACTTGTTGGATGCTTCCCTGTCATCGTCCAATGCTGTGTGGTGTTCAAATCTATTTGGAAGGCCTGGGACCATGTCAGGGAATTTATCACCAACAAGGACTATTACAATAAAAAGTTGCTCCATGGTGAAAGATCCATTTGGTGGAATCTCCACCTTAATGGCACACCCCTAGCCCTATTCCAAGGATGCCCTACCAAGTGTTGGGCCAAGAAAGGTTTAAATCAATTTGTTGATCTCTCTAAGCAAGATTGCCTCACTCTATGGGATGAGCTCAAAAGGAAGTATGACATCCTTGATTCACAAAAGAAAACTTACAATATGATTATTCAAGCCTCTAAGGGTCTACCAATTGTTTGTTTTGTTGATTCTCATAGGCATCTTAAATGTAAATGGCTAGATGGAGTTCCCATGGCTAACCTTAAAGTTAAGAATATTTACAGAATTATTGATCAGAATAAAGATATCATTGAGCATGTTAATAATGTTTGGTACTCTTCTTTTGAAGCTGATGTTTGGAAAAATTATTTTGATTACATATGGAAATCTCCTATTAAACCAAAAATTAAATGTGTTAAATGGCTTGTTATGCTGGATAGGATTCTTGTTAAAAGAGTTCATGCTGATTCTGATATATGTAGCCTTTGCAACCTTCCTGATACTAGTAGACACATTTTATTTGACTGTATTTTTGCTAAAGAGATTTGGAAAATGTTTGGTATTATTTATCCTAATAATATTAATATTATTATCATTGTTACTGGTCATATCTCTAGTCTTCATAAGGATTCAAATCTTTTTTGGAATATGTTGTCCTCTAACATCCTCTAGCACATTTGGAAATGTAGGAACAAGGAGAGGTACCAAGGTAAGCCAAGGGTTCTTAGTGAATTTTTTCAGAAACTCACATATTTAAAAATTTTCTTGCAGTTTCAGGCCACTCTATTGATGGAGAAAGACAAGTTGAAGAGATTCCTGGAAGATGGTGATGTTACATTCCTCTACTATGAGCTAAAACATGGATATCAATGGAGAAGAACATTGGATGACTTGCATGCTTTTGATCAGGCATGTAACAGGTTGAACAGGGAGATCAAGAAGAATGTTAATGCCAGAAAAGAAGAGCTGCTCATATTAGTTCAAATTCAAGAGTGCAAAAACATTGTTTGGATGGAGGGTCCACATGAATGGACTGCCTAGATGGATGTTCATTTTGATGTTTTACATTAGTTGGCTATTCCTCATGTTTTGATGTCATTGTACATTTGATACTCTGTTGTCGAATGGAGGCTAGGCCTTGTTGTTGATACTCTCTAAAATCTCTGGTTCTATTTTTTTTTAATCCTCTTACATTTAATAGAAAAAAAATTAAATCATTTTACTTTTTTTTTTTTTTTTTTTTGAATTTATGATTACATAATTCAACTAACCTGAGAAGGATGTTGGAATATTTAATGCAACATTGACGTTTTCCCTTAGAGCCAAATGCTCACCTACCCCCTGACATCCAGGACATACAGAAAAAATTAATACGGGTAGGTGAAGTTTTTCAAATTCTAAAAAGAGGGGGAAAATGGAGTGTGACAAAAGGAATGTTTATTCATTCATTTATTTAGTCAGATTATTCAGAGTTTCAGTTCAGCAGAGCAGATAGAAGGAAGAAGAAGAAAGTGGTCAGTAGATCCACTTGTTACAGAGATAGAAGGAAGTATGTTCAGTGTCTCCAGTTGCACCTGACTCCTCTATTCATTCTGTGAGTTTGTTTTTGTTTTGTTTTGTCCTGTTGAAACAGTGATTGCTCCAAGCACCTTTGTATGCAGCCATTAGAGCTGCAAGTTTAAAATTTTATTGAAGTTTGAAGTATTATCAGTTTAGGGTTATTTTAGGGTTTTCTGGTTGAAGCCGAATGCTCCCAAATATTGTAATAGTTTAATGAAAGATTGAATAGAAAGCAAGTAGGTATACTTGAATCTATCTTCCTCTTCTATTCATTGCATTTGACAAGTTTGTTTGAATAGTTAAATTTTTGGCCTTTCTAGTTTTAATGGTGAAAGCATTCATTTTGAATTTCTCTAAGTTATAATATTTTAGTTGAAATAGAACACTCAGCACCTACTACATTTTTGTGCCGAGCTCTTCAAGTGCCGAGCATTTTCTTTGTGAGCCAAACTCACTTGGCATCCATTGGTGTTGAGCTTTCTCCTTTGTGTGTCGAGTTTACTCGGCACCTGTTGCTTGTCACTTGGCACATCAAGTGCCGAGAAATCTTTCACTCAACACCTTCCTGTGCCGAGCAAGTGCTGAGCAAAACGGGCACTCAACACCTTCGTGTGCCAAGCACTTTTTTTCAAGTGCCGAGTAAAGATTTTAGGTTTAGGGTTGTGAGTTGTAATTTAAGTTTATAATATTTCTCACATGGTATCAAACCTTTGAGGCCCCACATCCATAGTGAGTTAGGGCATTTGATTTTCTTGGGATATTTGACATGACATGAGATGTAGGAAAGATATGGGAGCAGCCACCATCCTTTAATGGACAGAATTATGATACATTAGCAAAGAAGATGAAAATCATAATGGTTGCAAATGATTTATGGGAGTTTGTGGTAAATGGATTCAATGATGTGACTGATCCAACTCAGTATGCTACCCTCACAAATGCACAAAAGACTCATTTGAAGGAGTCAAGGAGGAAAGATGCTATGGCATTAAGCCTTATTGAAGCAGCAATGCCAGAGATAGTATTCTCAAAGATTGCAGTAGCAAATTATGCAAAGGAAGCATGGGATATCCTTGAGATGAACTTCAAGGGGACTGATAAAGTTTGAACTGTAAATCTATAGAACATTAAGAGGGAGTTTGAGAACCTTCAAATAAAGGAGAATGAATCAGTTGCAAACTTCAGTTCAAGGACCTCCAATGTGATTAACCAATTGAAGTCAAATGGAGAAGACTATCAAGAGAAAAGGAGAGTGAAAAAGTTATTGAGGATTTTACCTCATAAATATGACAATTTGGTCATGACCATAGAAGAGGCAAAAGACTTCACTATTTTGACAATGGATGATTTGATGGGTACACTTCAAACCCCTGAGCATAGGATCAATAGATCCACATATTCTTCTTCTTAAGAGCAAGCATTCAAGGCTTAGTCAAATCCAAGAGGAAGGGAGATAGGAATAAATGGCTTAGGTAGAAACTCCAGAGGCAAAGGCTAAGGTAATGAAGGACAAAGAAATGTTGCAGTAAAAAGTTTAGGAAGAGCAGATGGAGCAAGTAGCTCACAAAATACCTCAAGAGGATGTAAGAAAAATTACAACTCAAATAAGAGTAATGTAGAATGCTACTACTATCATCAATATGGGCATTATGCAAATGAATGCTGGAAGAAGCAAAATGATCAGTTGGGAGAAGCAAATATGGCTGATGTGAATATGGGAAGTGAAAACAATGCCATTGCCTTCATCATGTGTAATGTTGGTGAAGAAGGAAGCCCTGAGTTTGGTACCTCGACAGTGGATGTAGCAACCACATGAGTAGTAATGAAACTTTGTTTTCATTCATTGACAAGAGTTTTAAATCTAAGATTAAAATGGGTAACAATGGAACCCTACCAGTTGTGAACAAAGGATCTATTATGGTCTGCACCAAGAAAGTTGAAAAGAAAGAAATACAAAATGTGTATTTCGCCCCTGGTATGAAGCACAATTTGATGAGCATTGGTCAGCTCATTCAAAATGGATACAAAGTGCTAATGGAGAATGACAAGTGTGTCATTCATGAAAAGGATGGGAGCAAGAACTTACTTGCAGTAGTTCAAATGAAAAAGAACATAATGTTTCCCTTGAAGATAGAGACATTTTTATCATCTCGAGTTGGTGCTGCACCTCACACACAATCAGCTCTAAGGAGTGTGATTGAAGACCCTTCACAGTTGTGGCATCTTAGGTATGGTCATCTTAGCTATGCTCATTTAAATTTATTGTCAAATAAAAGAATGTTAGATGGTTTTCCATGTGTAGAAAATTCTTATGACAAGTGTGAGGCTTGTATTTTGGGTAAGCAACATAGGCTTCCCTTTAATTTTGAAAATTCTAGGAGGGCTAGATATCCATTAGAGTTAGCGCATACTGACCTAGTCGGTCCTATGCAAGTTACTTCCATTTGGGGGAGTACTTATTTCATGAAATTCATTGCTGATTTTAGTCATAGGACATGGGTGTATTTCTTAAAGAATAAATCTAAAGCATTTGATAAATTTGTAGAATTTAAAGCCCAGGCTGAAAGAGAATGTGGACACTATATCAAGGTCCTCAGATCAAATAGAGGAGGGGAGTATATCTCCAATTCTTTTGTAAATTTTTGTAAGAAACATGGCATAAAGAAAGAGCTCACAGCTAGCTACACACCACAATAGAATGGAATGGCTGAAAGAAAGAATAGGACCATTGTTGAAATGGCAAGGAGCATGATGAAGGAGAAAAGTCTCCCAACTAAATTTTGGGGAGAGGTTGTGGCAACAGTAGTTTACCTAATTAATAGGTGTCCTACAAAGGGAGTCTGTGACAAAATTCTAATGGAAGCATGGTCACGAGGAAGATGGATAGTTGAACACCTAAGGGTGTTTCGATGTGTTGCATATGTACATGTGCCTAAAGAGAAAGGGCAAAAATTGGATGACAAAGGTGTGAAGTGCATCTTCACAAAGTACAGCTCATAATCAAAGGCATACAAATTGTATGACCCATTGAACAACAAGATGACTCTCTTAAGAGATGTAGAATTTCTTTAAAATTAGTCTTGGTATAATTCAACTGATAAGTCACTGAGCACATCAAGTAAAGTGCCCATTATGAGTGAAGAAGATGCTGATGAATAGAAAGAAGGAGAAAATAAAAGAAAAGGCAAGCAAGTTTAGATAGTGTCGAGCTCCTCTAGGCATGACTGAGTGTCAGTGCTGAGTACCAATGAAGACCAAGCTGGTCAGCAATGTAGCAGCAGTGAAGATTCTGATCCCACACTCTCCTCCCTATTACCAAGAAAGACCAAGAGTCTTAGGGAGATATACCGAGATGAAAGGTATGGAGATTATGATGAGAGTGTTAATTTTGCATTATTTTCTCATAGTGATCAAATATATTTTAAAGAAGCTATTAAGGATAAGAAATGGTGTAAATCCATGGATGAGGAAATAGATGCTATAGAAAGAAATGAGACATGGGAGCTAACTAAATTGCCTCCCAAGAAGCAAGTGATTGGAGTGAAATCGGTCTATAAGAACAAATGGAATGCTGAAAGCAAGATTGATAGGCATAAGCCAAGGCTAGTAGTCAAGAGCTACAAACAATAGTATGGAAAAAACTATGATGAGACCTATGCCCCTATTGCAAGAATGGAAATTGTGTGTGCTATCATAGCAATTGCAGCCCAACACAAATGGAAGGTATTTCAAATGGATGTGAAGTCCACCTTCCTAAATGGTGTATTGAAAGAAGAAGTGTATGTGGAGTAGCCACTTGGTTATGAAGTTGCAGGTAAAGAGAACAAAGTATATAGATTGAAGAGAGCTCTTTATGGGCTCAAGCAAGCTCCAAGGGCATGGTACAGTAGGATTGACTCATATTTGATGAGGAATGGCTTTAGCAAAAGCAATGGTGAGCCCACTCTTTACATCAAGGCAACAAATGGTAATGTATTGATTGTTGTCTTGTATGTAGATGACTTGATTTTTACTAGAAATTACAAGGCTCTAATTGGTGAGTTTAAAGAGGCCATGAAAAGTGAATTTGAAATGATAGACCTAGGTCTCTTGAAATACTTTCTAGGCATAGAAGTAAAACAAATGCATCATGGCATTTTCATCTCTCAAGAAAAATATGTAGGGCAGATCTTGGAGAGATTTAAAATGCAGAATAGTAAGGCAGCCCCCACACCAACAGTAGTAGGTCTGAAGTTGAGTAAGGAAGACTTTATCAAAAGAGTAGATCCAACATTATACAAGAGTATGGTTGGAAGTCTAATGTATTTGACTACAACTCGGCCAGACCTTATGCATGCAGTAAGTCTGATTTCCAGATTTATGGAAACACCAAAAGATTGCCATTGGCAAGCAAGAAAAAGGATCCTAAGCTATGTGAAAGGTACCAAGGGATTTGGGATTTTATATACTGCAAATGATGATTTCAAGTTGGTTGGTTACATAGATAGTGATTGGGCTAGAAGTTTAGATGATAGGAAGAGCACTTCTGGATACATATTTCATATGGGATTGGGTGCAATTTCATGGGCATCCAAGAAGCAACCTATTGTTGCTCAATCTACAACAGAGACTGAATACATAGCAGAAAATGCAGTAGCATGTCAAGCAATTTGGCTAAGGAGAATCTTGACAGATTTGAATGAAAGGCAAGAGGTTAGAACCACAATTTATTGTGACAATATCTCATCAATTGCATTGTCCAAGAATCCAGTCTTCCATGGGAGAAGGAAACACATAGGAATCAGATATCACTTCATTAGAGAGTTGGTGGAGAATAGGGATATCAAAATGAATTTTTGTAAGTCTGAGCAGTAGCTAGCAAACATTTTCACAAAGCCATTAGGCATTGGATCCTTTGTACACCTAAGAGAGTGTCTTGGTGTAATTGATTTGGATCAGTTGTGATCCTTACTTGTTTGACTCGGGACAAAGGGGGAGTGTTGGAATATTTAATGCAGCGTTGACATTTGCCCCTAGAGCCAAACGCTCACCTACCCCCTGACGTCCAGAACAGACAGAAAAAATTAATACGAGTAGGTGAAGTTTTTCAAATTCTGAAAAGTGGAGGAAAATGGAATGTGACAAAAGGAATGTTTATTCATTGATTTATTTAATCAAATTATTCAGAGTTTCAGTTCAGCAGAGCAGAGAGAAGGAAGAAGAAGAAAGTGGTCAGCAAATCCACTTGTTGTAAAGACAGAAGGAAGTATTTTCAGTCTCTCTAGTTGCACGTGACTCCTTTGTTCATTCTGTAAGTTGGTTGTTGTTTTGTTTTGTCCTGTTGAAGCAGTGATTACTCCAGGCACCTTTGTATGCAGCCATTTGAGCTGCAAGTTTAAAAGTTTATTGAAGTTTGAAGTATTATCAGTTTAGGGTTATTTTAGAGTTTTCTAGTTGAAGCCGAATGCTCCCATATTTTGTAATTATTTAATGAAAGATTGAATAGAAAGCAAGAAGGCATACTTGAATCTATCTTCCTCTTCTATTCATTGCATTTGACAAGTTTGTTTGAAAAGTTAAAGCTTTGGCCTTTTTGGTTTTAATGGTAAAAGCATTCACGTTGAATTTCTCTAAGTTATAATATTTCAGTTGAAATAGAACACTCGGCACCTACTGCATTTTTGTTCCGAGCTCTTCAAGTGCCAAGCATTTTCTTTGTGAGCCGAGCTCACTTGGCATCCATTGGTGTTGAGCTTTCTCCTTTGTGTGCCGAATTTTCTTGGCACCTGTTGCCTGTCACTCAGCACATCAAGTGCCGAGCAATCTTTCACTCGGCACCTTCCTGTGCCGAGCAAGTGCCGAGCAAAACTGGCACTCGGCACCTTCATGTGCCGAGCACTTTTTTTCAAGTGCCAATTAAAGATTTTAGGTTTAGGGTTGTGAGTTGTAATTTAAGTTTATAATATTTCTCACAAAGAAATGGGGTAACCAAAATAGAGATAATTATGATAAGTGGGAAGCGATACAATAGTACCATTGTATTTTCGCAGTTCAAGTTATTTATTCTGTCTTCGATTCAAATTGACAAACAAAACTCAAATTCTTGGCCCATAATTGTTCTTCGTGCAAATGGGGCGATTAACTCTTTGAGGACTCTTATAATACTATTACAATACACAGACTTGTTTCACAAAACTCTACTAAACTTCATCCTGCCACCAGTCCATGCCGAGAGTGAGAAGAAAGGTGTTCCTTTCCACTTAATAATTATGGCATCTCCATCGGCCTCCAGAGTATAATATTTTCTGGAGGCACATTCTCGTAATAACAATCTAGCCTGATACATAGCTTTCAAGCTGAAGCTCCTTTCCCTGAAGCCTGCTTTCTTGAACAAACACCTCCACACATCAGTTGTAACATGCCTAACAAACCTCTCCTTCCCCTCGTAGACTATCATATTCCTTATCTGACTTGCAGTGAATAATTCCTCATGCTTCACCCGCATACTATCATTTCTGTCTGTCATGGTAGCATCCAACATATCAAAATACGCAATGTAATGGAAAAGCACCTTGCTGAATCTATCCACAAAAGATGGAGAATTATGCGTGGCTTCAAGTTCTACATTCACCAATATTCTTGGTTTCATTTTCCTTATAACATTTATGAGATTTTCCAGAAGCACGGGGTCGTACAAAAAGCTTCTCAGAACAATTGGAGCGTAAATTGCGAACTCCTCACCTGATTTGACAGAGAACAAACCTTCCTTAATTTCCTCTATGCCCCCGATCTCCACCATGCTGTACGATAATGGGATCGCAGAAGATTTAGCCAGCTCATAAAGTCTTTTTCCGGTTTTCCAAAGCTCTTCGCCGTCCATCCCAACCGCTGTAATCTTCAAAAGCTCTAGAGTAGGCAAAGATGAGGATGAAGGTCTGTGTGCCAGCTACTCCATCAATACTGTCCAGTGCGCCCCACCTCACGTCCCCAGATGAATTACATGAATTCTCTGCGCATGTCCCACGGCGTCTATGATTGCCTGCACAGACGTGAACTGGAACACGATGACAAAAGGCAAAACAATGTTGTAGTAAGCAAGTAGTCTAGTAAATAGTTTTTTGTCAATTTGAGCATCAATATTGAAGGCGAAATCTCGGACTGGTTTAGCTGCCTTGTTTAGCATTGTGAGAGTCTGGAGTTCGATCCTCTCCTGCAGAGCGGCGGAGACATAATAGCCGAGCCTCTGTGTTGGATTTCCTCGCTGACAAGACATTTTTTGGCATTTGCTCAGCACTACAGAAGCGTGATCATATTTCCCCTCGCCTATCATTCGCGCAGACAGTAGCAGAAATTTAACTAATTCCACCCCCTCTTCATCTTTCTCTGCATGGAAAGCTTCATTATCAGATGTAGTGCATACACTTATTGGATTAGCTCCTTCCGGATTAGGGTTCTGCTCAAACGATAGGATATCTTTATTTGGAAGCGGCTCAGAAGACTTGATATCAGTGCTTGGTTGCCCGGAATTCCCTTGGTCTACAATTTCTTTAAATTGCCCGGCCATTTCATATTTATTTATCAATTCGTCGTCGAAGGGAAAGATATCAAACAAATCAGAGCGAATGAGGTCATCACCAGAAGGAGATATTTCATGTTCTGAAAGACCAAAGGTGTCTTCCACAGTCAGGTACTGGTCAAGCTCAGTAGCTTCTAACTCACATAAGGGGAACGACTTCAACGATGAGCTTGGCACGGACGGAGGTGGATTTTTATTGTTCAATAAACTCATATTCTGTTTATTTGCTGCGAACTGGCTTGCGAGATCTACTTCTCTGTTGGAACGCAAATTCTCATGGTATGAGAGACCAAAGATATCGTCCATGGGCATGGACAGATGTGGTTCGAGCTCACTACTATCTGTGTCTTCAAATGAATAATGCCATATGGAGCGAGGAATTCCGCTGTCAGATTAAGTCATTTTCTTGTTTGATTAAAATCGGCTGTCAATAATGGTTCCAAGCATGGGAAGAGTATTCTACAAAGTGGACCTTTTGGCTCTATAGTCATTTTCTTGTTTGATTAAAATCTGCTGTCAATAATGGTTCCAAGAATGGCGAGAGTATTCTACAAAGTGAACCTTTTGTCTCTATTATAGTCATTTTCTTGTTTGATTAAAATCTGCGGTCAATAATGGTTCCAAGAATGGGAAGAGTATTCTACAAAGTGGACCTTTTGGCCCTATTAAAGCAGACCCCAATGTTAATGTCCTCATCATATAAAATATAATGATATATGGGCGATATTTCACATAACCTGCAGGAAACAGACCGCAATGTTATTGTCGTCATGACGTCAAATACAACGATGTACTTGCATGTTCGGCATATAGCAAATACAACGAGATGCAAACAAACTCGGCATCTACCATAAAACTCTTGAAATTATTTTAAGATGCAACTGGCTATAAAAGGGTGGATATTTTTATTTTATTTTTTAAAATAATGTAGTTAGTGCTATTAAATAAATCTCATTAATAGAACAAGAATTGTTATGTCAATGATTAAAAGAGTGAAAAGTGGTAAGGAAGTGACCAAACTAACGTTAGCATAATTTTATGCATCTGTGCATAATACATCTCTATATTCTATATGCTAAAGTACAATTAATTACATCATTAAAATACTTAAAAATATTAATGCAAAACATCTCAACCACCTAGAATACAAAGCGGAGTGACAAAATAAGACTCAAACCCCTCCTAGAATCGCTAGGAAGACACATATAGATGTAAGGTACCATTCAACCAGCCCGACTACAAGAATTGGAAAGAAAAAAGAAAGTGTCAAACAAAAAATCGTAATGCTAAGAGATATAATTTGAAATTAAATTTAATATCATTACATCACAATATCAAGTAGTTGATAATCACTTGAAAGAGGTAGAAATATCAAAAAAATCTTCATAGAAAGAGAATTGTTACAAAAACAATAGTAGGACCACCTATTTCATTAAAGCTCAAATTAATAATGCTCCTCAAAATGAGGCAAAACATCATAATGAGGCCACCAAGTGGTAGTACATGAATTCAAAGGTAAATGCAAAAGTAGGGTTGTCAATGACAAAGGATCTTGTGCTTGTCGTTTTAATACTGTTAGACTATTTATTGCTTGGAAGGAACATATTGGCATGCAAATAGATTATGTATCTCCTTGTTTTGTGATTTCTTTAATCCTTGCAAGTACTACTTTATGGTGATCACATACCAAATCAAACTTAATAGAACACAAATGTTCCATCCAAAACCATAAATCAACTATCATATTCACACTAGTAGTTTTTGGTTAAAATATCCACCACTTGTGTATCATATAAAATGTGGAGCCATATTATTGGAAACAAAAAAATCAGTTGTATATATTATGGATTTATGGTTCCTATTATCTCTTCCCAAATATAGTCATTAGAAATTCTAATATCATATTTAGAAAATTGATATCAAGAATGAAAGATGCTTCAAATTTTAGATAAGAATGATAAGTGCACCGTGAATTGTATGGTATGGATCAACAAAATTTCCATATGCCCTTGGAGGTGCCTTCAACCAAGTAAATTTTTGATGAAATTTATGCCACTTATTGCTCCCTATCACATTTATTTGTAATCTTTTATGAAGTTGTACCACCTTTCATGTGAAATAGAAAATGTAAAAACTATTTGGAGAAATGGGTTTGCATCTGTCAAACCCCTATACTGGATATAACCATACAATTAAGTTAGAGTTCTTAATATAACGTGTAATATAAATAGTAGAGGCTTGAATGAAAGAAGAAGATGTCTTATATCATTGGTGATCCAACACTCTTAGAAAACAAATGACAATTGTTTACAACATCTTTATGAATCCCAATGTAACTTAGAAAGGCATAAAAAGAAATCCATGCATCCATGTAATAATCATTTTAGGCTAACAAGGATGAAGTATAAGGTAGGATTATATGCCTTCAACACTTGAATAACTATATTTTTCATGATTTGAACTCTTAGAATAGAAGTGAATTGTTATTAATTTATGGATGGAGGTGAATTATTATTATTATTAATTTCTAGGTTTTTAGCTACTCCCTAAGTTTATCTTAAGAGGGAGGTGTTAGAGTAATAAAGTATTTACTTATTAACTAAATCATATTGATTTAATTATTAAGTCACTTATTATCTCTATTTTACTTAAGCTAAACTCTAGGCATATAGTAATTAATTCTTTTATTAATTATTATCATGCAACCTAGGTTTTACCCTATTAGGGGTTTGATATAATTTTATAAGTATTGATCTCTTAGTAATTTTATTCATTTAGTTCTGATTATAAAAATCTATCCTTTTTGGCTCATCAAGAATGTCTCATCTATGGATTCCCTACTTCTGTAACAGGTATTTGCATGTAGGTGATTCTTGGGAGCTATGGAGTTTAGATTTCATCAACTTCAACATAGTATCAGAGCTCCCGATCTTCATGCCCCTATTCTGTTTATCAGAGATCTTGCTTGGCTTTTAGATATGTGTCTTTTCTTTTATTGGGTTTCATTTTTCAATATTATTTTGTATTAAATCTAGGTAGTCACCAATTTTTGGTGTACTTTGAGCCCAAATGGACATCACCATTAAGCTCAGAGCACCCAAAACTCCCTATTTTCATATAAAATTTGTTGAATTTGAACACAGTTGGAATTTGAGGCTAAAAATTTACTCCAAAATTTGGCAAATTTCATGAGGTGATGATTTTTATGATTTTTTTGCACATTTCTCAAGGTAGTGATTTTCAAAATTTTGGCACACAAATCGAGATTTTTTTGAGATTGAGATTGTTGGCATGTTTTCAAAGGTCATGATTTTTTATTTTTGGTACAAAAATAAATTTTTTGGCACAAAAATCAAGATTTTTGGCATTGCAAATCTAGATAACATTTGCACGGAACTAACACGTTTCTTGAGACACTTTCTAGTATTGTTGGTCACACTTTTAGAGATTTTTTTGCATGTATCCTAAGGCAGTAAATTTTATTTTTTTTTGCTTTGCTAGAGCTTTTTTGACCTACACATATTTTCTTGGCCATAACTCGGTCATTCAGACTCTATTGAAAGAAGTGTCAGAAACATGGTTCTAAGCCTGTCACGATGGTGCAATTTATTTGGATTTGTTATGCTATTTGGTGATTTGTTTTGGCAATCAAAGTTAGAAGTTCTATTTTGCACTCTAAGAGACATATTTTTGAGTCTTTCTATTTTATAGATTCTGCTCTAGGCACATCTCATTCAATTTTTTGCTTTTCTACATTTTGATGGATATCTTGGTTGTTTCAAGTTTGGGAATCAATTTTATTATTTTAGATGTTTTTTTGGGGTTGTACTATCTCTTATATCAGCCTTATGTCTCTTTTGATCTTTTTTGACTTCCTTTTGTAGCTTTTTCACAAATGCATTGAGATAAAATGTCACTCTATTGCATTTTGGGATCTTGCACATCTTTGTGTTTTGTTGTACTTGCACTACAATATAAAGTTTCTTGGGGGGTTTTATGTTGGCCATATTCATCATTTTCCTTCATCAAGCAAGTTTTCTTTCCAAAAAATTAGCCTCATGATGTGTCGATGATACATGCTAGTATAGATGTTTGTAGTTCTTCTTTATGCAGGAGATATTGCATTCAATTTCAATGTTCATGTCTTACCTCTCAACATTACAATGGGGTTATGTTGGCTCTATTTCCTTCTTGTCTCAATGGAGTGAGTTGTGTATTCAATATTGATCCTATGTACTAGGCGATTGTAGTGGTTGGATACCTATGCATTTCAGTGAGATGGATCACTTACCATATAGACATGCTTTAATTCCTATTTTTGGAGGCCATGAAGATACCTTCCATCTTGGATTGATTAGCTCTTCTAACTGAGTCTTCTCTACCTAGTCATGTTCTATATAGTGGAGGTTCTTCAAATCAATAGTTTGGCAGTGTTTGTAGCATCATGGTTTAGTGGTGTTGTTCATGATAATCTTTTGTTCCTATCTTCTAGAACATTGTTACTATCTCTTTTTGGAGTAGGATTTTTCCCATGTGGTTTTCTCTAATTCTCCTCTTTACAGAGATTTGGTTGTGCTTGGGTACCTCATTAGGCCTTGTTGAGGGGACCTCATTTTCCTTCTAGTAGTAGTTTCTAGGTTTTTTGCTACTCCCTAAGTTTATCTTAAGGGGTGGTGTTAGAGTAATAAAGTATTCACTTATTAATTAAATCATATTGATTTAATTACTAGGTCACTTATTATCTCTATTTTACTTAAGCTACACTTTAGGTATATAATAATTAATTCTTTTATTAATTATTATCATGCAATCTATCTTTTTCTACACATCAAGAATGTCTCATCAATGGAACTGACAATTCTTGCCTCCATAGCATTTTCTTTTCTCTTTCTCTAATAGGTGTTTGCATGTAGGTGATTCTTGGGAGTTGTGGGGTTGATCTTTCAGCAGCTTCAACAGATAACTCAGAGGGGGGATGGGGTGAATAAATTATCCAATTAATACATCTCACATTGTCTTTATTCACTCTAAAATATGAAAATGATAGATGCAAGAACCACATAAAGATAACCATGCAAAATAACACCATATTTATAAAGTATGAAAACCCTTGATCAAAGGGAAAACCGTGGTGGGGATGGTACCCACAAAATAATGTACTAATATAGATGTATGTGTGTGTTGATATTTTTAGTGAGACCTCTTATTGTTAAGCTAACCATGTCTTTGAACTTAAATTGGGAAAATTGAGAAGACTAAATGAAAAGAAGTACCTTGTGTAAGATTTGGATTTTAAATTTCATGTGAATGGTACAAAATGACATTTTAGCTATTGAAATTTCAAATCCCAATCTAGAGTTTCTATTTTACCTGATTATGTGAAATTAAAAAATAGAGATTCCATGCTAGATTAAGGTTTCAAAAGTAAAAAGAAATGCATATCTTGATTTGTCCACATTTTATAACCATTTTATGTTCCCTAAATCAGAAAAATGATGAGAAATCATTCCATGGTGAATGAATTGGGGAAATAAAATATGGATATAATCTTAAGAAATGAAATTCTCATACATTATCACATTTTCTATAAATGCATGGCTTAAGGTATTTATACCAAACCCCAGTGAAATGCCATCTTGTAGTATAAAACTATATGATTTTGAATGAGAAAACTAATCACAACTACATAGCTTTCTTACTTTTGTAAGATATAAAAATGAATTGGTTGATGAAATTATAATTAGAAACATCTTCTACTAAGCTAAATGTCTAACAAAGCATTGTAATGCTAGGAGATATAATTTGCAGCAAAATGTTAATATAATTATGTCACAATATCAAGCAACTGATAATCACTTGAAAGAGATACATAGATTGTAAAATTCTTCATAGAAAGAGAATAGCTACAAAAATGATACCAGGACCACCTATCTCATTAAAGCTCAAATTAATGGTGCGCCTCAAAATGAGGGAACACATCATATTGAGGCTACTGAGTGGTAGTACATGAGTTCAAATGTGAGTGCAAAAGTAGGGATTAATCAATGAAGGATGTTGTGCTTGTCTTTTTAATACTACTAGATAATATATTTTTTGTAAGGAACATATTGGCATGCAAATAGATTATTTATCTCCTTGTTTCTTGATTTCTTTAATCCTTGCAAATACTAGTTTATGATGATCACATACCAAATCAAATTTTACAAAACACAAAAGTTCAGCCCAAGACCATCCATCAACTATCATATTAACACTAGTAGGTTCTCATTAAAATATCCATCATTGGAGTATCATGTAAAATGTTGAGCCATGTTGTTGGAAACAAAAAAAAAAAAGTTTAATATATTATAGATTTAGGATTTCCTATTATGTATTCCCAAATGTAGTCATTAGTAATTTTAATATCATATTTAGAAAATTGATATCAAGAATTAAATATGCTTCAAATTTGAGATAAGAATGATAAGTGAATATGACTTGTATGGTATGGATTGAAAAAAATTCCATGATGCCCTTGGAGACACCTTCAACCAAGTAATTTTTGATGAAATTTATACCACCTATTGCTCCCTATCACATTTATTTATAATCTTTTATGAAGTTGTACCACCTTTCACATGAAAATAGAAAATGTAAAAAGTATTTGGAGAAAGGAGGTTTGATCTATCAAACCCCTATATTTGAGATAACTGTAAAATCTTGTTATAATTCTTAATATAAGGTGTAATATAAATAGTCAAGGCTTGAATGAAAAAAGAACATGTCTTATACCATTGGTGATGCAAAGCTGTTAGAAAAAAATTGAAAATTGTTTACACCATCTTTATGAGCCCCATTGTAACTTAAATAGACATAAAAAAATCCATGCATCCACGTATTGATTATTTTAAGTTGAAAAGAATAAAGTATAAGGTAGGATGATATGCATTTGCTACTAAATAACTATATTTCTCTTGATTTGAACTTTTAGAATAGAAGTGAATTATGATTAATTTATGGATGGATGGATGGATGCCAAAATGAGGGAGACCATCTTACATACTTCTCTGGATCATTGTATGGATAGAAAGTAAATGAGGGATTGATATGATTTATGAAACCTATTAGAATTTGCAACTCACTCTTTAATTAAAAATTGAGATCACATATTGGTAAAGGGCACCTCTATGAGAAATGAATGGTCCATCTCATGTTGTGTCTCATGGGGCTCCTTGTACTAACCATTTGTGTCTAAAATACATATCAAGTGTCAAGAATGAAATGGAAATTCTAATAATACACACAAAATCATTTTTACTATTGTGATACAAAGAAAATGACACATAAATAAAAATGTGTCTTATGCATTCAAAAGGAGATTAAAAAAAAATGAGGTTAATAAATGGGTCACAATTGAAATTAAGGTCCCACAAGTAGAATTGAGTTTAGAAACATAAATTCTTGTTTATTTACTAATTAGATTGATAATAAATTTTATTAATAGATGGAAAGTGAACACAATATAATATGTGCTAAATAATTATAAATTATACACCTTAGCAAGGTTCTTATACTATGTTTTTGTCATGTCCCCTTTTCAAATAATTAAAAATAATAATCTTTGCTAAGACAGGCAGGCCCAAGAAAGTGAAGTTTCGGAAAAAGGGAGTTAATCTTTGGAAACCGTTGGACTAATAAATGATAATAATTATTAAAATATGTTTCATTAACCTCTCTTGGATGTGAGTTACAGTTATGCCCCTTTCAAAGAGGTTTGGAGGCATTTTGGATGGTATTCCAGACTTGATTTTCGCTCATTCTTTGTTATTCTTCAGAGGCTGCCAAACCTGTGGAGAAGGAGACCCAAGAACGGGAGTTTGCAGGTTTCCAGGGAGACCCAAGAACGGGAGTTTGCAGGTTTCCAGGAAGGCTAAGGACGGGAGTTTGAAGCCATTCCATGTGCATGCTCATACAGAGTTTGCCTTTGTGCTAAACAGTGCAGATTTGTGAGTTTCCGGGTGTATTTTTGTAAGAGTTTGGTGTTTCCGGTTGAGTATTTCATATCAGTTTTGGTTGCTGCTGTATTTTAGACTTTAAGCTGTTAAAATAGAGCTGAGTATATATATTGGGACATGATTAAACTTCTGAGATAGATTATTAGTGTTCTTGTGGTATTTCCGGGCATATTTTGTGCTATTTCGGGAGCCCGATGAGCATAGTTTTGGTCCTACATTTTCGAGCTGTTGTGTAAAGGCTATACGGATCTGGAAATGTCAATTTGTAGGCTGTTATGCTGCTGAAAGTTCTGTAAAAATTTCCATTTTCAGATTTATTAATAGTTTGTGAAGTTGTGAAGTTTTTGGCACTAATTTGGACATACCCGATTTGGGTTTTATTGGAAAAATTGGCAGATCTTTGTAATATTGGTTGTTTGATTTTAAAGTTCTGATTTGAGGCTGGAAATATCATACAAAATCAGAAAAGGGACATTTCAGTGGTATCAGAGCCATGATCTTGCCAGCCTGAGGGTTTGTAGAAGTTTGCAGGTCAGTTTTGACAACTACCCAGATCTTGCATTTCAGTTTTGAGAACTACCCAAATCTTGCATGTCATAATTTATGATTGCATGTTGCTTCTAATCAGCTGCATGTCAAAATTTATGGTTGCATGCTACTTCTAATCATTTTCATGTTAGTTCTTGGTGAATTTGGTGGTTGTAGAAGTTTGCATGTCAGTTTTGACAACTACCCAGATCTTGCATGTCAGTTTTGACAACTACCCAGATCTTGCATGTCATAATTTGGTGGTTGCATGTTGCTTCTAATCAGTTGCATGTACAAATCTATGGTTGCATGCTACTTCTAATCATTTGCATGTTAGTTCTTGGTGTTTGAAGAAGTTATATCCTATTGGGGTTACACTCTATTTTATCCAGAATGGACAGGTATAGTACAGAGTCTCAGAGGGAACGATCTTGGACAATTGATAGCCAGAGTCAAAATAGTAGAAAGGATGGTTATTTAGACATTCGAGATAAACTTATGAAAATAAGCCATGACATGTCTAAACAGTTGGTTGAACACCACCGTATAAATGACATGTTATCTGACCCAGCTAAGGTGGATAAGTTGACTGGATTTCTATTTGGCAGATTTTCTCACAGGACAGATGACACAATTTCCAAGAACTTGCATGAGGAGTTTGAGAAACTAGCTGATAGCCAGGTAGAGGTCTCAGATTCTACTCTGCCACAGGAGGTGGTGGGAAAGGATATTACACAGATTGATAGTAACGGTCAACTTGATACTCAAATTGAGACAATTGTTTACAGGTTGTCAAAGGGTGATGCCACAGGTATTCAGGATGGTATAGTTACAACAGGCAGTGACTACAGTGTAGTGGGTTCAGATGATGATTATGAGGATGTTGTTGTGCAGGATGGTGAGATACCTGGTAGAGATGAGCAGACATTGAGCATTCATGACCTTGCTGAGAAAGAGTACCAGGCACAGTTAGATGCTTCATCAGATGAGGTTGAGGCTGGTGGTACTTCACATGATTTGTCCAACCAGCTGAAGGTGAACACAGATAGTATTGTGACTTCATTATCTCATCATGACAGGTATGTGGAGTTAGTTGGTATTGGTCATATTACTCAGGTGAGGAGTTTGCTTGAGTTACCAGTTGATTCTAGTTTACGGATATGGACTCGAGATTGTTATATTGGCATTTGGGATTCAGTTGACTGGAGATCTTTAACACTTTTTGGTAGCAGTGTTTGTTTGGGTGCTATCATGGATTTGATTAGCAGATTACACGGTGTTGTCTTTTCTTGTGCCAGTATCTTGTCTGATGTTGGTATTAGTTTTTATACACCGGTGTTGGGCTTTGTTCATATATCTAGTCGACCATACTTGCTGGAATGTGTTGATGATCTTTCATATTTGGTAGTGTGTACAGATGAGTCTCAGGATCATATTGGCATTGATGACATCCAGGAGGATGTAGTGGGCAATTTTGAAGACTTAGTTTCTTTGGGTACAGAGGAGTTGGACAGCAGTGCTACAGTTTTTGATACTCTCTATGTTGATATGAGCTTTAGAGTTGATTCACGGGACATGGATGGTAATACTCTAGAGACTAGTAACTTTGAGGATACTACTTTAGACAGTGCATCAAAGGAGGTTTGTAGGAGACAGTCAAGCCAGTGCCATCATGTGTCTAATCAGTTGAGAGTTAGTGACCAAGACATTGCTATCACTTGCCAACATTTCGATGCTGCTCATCAGTTGTTAGCTGTTTATGGATGGGGTTCTCCTACTAGTGATGAGCAGGGAGGAAGTTATCTTTCCTTGATAGAGATCCACTCTTTATGGGAGGCTATTCAGATTTTGAGACAAAATTATATGCAGTTGGTAGCCGACAGAGATTATCTTATGGAGTGGGGCAGTACAACATATGATGCATTGTTGGCCAAGGAAGATGAGGTGAGTGAGCTTACTGAGCAGCTTGAGGTGACTTTTGAGATTCTTGAGAGTACACAGTTGGCTCTCAAGGAGTCACAGTTTCATTTGGCTAAGGTGACCATGGAGTTAGAGCGACTACAGTCTTTATCTGATTCTATACAGTCACAAGCTATGGTGTTTGGTGATTCGAGGATGTCCATGGCTGAGATTGTCAGAGATAGTGGAGATGGGGATGCATCCATCCTTGATACTAACATTGGCATATCAGGTTCATTCCCACTAGAGTCAGGTTTAGTTGAGTTGGGTATTGTAGCAGATTATTGTATGCCTGACAGGGTGGTGGCCTCTAGTACTGAAGGCACAGAGACTAGAGATGTATCAAAGGTCATGTGTGATGTTGGTGAGTCGACAGTTGGCATGGTTCCTACTAGTAATACTACTCCCTTGGTGATATCTTTGGAGGTAGTAGTCAGTTCCAACAGGGTTGATGATCAATTGCAATTAGTTTCATCTGGATTACAGTCTGAGCCACTAACTGAGATTGGCGCATTCTATCGGCATTACACTATGAGGTACGCTCATCAATTTACCTTTGATGACCATGTTGATGAGATTATGATACAGAGATGTACTTTGGTTCCTAGTGCTTATCATCAGTTATGGAATAGTTTGATGCCTCGAGATGAGAGTTGTGATGGGCACGACATGGCGACAGGTTCTGTAGTTGATAGCTTGATAATACATGACTTAGAGCAGGAGTTTTGGAGTGATGCTTCAGCAAGTGTTGTTATTGATTCTACTCCTTTGGCTATGACATCTCTTGACTTAGCTAGTGATCAGTCACAGTGGGTTGTATCACTTGTTCATGAAAAATTTGGTTTGGGTTCCATTTCTTGTTGTTTATCTTGTGATGGCTTTTCACCATTAGGGGTGCATGGGAGTTATGGTTATGAGACAGAGGCCAATGATCTATAGAGTTGTGTTGACTGCAGGAGTTGTACAGTGTGTGGATTCTCCATACTTGGTATAGTTTCATTTGAGAGCATTCACCATTGTTGCAGAGTTGGATTGTACATTCCATATAGGCCAGTGGAATGCATTGATGGTATTTACTATGTTGGTAGTCCACTTTACTTGGGTTTTGATATTCTAAGAGTTTGTGTCTCATGGGTTTTTGACTATGGTAATGGTGATTTTGGAGTTTGGTTGAGCTATAATTGCCAGTTTGATTATGGATTCCTCTTGGTCATATTGCAGAGGATCTTGCAGGAGTCTGTGTTAATTGGTAGTAGTATAGTTCATGACTACATTTGGGATCCAGGAGGATTGATTGGTTTATTGTTCAGCCATTGCTTGAGGACAAGCAATTTTTGGGAGGGGAGGACTTGTCATGTCCCCTTTTCAAATAATTAAAAATAATAATCTTTGCTAAGACAGGCAGGCCCAAGAAAGTGAAGTTTCAGAAAAAGGGAGTTAATCTTTGGAAACCGTTGGACTAATAAATGATAATAATTATTAAAATATGTTTCATTAACCTCTCTTGGATGTGAGTTACAGTTATGCCCCTTTTAAAGAGGTTTGGAGGCATTTTGGATGGTATTCCAGACTTGATTTTCGCTCATTCTTTGTTATTCTTCAGAGGCTGCCAAACCTGTGGAGAAGGAGACCCAAGAACGGGAGTTTGCAGGTTTCCAGGGAGACCCAAGAATGGGAGTTTGCAGGTTTCCAGGAAGGCTAAGGACGGGAGTTTGAAGCCATTCCATGTGCATGCTCATATAGAGTTTGCCTTTGTGCTAAACAGTGCAGATTTGTGAGTTTCCGGGTGTATTTTTGTAAGAGTTTGGTGTTTCCGGTTGAGTATTTCATATCAGTTTTGGTTGCTGCTGTATTTTAGACTTTAAGCTGTTAAAATAGAGCTGAATATATATATTGGGACATGATTAAACTTCTGAGATAGATTATTAGTGTTCTTGTGGTATTTTCGGGCATATTTTGTGCTATTTCGGGAGCCCGATGAGCATAGTTTTGGTCCTACATTTTCGAGCTGTTGTGTAAAGGCTATACGGATCTGGAAATGTCAATTTGTAGGCTGTTATGCTGCTGAAAGTTCTGTAAAAATTTCCATTTTCAGATTTATTAATAGTTTGTGAAGTTGTGAAGTTTTTGGCACTAATTTGGACATACCCGATTTGGGTTTTATTGGAAAAATTGGCAGATCTTTGTAATATTGGTTGTTTGATTTTAAAGTTCTGATTTGAGGCTGGAAATATCATACAAAATCAGAAAAGGGACATTTCAGTTTTGCCTCATTTACCCCAAACTTATTGACACTTTGTATTTTTGCACATAATCATTGTAAACTAGAAGAAAGAGATAGGGAGATAAATTTGATCACTAATAAATACTAAAAGGATCTTACACACAAAAATTTACAAGGGAAAAATTCTCCTTACCAATTAGCTTAACTTATATAATTGTGAGCAATGATGTACAAGAAAAGGAGAAAAAATTAAGACAAAAGAAATTGGGCTAGTTGTAAAATTAGTTATAGAGTGATAGAAGAGAGAGGAAGGAAAACTATAAATTATAGAAGCTAGGAGGTGCATTATTATAGAATTGATCCATGAAAAAGGCATAAACCTAATTAATAATAAATTATCTTACATTTTTTATTTTTTGAGATAAAGAGGATAAAAACTAGGAAATATTCTAGAAATATGTATTCTTATTGTTCTATTCATCAATATTAATTATAAAGAAGATGGAGTTGATGGTCTAAAATTTTGTGTTACACTACTTAACCTTTTGAAAGATAACATGGGAGAAAATTATATCCAAATAAATGCTTTTAATATGATATAAAATGATTACTTGAAGGGAAGGATTCTTGTCTCAGGAATCTTCCACATAGTATATCGACATAATAAATATTACCTAAGAGCAAGCATTGTCTCCTTATGAGTTTACTAAATAATGTTTATAATAAATAATATAGAAGGGAGAGACAAGGTCTACCCCAATAAAAACATTATCTTGATTTGAGAATCCACTAAATAGTGCACAAGAAAATTACATATATTCCTACTATTTGATAAAGAAACATAAAGATATAATGAGATGTTAAGGAAAAAAAGGTATTCCCTAACTTAAAACTGAAGTATATATTCCTTAGGTGTCAATGTATGTCCAATCTCATTTAAACAATGAAGGTTGTTAAGGAGCAAAAGAATATATAAATGAGTCAAATTATATATTACAATAATAATTATAATAATAATGTATACATGTTGGGAATCAAAGTTTTCTTTCTAGTTTTTTCTCTAAGGAGCTCCAATAACTAATCTATAATAATTAAATATTCAAGTGTTCCATCACTTTTGGTTTTAAAAAAAGTAAAAAATATTTGTAGATTTTCAGGAGGAAAATATATTTTTTGAAATACATCTAAATCCAATAGGAATTTTTGAAACAAAAAAACCATCTATGAGAAAATTAGGTAAGAACAATAGGATTCATAAACTACCCCCAATTATTAGGTTAAAGGGAATTCTTGATAAAGGATGATGTGATCCAAGCTACTAATTAAAAAAAATTTATATCATGCATATTAAATTACATAGGTTTCCATTAATGATACACATCTATTTCATAAGAAACAATCCATAATGTGAACAAACAACTCCACGTTGTAAAGAGTAAAATAATTTTAACAATCAAAATCAACCAAACCAAGAAAAGTCAAATTTTATTCAAAATATAATTATAGTCCCAACGCCAAATAAAATGATGAATGAAAGATGTAACATGTACCCTGAGTAATATTATTTTTCTACCAAGATGGATATTTTGAAGGAAATAAGATGTTTTAAAAAATGTTTGACCTATACAATATGATAATTATTCCTATTGATTAAAATCAAGTACATGCAATGGAGGACATTATGTGAGGAATCAATGTAAATCATCAGATATATTGGATACTTTAGAAGAAAAATATAGAAATATTAGTATTGTACCCTAAAGAACAACAAAGATATTGAAGAAGGATAATTAACTATACAAGTCTTTTATATTTCAATGTGTGGTCATAGTTTGAAAAGTATAATACTAAATGCTTAGAAAATTACAGATCATTTATGAAAAGGATATTAAAATGTAAAGTCCACCAAGACAACTAAGATGGGGGGAGGTGGCTAAATTAATTATCTAATCAATAAATCTCTCATTGTCTTTATTAACTCTAAAACATGTAAATGATAGATGCAAGAACATAGAAAGATAACCATGCACAATAACACCAAATTTGTTAACTAGGTAAACCCTTCATGAAAGGGAAAATCTTGATGGAAATGATACCCACAAAATAATGTAATAATATAAATGAATGTGTTTGTTGATATTTTTAGTGGGACTTCTTATTATTTAGCTAAGCACATCTTTGAACTTAAACTACGAAAACTAAGAGAAGTAAATGAAAAGAAGTACCTTGTGTTAGACTTGGATTTGAAATTTCATGTGAATGGTACAAAATGACATTTTAGCTATTAAAATTTTAAATCCCTATCTATAGTTGCTATTTTACCTTATTATGTCAAATAAAAACATAGAGTTTTCACACTACATTGAGATTTCAAAAGTAAAAAGAAATGCATATCTTCATTAATCCACACTTAATAACTATTATATGTTCCCTAAAGAATTAAAATGATGATAAATCATTCCATGGTGAATGAATTAGGGAAATAAAACATGGATATAATCTTGAGAAATGAAATTATCATACATTATTACATGTTCTATAAATTCATGGCTTAAGGTATTTATACCAACCCCTAGTGAAATGTCATCCTATAGTATAAAACAATATGATTTTGAAAGAGAAAACTAATCACAATTACATAAATTTCTTACTTCAGTAAGATCAAACAAAATGAATTGATCGATTCAATTATAATTAGAAATGTGTTCTACTGATCAAATCTCATCTTCCTCCTATATCCATAGTATGAATAAGGATTCTGCAACCACACACACACGTGCACACACAAAAGTTTTGATCATTTGGTAAATCAAGGGACTTTGTGTACCCAATTCTAGTCTAAAGTTTAGGGCTAGGATGTTGAGACTGTTATATCTTTTTTCTATGTAGTCTTTATGTTGTGTAAAGTGACTTTTACAAAAATAGAATGGATTAATGGTTATCAAAAGTTTCATTGGTTGTACACAAATGAGATATAGTTAAACTTATGCAAGCATCACATAGAAATAATATTGAGTTTTACTTTGAAGCATTCTTAATTTAAAAAGTTACAATTGTATTTGATGATAATTAAGGATCCCGCTATAGTGAAAGAAAGTGTAATGATCAAATCAATGGAATTGTGCCATTTTTAGAATATTATTATTGCAGTTTTGAATTCATTTCATAATGAATGTGGTATACATAATATTGCATTCCAAAATCCTTCAATTATAATTGTTATTGATAAATGAAATTTAGATGTATTCTAACAATTAATTAGTTTGGAATGTATGGCCTGCTCTTATCATATGTGTGAAGTTATATTTAAAATGATAATATGATCATTGCAAGGACAATATTGGACATGAAAACTTGTCACCATAGATGAGTACATTCTTGTTGGATACAATTGATTAATTATGTATTTTCTTTGATGTTAGAAAAATGTCATATAATTATCAGTCAGTGTATGTTGAGCTCACTCGGGTAGTAAGGACAATTTTCTTTGTCTAGTGAGCATTCCTACGAATGCCTAGTTTAGAAGGTTGTATCTACCAAGTTCACTCTAGTATCGAAGGAAAGACTACAAAAGATGAGTGTTAACCAAGATCAATCAGTTAGTGAAGGAAAGTTGGATGGAACCAGTGCTAACTAAGCTCACTCAGTTGCTATAGGTTTTTTGCAAGTTTGTAGTGTTAACCAAGCTTCTTTTTGTTAACATAGGAAATCACTTCTAAGTTAGCTTCTACTGAGTTGGGTCGGCTAACAACGGATTTTTTATTTTAGCATATTAAGCTCAATTGATTTATCTATTAGTTCTAGCTGATTGAAGTGATGAATATTAATTAATCTAAGTTGTATTTGAGCCAATTTGACAATATGAAGAATATAAGTATAAGGTCAAGTTGTGTTTTCCAAGTGTTGATGTGTAAGTATGAAGATGTTATTAAATATTTAATGATGAGAAGAGAAAGAGAATTTCAAGGATAAGCAGAATATCCTTGTGGAGCAAAAAATCTATATTTGGTCAAGAAGGATCAAGTACAAGCCAAAATAAAGATCTGTAATCAATGTTTCAGTTGTATTCAAATTAGGTCATCTCATTGTTACTCTCTAACCTTTGTGGCAATGATCTAAATCTCTTAATAGAGTTGGCTTAATAGCTATTTGCAAATCCTCTAACAAGGTGGCAATTCTATTGAATTGTCTCAATCCCTCTAAAAAGGCCACTCCTAATAGGGTGATTAAATCCTTTAATGAGTTCACACCTAACAATGTGTTTTTTAATCTTTAATAAGGTTGGCTCCTAACAAGGTTCCTTTCAGAAGAGTGAAAACATTAACTATTTACAATTGGTGGCTTTTCCCAAATTGGGTTTCCATGTTAAATCCTAGTGTCAAATGTGTTCATGTTATTTTATTTTATGTGTTTACAACTAAATTAACATAATGGTAATCACAGATAACACCTAAAGTTTGTATGTTAAGAATTTACCAAGCACATTTAGTAATTACCGAGTTAGAACAATTTATGTATATTTACTAAGCATCAATAGTATTCAGTTTTTAGTTTGTATTTTTGTACCGACATCTAAGGGATGTAGGATTTATTTTAGTAGTAATTGATTCACCCCTCTTGGTTACTCCTCTTATATTTTAAACAATTGGTATCAGAGATTTTGGTGCTTGCAGAGAAGGTTTCAAGGACCTAACCTAAAGATCAGGATGTCTTATAGAAGAGAGATCCCCAAGCTAAATAGAGACAATTTTGTAGCATGGAAAGGATTAATGAGGTTACACTTGGCCACTATCAGTGACCCAGGATCCAAGTATCTTGATACTAAATACAAGACTCCCACTAGAACATTATTTGCTGAAGATATTGCTGAAAAGAATAATCATAACATCGTGATGATTGATATTGTATCTACTCTTAGTTATGTTAAATTTGATGAAGTCAGAGATTGCAAGAAAGCTCATGAGATGTGGATCAAGCTAAAAGACATATATAAAGGAGACAAAAATTTAAGAAGGGCTAAGGATGAAAGTCTTAGAGGTCATTTTGATCAAATGAAAATGAGAGAAGATGAGAACATTGCAAAATATGTGGAAAGGATCAAAACAAGTGTAAGTGCAATGAAAGCATCTGGAGGAGACTTTGAAGAGAAAATAGTTGTAAGAAAGGTACTTAGAAGTCTTCTTCCTATTTATGCAATTAGAATGTCTTCTATTAAAGAAATGAGATGTGATCCAAATAATAAAATATTTTTGGATGCTCTAGTTGGAAGATTGACATCTTTTGAGTTAGATAACTTTGATAACTATGTTTCTAGTTCAAAGGTCATTGAATTTTCTTTTAAATCTAAACTCTCACTCAAAGAAAAGGGTAAGAAACCAAAGTCCAATCAATTAGGAAGTGAAGAAGAAGAATCAAAAGAAATTTTAGATTGTGATCTTGAAGTTTTTGAATCCCTACTTGCAAGAAAGTATTCCAAAGGTTGAGGAAAGTACAAATGTAAAGTTACTCTGATCTATTTTTCATGTGAAGAAATTGGTCACATTGCTACAAGATGTCTAAATAAAGAGATCAAAGATGAAAAGAAAAGTAGGAAGAAAAAAGGAAAGAAGGATTCCAAGAACTATAAAAACTACAAGGATAGAGGTAAGAAATCTTTTTTTATAGCTAAAGATTTTGATAATAGTGAAGATGAAATGGTACATATTGTTGTGAAAGATGAGTCAGATGATGAAGGAGATAAGATGGCACTTATCTCTCATGTTAGGAAGAATGATATATGGATTATTGATAGTGATTTATCACATCATATTATTGGAGATAAAACAAAGTTTAAGCATATCAAATATTATGATCGAGGTAGTGTGAGATTTGGAAACAATGAACCTTGTAATATAAAAGAAAAAGGAGTGTATTACCTTAACTAAAGAACTTATATGTGACAATCCTTACTGGGTTGAAGAACTAAAGAATAATCTACTAAGTGTGGCACAATTTAATAATATTGGATTCAAGGTAGAATTCATGAATGGAAAAGCCAAACTACTAGATGGAAAAGGAAATCTGGTTGAATCTAGTAAGCCAAAAAAAGGTAATTTATTTTATCTTGATCTCAGTGATTGTTCATGTTTTATTTCTCAAGTAGAAGAAAGTTGGCTATGGTAGAAAAGGGTATGTCATGTAAACTATGATAATCTCGTCAAGATAATAAAACATAAAAGAGTAAGAGGTATTCCTAGTTTGAAGAACCTTGATATCAGTTTATGTGAGAATTGCCAAATTGGTAAAATGGGAAAGACTAATTTCAAAAGCAAAAACTGTCAATTAGAAGAAGTCATAGAAATTTTTGATATAGACTTATTTGGAGCTATTGAAATAGAATGTTATAATGGAGAATAGTTTTCAATTCTTTTGATTGATGACTATTCTAGAATGATGACTATAATGTATCTAAAAGAAAAAGTAAAAGCCTTTAAAAAATTCAAGTGGTATTTGGCAAGAGTAGAAAAAAAAATTGGAAAGAGGTTGAAATGTTTAAGATCAGATAGAGCTGGTGAGTTCATCTCCAATGAATTCAATAATTTTTGTATTGAAAGAGGAATTAAAAGACAAGTATCAGCCCTTGGCACACCATAGCAGAATGACCATTATAGCTGAAAGAAGAAATAGCTCTATCATGGATTGCGTAAGAACATTGATGATTGAAAAGAATGTTGCTCTCAAATGTTGAAAGGAAGCTATCAGCACTGTATTTCATTCATTGAATAGAGTACATTTGAAGAAAGACTCAAACAAAACTCTTTATCAAATATGATATGGCTAAAAACCTAATGTAAGTTATTTGAAAGTATTTGGTAGCAAATATTATATCTTGAAAGAGTCTAGAAAAGGAAAATTTGATGTAGAAGATGATGAAGGTATGTTTCTAGGATACTCATATAGAAGTAAAGCATACAAATTTTTGAATTTGTCTACTCATAAAATAATAGAGAGTGTACATGTTAGAATTGATGAGTTTTCGAAAAAGCGTGAAGAAGAAATGACCAAGGAGCTAGAGGATTAAAGAAGATTTGTTTACTATGAACTTGATACCCTACCAAACCTAATTGAAAGAAAGGAGGCTTCATTTCCTAAGTCCCCAAAATTCTCAATAGTTACCAAGTTGCAGATAGTGCAACTGAAGTCACAGTCTAAAAGATGTGAGTCATAATCAAAGGCTATCAAGCTAGTTCAAACAAAGTCTAATGGACCCGAGTCATAGATAGAAGGACCTAAGCTTGAAACTAAAGTTCATAATGAAGATAGTGGAACTTATTTAAAATTCAATGAGCCCGTCTTAGCAAGATATGTCAAAAGGACTCATACACCTAATTAGATCGTTGAAGAAAAATTTGATGGAATAATGACAAGAATCAAATTAAAAGGTACATGTTTACTTGTTGAATTTGAGCCTAGAAGTGTTAAAGATTCTCTAAAGAATGAAAGTTTGATTGAAGAAATTAATAAAGAGATAGAACAGATAGAAAAGAATAAAACTTGAACTCGTGTTCCTAGACCCAAAGATAAAAATGTAATTGGTACAAAGTGGGTATTCTGAAATAAGTTGAATGAAGATGGAAAAGTTTCAAGATACAAGGTAAGACTAGTATGCAAAGGTTATTCTCAAGAAGAAGGTATTGATTATAGTGAGACTTTTCCTCTTGTAGCAAGATTAGAAGGTGTTAGAACTTTACTAGCATATGCAACACATAGAGGATTTAAAGTGCATCAAATGGATGTTAAATCTGCATTCTTGAATGGAATTCTTGATGAGGAAGTCTACATTTAACAACTAGAAGGTTTTGTTGATAATAGCAAAAGAGACATGGTTTGCAAGTTACACAAAGCATTATATGGTCTCAAGCAAGCTCCTAGAGCTTGATATGAAAGACTTCATAATTACTTGGTATAGATTGGTTTTCAAAGAACAAATGATAATAGTAGTCTATATATCAAAGAAGGACCAGACAAGAAAATTGTATTGGTAGAAATATTTGTTGATGATACTCTATTTATAGGAAATGATGACTTACGCAAAACATTTTTAGAAGAAATGAGTAAAGAATTTGAGATGTCCATGTTTGGTGAGATAAAATTCTTCGTTGGATTGCAAATACAATAGAATAAGAATGATATCTACATCACTCAACCTAAGTGTTTCAAGGAGATACTGAAGAAATTTGGAATGGAAGATTCAAGACTAGTTGGAACCCCTATTTCTATTGGACATAAGCTTTCCAAGAACGATGATTCTAAAAAAATAGATCAAACCACACATAGATCAATGATTGGAAAATTGCAATATATAGCACATACAAGGCCTGATATTACTCTAGCAAATGGAATAGTGGCAAGATTCTCAGAAAATCCTAAAGAAAAATAGATGATGGAAATCAAGAAAATTATGAGATATCTGAAATGTACTATAGACTATGGCTTATGGTATAAAATTGGAGGCAATATGGACTTGAAATTATTCACTAATGCTGATTGGGCAATAAGTCTTGATGAAAGAAAATGCACTTGTGGTGGAGCATTCTTTCTTGGTAAAAGACTAGTGTCTTGGACAAGCAAGAAGAAAAATTGTACATCTCAATCCACATCAAAGGCTAAATATGTGGTAGTAGTAGTTAATTGTTCTAACATTGTCTGGTTCAAATAATTATTGGAAGGAATAAAGATAAAGATCAAGGATCCTATAATCATTTACTGTGATAACACTAGTGAAATTAATATATGAAAGAATCTAGTGATGCATACCAAAACAGATCACATTGCTATAAATATCACTTCTTAAGAGAGTTGGTGTAGGATAAAGAAGTCAAATTGCAATATGTTAATACAAAAGATTGCCGACATATTCACCAAGCCATTACCTAAGTATGCATTTTTGTATCCAAGAGGTAAGCTAGGGGTCATTCTCCAATCTAAAGCTCACTAAATAAGGTTTAGTGACACATCAACAAGAGCTAAGTTGAAAATTAATCAGTTGGTGCAGAATTGAAAAGGGTATATTACAAAATAATCAATACTTAAGGTACATTGGTATTAACAAAATTGTTGTATTTGGCATGTGTTGTCTAAGAGGGAGAAGTTTATTTTCATATCTCTAAAAAAATTTTGGAATAAAGTAAGGAACTAAAAGAGAAAAAAGTTTACTGGCATTCCAAAGAAGTAGAAGTTTGTTGTAAGAAAGTTCTGTGAATGAACTTGCTAGAAGTTATTGTAGACAAAGGAAGTATCCAATGAAAGGAAGAGCTCATATTGACAGAGGGAGTTCTCAAGAATAAATCCAAAATTTCATTGTGTTATGACATGTTGTGTTTCCATCAATGCCAAAGAGGGAGATTGTTGGATATAATTGATTAATGGTGTATTGTCTTTGATGTTATACAAATGTCATATCAATATTAGTTAGTGTATGCTAAGCTCACTTGGGTAGTGAAGATAGTTTTTTGTGTCTACAGAGTGTTGTTGTGGTTGCCTAGTTCAAAAAGAAATGTCTACCAAGTTCACTTGGGTGTCGAAGGAAAGACTACCGAAGATGAGTGTTAAGCAAGATTACTTGGTTAATGAAGGAAAGTTGGATGGGTCTAGTGCTAACTAAGCTCACTTGGCTACCAAAGGATTTTTGTAAGTTAGCAATGTTAACCGATCTTTTGTTGGTTAAAATAGGAAATCACTTCTGAGTTAGTTTCTACTAAGCTAGGTTGACTAACAGAGGATTTTCTTGTTTTAGTATTTTAAGCTCTATTGGTTCTAGCCAATTGAGTGATGAATATTAATTATTTTAAGTTGTATTTGAGTTGACTTAACAATATGAAAGATATAAGTATAAGGTCAAGTTGTGGTTTCAAAGTGTGGATGTGCAAGTATGAAGATGTTATTGAAGATTTAATGATGAAAAGAGGAAGCAAATTTGAAGGATAAGTAGAATATCCTTATGGAACAAAAAAGATATATTCAATCAGGAAGGATCAAGTTCAAGCTAGAATAGAGATTTGTAATTAGCAATTCAATTGCATTCAAATTAAGTCATCTCATTGTTACTCTCTAACCATTGTAGCAGTGATCTAAATCTCTTAACAGAGTTGGCTTAATAAGTATTCGCAAATCCTCTAACAAGGTGCCAGTGAGAGGCAAGGAACTTTGTACCTCTTGATTTACTGAAGATAATATAATTTCCTCATTTGTAGAACTAGTTTTTCTTTAGTGAATTTTTTACGGGATGATTTGTCCAAAAATATTGTTTTCTTTGTGTTGTGAATTTCTTTATGTATTTTATTGGTGAAGTTGCAGTTGTGTTATTTTTCTATATTAGTTGTGCATTTATTTTTTATAGTTTAATAATCATTTAAGATAGGAGATTAATAATCCATGACTACAAAAGGAATTCTCACATGGTATCAAACAGTGTTGAGGGTAGAACTATTTTTCCCTAGGAAAAAAATGAAGGGTTTATAAAACTTAGATTGATCTCTTTAGATTTATTATTGCTTTCATCACTTGAGATGGCTTCAGCTAGTTTGAGAGATTAGGACATATTAGATGGTGCCTCAAATTTTGGTGTCTAGAAGGCCCAACTATTTTTTTATTATTGGAAGAGAATGGTATCAAGGATTATATTACCACTATTGTAGATATACCTATAGATGATACACAACTTGCAATGTATAAAGACATTGCCAAGGTGAGGAGGATAATCCTTGATGGTGTCAAGCATCATATTGTTCCACATATCTCAGAGCTAGACATAATGAAGAAGAAGTGGGATGCCATTATGAATTTGTAGCATAATGCTACCATAAAGAGGAAGATGATTCTCAGAGAGAAGTTGAAGAATACCTAGATGAACTAGGGAGACATCACAAGTTACCTCACCAAGCTTAGGCTTGTCAAGGATGAGTTAGCAATTATTGAAGATTGTCTTAATGATGACGAGATAGTGAGGATAGCCCTAAATAGGTTTACTAAACAATGGAATATCTTTATTTAAGTTTTCAATGGATGAGATACCTTATCAAGTTGGGATCGACTATGGAATGATTTCCCTTAGGAGGAGTCTAGACTAAGTCTTGACAATGGGGCCAGCAAGAGTTAGAAAAGTGAGGTGTTATAGAAAAATGTTGCCCTGGTAGGGAAAAAGAAAAGAAAAGAAGGTGTCTAGCAAAGGATCCAATTCACGAAGTGAAATGAAGAAGGACCTTTCTAAGGTTAAGTGCTTTGATTGTCATGAGTATGGTCAGTATGTCAGTGATTGCCTAGAAAGGAAGAAGGCAAAGAAGAAGGTGACGGCTTCAACAAGTGCATAAGAACTCTCTAGTAGAATGGAAGATGAGTTTCCACTTATAGCTTGTATGGTGAGCTCAACCTCACAGACTATCTGGTATATAGATAGTGGGGCATCATTTCATATGATAGGTGTTAGAGAGTACTTCTCAAGTTATGAGGAGACCACCAATATCCAAATTTCTATGGGAAACTTGTCAAAACTCAACTCAGTTGGGAAAGGAACTGTTAAGTTTAAGAGGGAGAATGGAAAGATAATTCCACTTCATGATGTCTTGCATGTGCTAGGCTTAGGTATGAGATTGATTTTTGTATCTATTCTTTAGGATAGGGGGTATAATGTACCCTTTAAAGGGACACATGTGTCAATTAAGCTCAAGGATTGGAAATCACCCATAACTATTGGAGTTAGAAGTGGTCACCTTTATAGGTTGCAGTTTGATACTCCTAAGGAACTCATGAGCAACAATAATCCTAGAGATTTGGGAGAGCTATGGCATAGAAGGATGGACCATATACATCGTGGAGCACTCAAATTGCTTCATGAGATGGTGACATGTGTTCCAAAGGTGAGAACAAAGCATGATGATGTATGTAAGGGATGTGTGTTGGGGAAGTTTATGAAAGAATCTTTTCCAAGGAGTGACACTAGATCTAAGGATGTCCTTGATCTAGTACATTCAGATGTATGTGGACTGATGTCAACAAAATCTCTTAGACGATATGAGTACTATGTTATTTTTATCAATGATTTCTCTAGGCAGACTTGGATATAACCAAGGATGAGTTTTTCCATCGGTTCCAAGAGTTTAAGGCTCTTGTGGAGAAATTGATAAGAAAGAAGACAAAGGTTCTTTAGTTAGACAATGGAGGAGAGTAGAAAAGAAATAACTTCTAGGAGTTCTATACCAGAGAAGGAATCAAGAGAGTGGATTGTTCCTTTGAGTCCATAGTAGAATGAAGTTGCTGAGAGGAAGAACCATTCTATATCAGAAGTACCAAGGACTATGCTACATGACCATAACATGTCATGTTATTTATAGATAGAGGCGTGTAGTACAACACTCTACATTCAAAAAAGGGTTCTACACAAGGAATTAGGGAAGATGACACCAAAGGAAGCTTTGACAGGAAAGAAGCTAGATGTTGGTCATTTCATAATATTTGGGAGTTCAGCATGTTGTCATATTCTAGGAGATACATGTACTAAGTTAGATTAGATTGCAAAGAGGAGGTACTTTGTTGGGTATAGTGAAACCAAAAAGGCATATAGGATTTTTATCCCTGGGACTAGAAGAATTATTGTCAGACATGATGTTAAGTTCATGGAAGAAAAGGCATTTATAAGGTCCAAAAATTTTTCCATCAAATGATCAGAGTGAGTAGCCAATAGAAGCTCCAAGGCCTAGTCAAGGGTAGCAAAGCACAAGTACAGTTACTAGTACACATGTAGGCTCAAATGGTGAAGTTTTATAGAGCATGGAGCAATACGAAATGAATCTAGAAGACTTAGAGGTTGATATTTAATCCTCTCTAGTTGGCAGCAAGAACCATGAGGTTCAAGATACATAAAGGGATACTCAAGAGTTTGTGGGAGCTCCTAGAAGGAGTACTAGAGAGCGGAGACAGCCAACCAAGTTCAATGACTATGTGGCATAAGTTAGTTAATTGGTAGATAGTGAACCTTCTAGCTATCAAGAGGTTGCATGACATCACATATGGCAAGATTCTATGGTTGAGGAGTATAACTCAAGAATGTAGAATAATTTGTGGGAAGTAATGCCTAGACCAATAGAGTTGTAGTTGGATCACACTAGATTTGTAAGATAAAGCACAGTAAAAATGGTAGCATTGAGAAATACAAGGCAAGGTTTGTGGCTAGGGGTTCTCTCAAAATGAGGGAATAGACTACGACAATATATTTTCTCCAGTGGCTAGGTATACTTCTATATGAGTTGTGATCTCATTTGCTACACAAATGAAATGGAAAATCCATCAGATTGATGTCAAGACAATGTTTCTTAATGGTGAGTTAAAGGAGGAGGTATACATAGAGCAACCACAAGGCTTTCTAGCACACAACAAGGAGACTCATGTGTGTAGATTGAAGAAAGCCTTATACAGACTCAAGCAAGCTCCTAGAGCATAGTATGAGCTTTGTGAAGAGTGAAGCAAATGCTAACCTCTACTACTTGGTGGTTGAGGGTGAAGTTCGCATTCTTGTTCTTCATGTGGATGGCTTGTTTCTTATAGGTGCACTAGGGCTCATAGATTATTGCAAAAGAGACCTTGTATAAGAGTTCAAGATGAAGGATTTAGGGCTCTTGTGCACTACTTTCTAGTCATGGAGGTGTGACAAATAGATGGAGAGATTTTTCTTGGTCAAGGGAAATATTGCATAGAAATATTGAAGAGATTTGGGATGCAGGATTGCAAAGCCATGTCTACACCTATGATCACAAATTGGAGGAAGGTAGATAGATCCAAGGAGAAGGATATAGATCCCACTTTATATAGGTATTTGATTGGTTTTCTTGTGTACTTAGTTGACAACGAGCCATATATTGCATTTGTAGTGAACTATCTTAGTCAGTCCATGGTTGAGCCAAAGACAGTGCATTGGACAACAACCAAGCATGTATTGTGTTACTTGCATGATACAATTAAGTATAGGATTAGATATACATTCAAGGTGAAGGTATCAGATTGATAGGCTATACTAATGTAGATTGGACAGGAAGTACAATAGACAAAAGGAGCTTGTTAAGGTGTTGTTTCAATTTGGGATTAGGAGTTGTATCTTGGTTCAGCAGAAAGTAGAAATTTCTGTCTCTAAGTTCAGTAGAAGCATAATACATAACAGCTAGCATGGCAACATGTGAAACTATATGGCTTTGAAAGTTGTTAGTAGCCTTGTTTAATCAAATAGTTGAGACTCTTGTGATACACTGTGATAATTAGAGCTGCATCACATTATTTGAGAATATAGTATTTCATGATAGGTCTAAACATATAGACATTAGATATCACTTCATCGAAGATTGTGCACAATGGGGAGTTATTTAGCTATAGTATATACCTATAGAAGAGTAGGTAGTAGATATTCTGACAAAGGTATTAGGGAAGGAAAAAAACATCTTCTTCAGAGATAAATTAGATGTCTTGTAGAACAACTTCCTTGCTAAGAGGGAGTGTTAGTTTTGGTAGCTTGGATAGATGTCCATCCATATGTAGTTAATTAGCAAATAATTGTTTTACTAACAAATTGGTTAGAGTTAGAACAAATATTTGTTAATTAATTGGCCACTTTTAGAAGCAACTAGAAACCAACTGAGGTTAGGGTTGTTAAGTTGTTTTTAATCTCAACCATCAATTGGGAATCAATCTCGGTCATTGGTTTTACAACAAGCGTAGTATAAAAGGGGGTTGGGAGGGCATTTGGAGAACAAGAAGTTTGGAGAAGCATTTGCAGTGTTAGCAAATGAGTTCTCAATAATAACAAATAGTTTTGCAATGCTAAGAAGGGCACAATGATAGCGTTGGGGATAACATCAGAGGAATATTAGTAGGAGCAATTAGGAGGTTCTCAAAATTCTATCAGTGAGAAGCAAGGAATTTTGTATCTCTTGATTTGCTGAAATTACTATAATTTCCTCATCTATATCTAATTGGTTTTCCCTTAGGGGTTTTTGTGAAGTTGTAGTTGTGTTATTTTTCAATATTAGCTATGAATTTATTTTTGGCAGTTTAATAATCATTTAAGATAGGAAATTAATAATTAGTGACTGCAATGAGAATTTTCACACAGTAGATCAAAATATGCAATGTAAGGGAAAAACAACTTGGTGAATCTATTCACAAATGATGTAGAATTATGGTACGCTTCCACTTCTACATCCACCAATATTCTTGGTCTCATTTTCTTTATAACACTTACTAGATTTTCCAAAAGGAGGAGGTGGTACAAAAGACTTCTAAGAACAATTGGAGCATAAACTGCCAACTCCTCACTTAATTTTACAGAGAACAAACCACCTTTATTGTCCTTTATGCCTCCGATCTCCACAACGTTGTACGATAATGGAACAGCAAAATATTCAGCCAGCTCATGAAGTCCTTTTTCCGGTTTTCAAAAGCTATTCGCCGTCAATCCCAACTGCTGTGATCTTGAGTATCTTGAGCGTAGTCGAAGAAGAGGATAACGATCTTTGTGCCAGGTACTCAATGAATACTGTCCAGTGTGATCCAATTCGTATCCCCCATGAATTCCCACGGGTATCTATGATTGCCTGCACAGACGTGAACTGGAACACATTGACAAAGGGCATAACAATATTATAGTAAGCAAGTAGACTAGTAAACTCATGTTTGTCAAATTCAGCATCAATATTGAAGGCGAAATAAGGGACTGGTTTAGCTGCCTTGTTTAGCATTCTGACAGTTCGGTGTTCTATCCTCTCCTGCAGGGCGGCGGAGACATAATAGCAGAGCCTCTGTGTTGGAGTCCCTCGCTGACAAGACAATTGTTTGTATCTGCTCAGCACTTCAAAAGCGTGATGATATTTCCCCTCGCCTATCATTCATGCAGACAGTAGCAGATGTTGAGCCAATTCCATCTCCTCATCTTTCTCTCCATGAAAAGCCTCGCTCCTTCAACTTATTAGCTTAGCTCCTTCGAAATTAGGGTTCTCCTCACACGACCTTATTAGGATATGAGTGCTTGGTAGCCCGGAAATATCGTCAACAACCTGGGAATTCCCTTGGTCATAGTCATTTATCGTCTCATCACCGAAAGGATTTATTTCGTGTTCTGGGATATCAAAGGTGTCATCCATAGTCAATCTCAGTATCTTCTAACTCAAACGGGAACGACATGAACGATGAACCTGCCAGGGACAGAGGAGGATTTCCATTGCTAAATAAATTCACATTCTGTTTAATTGCTGCCGATTGGATTTCATGATTAGAGTATGCTGAAACTTAAAACTTTCATGGTATGACAGACCAAAGATGTTATCCATGGGCATGCATAGATATTGGTCGAGCTCACTACCGTCTGTGTCTTTTAATGTCTAATCCAATACGGAAAGAGGAGTTCCACTACAGATACGGTGATTCTTTTGTTTGGCTGAGATTGGCTTTCAACATTAGTTCTAAGAATGGGAAGACTATTTTAAAACCTGGACTTTTTGGCTTTATTTCAAACAAGTTGCAGGATTCGGACCACTATGTCAATGTCCTCATCACGGCAAATACAACGCCCTATGGGCCATTTTTCTCACAACTCTGCAGGACAGAGACCACAATGTTAATGTTGTCATCACGTCAAATACAACGATATACATGCATGTTCGGCATATACTAAATACAACAAGATGCATACAAATACAGCATAGACCGTAGATTGGCAGATATAGTGAACTGTAAATTTTGGTTGTAAAAGTGTGTTTTTGGTTTCCTTCCTTTTAATAAATAAGGTAGATCGTGGTGATTTATTAATAATAAAAAGATTGATTTTAGTGAACATTAAACAAGTAAACATCAATGATGAAGTGGACAAATCATTCTTAGAATAGTCAAATGAAAATGTATATGAAACACATATATGATTCTTGTGCAATAGTACAATTAATTTCATGATCAAGATACTAAAACTGAAATAGCAATTTGGAACCTACGAAGCACCTATAAGTCTGAAAACAATGATAAAATAAGGCATAGATCCATACTCATTGCTAGCAAGCTACATATAGATGTGAGCTATCTCTCAACCACCCAAGATTAGACTAAGCAGAAAGAAGAAAACATTGGAAATAAGAACATATATTGCAAAATTCTTCACCAAATGAGAAGTACTACAAAAATAAGAAAGTGCCTATCCACCTAAACTCAATTAATGATTATCCTGAAAATGAGGCAAAATGTCTTACTAAAGTAACCAAGTGCTAGTACTCATATTTTGAGGTGCATGCAAAACTAGGGACATCATTAATGCAGGATCCTATGTCTTGTCTTTGTAACACTAGTAGACTGTATATTTCTTGAAAGCAATTCATTGACATTAACGTAAGTAGTTGAGCTCCTTGTCTTGTTAATTTTTTAATCCTATCACTATGCCAAAGACCCTTCATAGAGCAATATTAATATATTATACTTATCAAACATTTCTATAATAGAAAAATTGTACTATATGTTCCCTCTACTAGGTTTTGGCAAAAAAATCAACCATTTGAGTATTATGTAAAATGTGGATCTATAATGTCTAAATAAAAAAATTAATTACATATAGAAGGGTTTTGTGGAACCCTATTATCTAATGCTTATTAGAAACATTAACAATAACCTTCTTATTTTCTAAATAGACGAGTTTGAAAATATAGCCTAGAGTCTTTTATAAAATAGGAGGGTCATATTTTTCCTAATTGTTTTTAGGAATACACAATACTATTTTTATATCTTGAATAAACATTTAGCTTTAAGTAAAGTGAAATGAGGAGACAATGAATCGACAATAGGATGAATAATCAAAGTAGGAAGCTCCCACAAAAGTTAGTTCTTGCATTGGAGGGAAATATGGGCTATTAAACCCAAATAGGTTAAATCATTTATTAGATGCAATGTATTTAGTTCCATTAATGAGATGGTGATTAGAATATAAAATAAAATGCAGAAATGAAAGATTTTGGCCAAGGATGGGATAGAATAAATACACAATATAATACATACTATAAAACCAATTTTGACATTACATCTATAGACTTCAAAAAAAGATTGACATATGCTCAAAATTTGAGATAAGAATGATCATTTCACAATGACTTGTATGGAATAAATTGAACAAACATACCAAATGTCATTGGATATGCCTTCAACCTAGTAATTTGTAATTAAACTTATGTTACATACTACTACCATTTTTATCTATTTGTAGTCTTAAATGGAGATTTACCTCCCATAAGCTAAAAGTAGAAAATATGCAAAATGATTGGAGAAAGGGGTTGGTATCATTCAAAGCCCTATAAAGGAATTAACCCTCAAAGTAAATTAAAATGCTTGAAATTCAAAATGTGATGTTAGTAGTAGAGGTTTTTATAATACAAGAATATGTATTATACCTAAAGTGGTCTACGTGTTCTAGAAAATATACAATCACTCGCAATGCCATATAATATATTTGCAAATGACCTACAAGGATGTTGCAAAAGGTATGATTCAATAATTATTATTTTAGGTTTATAAATGAAAAAGAATAGAGTAAGATGATATGCCTCAAAGATTTGAACCAATGGTATTCTCTATAATAAAAATCTTGGGATAGAAGTGAATTACAACTAATTAATTAATGGATTGTTTGGTGTAAAAATGAGGGAGGTAAGCTTTCTTATCTACCTTTTTGAGCCATTTCAAGTAGAAAAGTCAAAACACTCTAAATAAAACTTATTAAGCATACTTAAATGAGTAGACCTTTCTTGAATTTAAATTTGGTATAAAACTAATGGGTACAAGGCAACTCATGAAGTAATTAATTATGTATCTTGTTGGGTTCCCCTTAAGGCTCCCTATACCAACCAATTACCTATGATAATATGAATCTAGAGTCAACCATGAAATGGTATTTCTAAAAATGTGTATGAAATCATTGTTCAAGATTGAGAGACATAAAGAAAGCCACCAAAAGTGAGATAAGGATTATATGTATTAAAGTGAAGATCAATAAAGATTTTAATAAATGAGGAAAAGAAAAAATTAAGGATAGGTACATGTTAAACTAAGTATGTGATGGATAAATATTTATTGATTTATTTGTTAGATATATCAGAAAACTTATTAATGTATTTAATAATAAGGAAAATAATATAATATGTAGTATATAATTATAAATGTAGACTTTCACAAGGTTCTTAAAATTTACTATGATAAATTTAATTCTAACTTTAGAAAATGTATTACTCTACACTCATAATAAAAATAAAGTAGATGTAGTACCTGCCCTAGTTCACATTTTGTTATCGTTGCTGAACTCTTTTAGAACTAGTTTTATATTGTTGGTTAGGAGCATTCTTTTGAGATTATCAGATATTGTGCTATGGATTTAGTTTATTATGTGATGAGATTACTTAGACTCTACGTTTCATGTATGTATGATGATTATTTTTAGTGTTCACAATTATTGATGATGATTATTACATTGCTTTCAATTATTAATAATGATTAGTAAGATGATTTATTATCATATGTGCTTTCTTATGGATACTTACCCCATACTTGAATGTGTACGGTGTGTGTGTTTGTCTTGCGTGTTTGCTTTTGTATAGCATGTCTGATGTGGTTAAGGAAGGGAGTCGTAGTCACCTGCTAGTCGGGATCTACACGATGCACCACTTCTTACCATTGTCTATTTAGTTTAGTATATAATGTGTTTGTACATGCATAGTTTTTATGCAGGTTGAGGGTACCGAGTATCGACTTCTTTGAATTGCTAGGATAAGCGTACCCTATCACATTATCTCAATGATAAGAGAGGAGAGATACATTCTTAAGTCAAAATCCCAACCCTTTGAGCTATTTGTCCAAATTGAAAAATTAGGACAAGTCTCTGAGTTGAATACCCACCAAATGTGTCAGATGACATATTTCATTATTTTTAACCCTTTAGATTTATTTTATATGATTTTTTCTATGATGGGTTTTCATATTTTATCTTGGAGGTCTATGGTAAATTTTTCATTAATTAAGTCTTAATAAATAGATTTAATTAATAAATTATTTATTTCAAAAAATTAATAAAATATCATGATCTTTGATATTTTGATTGTAATTAATTAAATGTGAATTATTGGAGAAAAAGAATTCAATAAAAGAAAACTAGAAATTAAAATTAATAGTAATTATAAAATAATAATAAAGTAATAAATAAAATAATAATAATAAAAGTAATAAAAATTAAAATGAAAGTTATAAAATTTAAATACAAATTATTTAAAATGTAAATTAGAGTTACAAGCTTGCATGGGAATTAACATGTGTCAACAACACGGGGGTTAGTGCATCAATTAAGCACAAGGTGTCTACAATTCTATGACTCATCAAAAAGAATTGAAAAAGATCCATGCTTAGTTGGTGACACCTTTTTAGTGATTTCAAGAAGCATTCCAAAAGTTTCTTGAGAGCTCTTTATATTTAGGCATTCATAGAAGATTAGGGAGGGGGTGGAGAGCAATTTGAACATTGGAGGACTCGAAAACTCTGAAGAAGGGAGCTTGCTCTATGAGTTTTCTGAGGAAGAGAAAATTAGCATCAGAATCCGGGTAGATTTTTGTGATTTTTCTTATGCTATTTCCGCATCATGCATTCCTGTCTTCTTCGTGACTTCCATATGTCTTCTGAAGAATTTCATATTTTTATTGTATGCATTTTCAATTTGGGAAATTAAATTTATTTGAGAATTTTATATGCATGGATTTCAAAAAAAGAGAAAATAGGTTTGAGTTCGAATTAGAATCAGATTGAAATAGATTTGAAAATGGTTTCAAGATTTATGGCCAAATCCATTAGTGAAATTATTGGATAAATTTAGAGAACAATTACCTTTTAAGAAGAAATTTTTAACTACCCTGTCACTGCCCCTTGGATAGACCCAAACTCAGTCATTCATAACTTTTTATTGGGATCGAATTTATTTGATCACTCCACTCAAAAGTGGCGCAACTTGGCCCTTTCCAAAAATTTTAAATTTAAGCCCAATCCAACGGTTCATTAGGGAGATATGGTCGTCATACTGGAACTATTTTATTCAAGGACAGATATTTTTCCATTTTTCATAATCAAGAGTTCTTTATGCTTAAACTTCACAAAAATAATATATCAAAGCATGGAATGAATTAAACAGATTATTGAAATCTTCCCTTATTAGAATCTTATTAATATGCATTAGTTTTATATGGTTTATTATCTAATCTAATTAAATGAAATTTAATTAAGATTAGTTAATAGTAGAAGAAGTGTAATTAATTATTAGTCAATTTAAGTAAATATATTTTTTAAGTGAGAGAAAATTAAAAGAAAAGAGATATTGATGATTTAGTTGTTATTTATTAATTGGTTTGAATATCAATAATTATAATTGAATATTGAAATTATTAGTGAGTTATTATTTATTAATAATTGTTAAGTTTAAAAAATTATTAATGAAAGATAGTATAGATAAGTTTATATATAGATTCAATTAAGTTCAATATAATTGAGATTGATAATTGAAGTATAGTATTAAGTATTTAGTTGAGATCAAATGAAGCGGGAGTAAAATACAATGGAAAAAATATTCATGTTATCATGAATGAAATTATGATTAATGAAGTTGGTGATCATTATACTTAGAATCATCAAAGATTATTTTGGACAAATGATTGCCTATTGATTATTGGTAAATCTTATCCGGGAAACGATTCTTAAGGTAATTGTATTTGATTTACTAGTAACATCATTGTTAGCAAAAATAATAAAGAATCCGATATCATAGATTTATTTTAACTTGTTATTAGTTATTAAACTATTACTAATCCTAATGTTAATGAAATGGAATATACTTGATTGATAATTAGTTGAATCAAATAGGATCTTACTGAATGATTATCAATAATACAGGTTTGTCAAGGAAAAGTTAGTTTTCATTGATAGAATGACAAAAGTGGTTATTATAGATTTATTAATAAGATTTCCAACATAGCTTGTTATTAACAAGTTATTGAACTATTAATATGAATATTTGGATTGTAGATGACTTTTTACGCACAAACTATTGTTAGTTATTAGTCAACTAGATTTGTAATTATTAATTGAATTAATTAGATTTAATTAGATTTAATTAATAATTATGTTATGTAATAGAAGATTTAATTGATATAATTCTTTTAATAAGATTGTAGAAATATTGATATAAAGTTGATAGGTCTTATTCTTATGACTTGAATGACGACCTTAGATATTTAATGGTGAAGACTTAGTAATATTTAATTGAGGACTATTAAAATATGGACTTATATTAATTGATTTATGTAATTGATCATTTTAATAAAGTTATAATCTCTTATTCGAAGAACGATAATTGGTCCTCTTATAATATAACGAATAATGATCTTAAAAAAAGTTAAAAGGTTAATCAATTAGAATATGGATCATGGTTAAATATAAAGAATAATTTAATTAAATGTCAATGATGATCAGTTTAGTGAATATTTATCCTTAAGTTATTCTTAGAATGTAATTCTTAATAATGGAAGGGTAATGCTATCAGCGAACAATTGGGTTGACTTGTAAGTCAAATGATGAAACTTAAAACACTTGAAGTATACTTGCAAACAGAAAATAGAAAACCCCTACACATTATTCAACTAGGTGAATTTAGTGAACCAAAACATGTGTTTGCATCGTGTATTCTATATGCTTCTTGTTTTGGGTTGACTAGTGTTGACTAGTCCTAGGTTGTTACTAGAGGCTCGAGGGTTATGAGATGTGGTGACATGTTGATTGTATTTGGTATTGATCTTTATAAGCCCAACCTTAGTTATGTGATTGTATGCTCTATAAAATGTTTGTATTTGTTCCTCAGCCTTCATGTGTGAAGCTAAGATGTATATATATCTGAGATGCTTGAGCTAATCATTTATTAGTCATCGATCAGTTATCCTTGGATTACTTTCTAGTCACCATTATGGGACTGAAATGTGAATTTATTTTTTGATGATGTCACGTTGTGACATATTTGGCTCAACCATTTCGGAGTCTTCGATCAGTATGATTTTGAGATATTCTTAGTTACTTGTTGAGAACCATTTATCTTGAGATATATCTTGGTTATTGAGAACCAATTGATACTTATGATTATCAGTGATACCTTCAGTTGCCAATAGAAACTATTGTGGTCATAATTTTCTATGGATACTTTTTCAGATGCTCATAGAGATTTGATGATTCTTATCTTGGAGATTTGATGATTCCTACTATGGATATTTGATGCTTTTATGCATATTTGATGATTTTATTATGGATTATCTTTTATGATTTTGAGATTTATGATTCCATGAGCTTAGAGCAGGTAATCTACTTGTAGTGTCGAGAAGTGGCTTGCAATGGGGGCCGGGGCCCTAAGTGGCTGCTAGGGTAACTCATTGTAACTTTGGTTAGTAAGTGATAACATTTACACACTAAATTTGGATTAAATGAACCTAAAAAGATAATTGTTTTGATGTTCTCGCCCAGGCCTTGAGTGCTTGTATAGGCTAGGATGGGAGTAGTGAGAATGCATAGTTGCGACCGTGCATTCCGTAGTATGCCTTGTCAGTATGAGAGGATACTAGTGGCCGCATGAGATCAGTATGGACCCGTGGAGTTTAGCTAACTACCAGGGTAACTTGTACGTGATAAATGCGATGACACTTTTTCGCTTGCAGAGTGGGTTTCCTACATGTCATTAAATGCCTCTAAGAATTAGATGTCGATTTTGTGTGATGAAACCTTTGAGTTAGTATACTTTTAAGATTCCAAGACCTATAGAGATTTGTGCTATGTATTTTGGATAGCCTATTTGGGACTTGAGATTATCTCCTCAGCACGGTGGGAGTGGACCACTTAGGTTCCACGTGGTTGGGTGGTAGTGTATTTTCACCCTTATCATTTGAGATCCGTTCGAGACACTGTGGCTGAAGTATTTTTGGTTGGTATTTATCTTTATTATGTTCTTAGATCATTATGATTGATAATATACCTTATGATGGATGTATTTATTGATATGTTTCTTATATTGATGATTTGCATATGTTAGATGATCTTATCTTATGCTTTACTTTGTTAGTAGGATGTTTTAAGAGTGACATTCTTACTATGATAATACCGATGATCTTTTTGGTGCTTTGGAATGTTATGCACGAAGGGATGGCTAGGATCCACGATGGTCTAATGATGCTATTAATGGTTGGAAGGAACTATGCGCTTATTTATATTTGTGATATATGGTTATCTTTTGTAATGGATGTTTATATCTTTTGTGATGATGTATCATGTATGATATGTGGTTTCATTTATGTTATTGCATCATGAATTAATATTAGATGATGATGATGTACTTTATTTACTTGGATGTTTATTCTTTTAAACTTTTTCATACCCTGTGATATGTACAGTGGATGATTGAGCTAAACTAAAATATAATTACAAAAGGACACTTGTATATTATTTAAGTACATTAGATTTATCATTGTTATTTCATAAGGATGAGATGTTAGATGAATAGTTAATTTAGATGTGATACAACGTTAAGGGATCTTTAAAGAATGTAGTCTGTTATGTATATATGTTATGTTTATTTTCATTTGAATTGTTGTTATTGCTTCCACAAATGTTATGAATGGTTTTATCTTTCATATTTAAAAAAAAATTGTTTGAAAAACTTAGTAAAATTCTTTGGATCCCTTGGCGGAGCATTACATTTGGTATTAGAGCCTGAGTTTCAACATTGGGAGCTCTAGGTATATTGGAATGCTACTAGTTATTAACTAATTGAATAAAATAAAAACTTAAAACTATCATGTGTATCTTTTTTAAATTGAAAATTTGAAACTAAGTGAACTGAAACAGAACTTAAAACTGTTAATTGCATTTTTTTTTTTCAACACTTAGTTTTCAAAATTAAAAATTTTACTAAAAATCTAAACGAAGGCAAAACTAAAAATTGAAATTTAATCTAGCTGCAAAACATGTATCTTTTATCTATGTTCTAAAGTAGTAAACCTCTGTTTATCTTTGCAATCATTAAGTTGCTCTTGTTTAGAATGAATTAAGAGATCTAATTTAGTAGTTGTTAAAAGAATGAATGTTGGATCGATATGATTTTTGATTTACCATTAAATCAGAATCATATTGTTCTAAGTGTGTTGTAATATCGTTAGTGGAATCATATTTACCTACAGAGGAAAAATGGTTCAATGAAACCCGCAAAGTGAGTATCTAAGTTTTCCATTCTTGTAGGCTTCCAGGAGTAAGCCTAATCTCGGAGGGGTGGATGTAGTGTCTGCCATAGTTCACATTTTGTTATCGTTGTTGAACTCTTTTAAAACTAGTTTTATATTGTTGGTTAGCAGCATTCTTTTGAGATTATCAAATATTGTGCTATGGATTCAGTTTATTATGTGACGAGATTACTTAGATTCTACATTTCATGTATGTATGATGATTATTTTTAGTGTTCACAATTATTGATGATGATTATTACATTGCTTTCAATTATTAATGATGATTAGTAAGATAATTTATTATCATATGTGTTTTCTTATGGATACTTACCCCATACTTGCATGTGTATGGTGTGTGTGTTTGTCTTGTGTGTTTGCTTTTGTATGGCGTGTCTAATGTAGTTAAAGAAGGGAGTCGTAGTCACCTGCTAGTCGAAATTTACACGATGCACCACTTCCTACCATTGTCTATTTAGTTTAGTATATATTGTGTTTGTACATGCATAGTTTTTATGCAGGTTGCAGGTACCAGGTATCGACTTTTCTGAATTTTTAGGATGAGCATACCCTATCACATTATCACAATGATAAGAGAGGGGAGATAAATTCTCAAGTCCAAATCCCAATCCTTTGAGCCATTTGTGCTAATTCGAAAATTAGGACAAGTATCTGAGTTGAATACCCACCGAATGTGTCAGATGATATATTTCATGATTTTTAACCCTTTAGATTTATTTTGTATGATTTGTTCTATGATAGGTTTTCATATTCTATATTAGAGGTCTATGGTGAATTTTCCATTAATTATGTCTTAATAAATAAATTTAATTAATAAATTATTTACTTGAAAAAATTAATAAAATATCTTGATCTTTGATATTTTGGTTGTAATTAATTAATTATGAATTATTGGAGAAAAGAAATTAACTAAAAGAAAATTAGAAATTAAAATTAATAGTAATTATAAAATAATGATAAAGTAATAAATAAAATAATAATAAAAGTTATAAAATTTAAATAGAGATTATTTAAAAGATAAATTGGAGTTACAAGTTTGCATGGGAATTAACATGTGTCAACAACATAGGGGTTAGTGCATCAATTAAGCACAAGGGCTCTACAATTCTATGACTCATAAAAAAGAATTGGAAAAGACCCATGCTTAGTTGGTGACACTTTTTCAGCAGTTTCAAGAAGCATTCCAAAAGTTTTTTAAGAACTCTTTATATTCAGGCATTCGTAGAAGCTTAGGGAGGGGGTGGAGAGCAATTGGAACATTGGAGGACTCAAGAACTCTAAAGAAGGGAGCTTACTCTACGGATTTTCTGAGGAAGAGCGAATTAGCATCAGAATCGTGGTAGATTCTTGTGATTTTTCTTATGCCATTTCTGCATCATGCACTCTTGTCTTCTTTGTGTCTTCCATATGTCTTCTGAGGAATTTTATATTTTTATTGTATGCATTTTCAATTTGGGCAATTAAATTTATTTGAGAATTATATATGCATGGATTTAAAAAAAAGAGAAAATGGGTTTGGGTTCGAATTAGAATCAAATTGAAATAGATTTGAAAATGGTTTCAAGATTTATGGCCAAATCCATTACTGAAATTATTGGATAAATTTAGAGAACAATTACCTTTTAAGAAGAAATTTTTTACTACCCTGTCGCTGCCCCTTGGATAGACCCAAACTCAGTCGTTCATAATTTTTTAATAGGATTGAATTTATTCGATCGCTCCGGTCAGAAGTGGCACAACTTGGCCCTCTCCAACATATTTAAATTTCAGCCCGATCCAACGGTTCATTAGGGAGATATGGCTGTCGTACTAGGACTTTATTTATTCAAGGACAGATATTTCTCCATTTTCCATAACCAAGAGTTCTTTGTGCTTAAACTTCACAAAAATAATATATCAAAGCATGGAATGAATTAAAAATATTATTGAAATCTTCCCTTATTAGAATCTTATTAATATGTATTAGTTTTATATGGTTTATTATCTGATCTAATTAAATCAAATTTAATTAAGATTAGTTAATAGTAGAAGAAGTGTAATTAATTATTAGTCAATTTAAGTAAATAAAATTTTTAAGTGAGAAAAAATTAAAAGAAAAGAGATATTAATTATTTATTTGTTATTCAGTGATTGGTTCGAATATCAATCATTATAATTGAATATTAAAATTATTAGTGAGTTATTATTTATTAATAATTGTTAAGTTTAACAAATTATTAATGAAAGATAATATACATAAGTTTATTTATAGATTCAATTAAGTTCAATCTAATTGAGATTAATAATTGAAGTATAGTATTAAGTATTTAGTTGAGATCAAATTAAGAGGGGAAAAAATACAATGAAAATGAATTCATGTTATCATGAATGAAAGTGTGATTAATGAAGTTAGTGATTATTATACTTAGAATCATCAAAGATTATTTTGGACAAATGATCACCTATTGATTATTGGTAAATTTTATCCGAGGAATAATTCTTAAGGTAGTTATATTTGATTTACTAGTGACATCATTGTTAGCAATAATAATAACAAATCTGATATCGTAGATTTATTTTAACTTGTTATTAGTTATTAAACTATTACTAATCCTAATGTTAATGAAATGGAATATAGTTGATTGATAATTAGTTGAATCAAATGGGGTCTAACTGAATGATTATTAATAATACGGGTTTGGTAAGGAAAAGTTAGTTTTCATTGATAGAATGGCGAAGGTGGTCATTATAGATTTATTAATAAGATTTCCAACATAGCTTATTATTAACAAGTTATTGAACTATTAATATGAATATTTGGATTATAGATGACTTTTTACGCACAAACTACTATTAGTTATTAGTCAACTAGATTTGTAATTATTAATTGAATTAACTATAGTTAATTAGATTTAATTAATAATTATGTTATGTAATAGAAGATTTAATTGATATAATTCTTTTAATAAGATTGTAGAAATATTGATATCAAGTCGATAGGTCTTATTCTTATGACTTGAATGGTGATATTAGATATTTAATTCTGAAGACTAAGTAATATTTAATTGCGGACTATTAGAATATGGACCTATGTTAATTGATTGATGTAATTGATTATTTTAATAAAGTTATAATCTCTTATTCGAAGAATGATAATTGGTCCTCTTATAATATAACGAATAATGATCTTATAAAAAGTTGAAAAGTTAATCAATTAGAATATAGATCATGGTTAAATATAAAGGATAATTTAATTAAAAGTCAATAATGATCAGTTTAGTGAATATTTATCCTTATGTTATTCTTAAAATGTAATTCTTAATAATGGAAGGGTAATGCTATTGAGGAACAATTGAGTTGGCTTGTAGGTCAAATGATGAAACTTAAAACACTTGAAGTATACTTGCAAACAGAAAATAGAAAACCCCTACACATTATTCAACTATGTAAATTTAGTGGCTAGAATATGTGTTTGCATCGTGTATTCTATATGCTTCTTGTTTTGGGTTTTAGGTTGACTAGTGTTGACCAGTCTTAGGTTGTTACCAGAGGCTCAGGGTTTATGAGATGTGATAGCATGTTGACCTTATTTGGTCTTGATTTTTATAAGCTCAACCATGGTTATGTGATCGCATGCTCTATGAAATGTTTGTATTTATTCTTCAGCCTACATGTGTGAAGCTGAGATGTATATATATCTGAGATGCTTGAGCTAATTATTTTTGAGTCATCGATCAGTTATCTTTGGATTACTTTCTAGTCGTCATGATGGGACTGAAATGTGAATTTATTTCATGATGATGTTATGTTGTGACATGTTTGACTCAAGCATTTTGGAGTCTTTGATTAGTATGATTTTGAGATATTTTTAGTTTCGTGTTGAGAACCATTTATCTTGAGATATATTTTGGTTATTGAGAACCAATTGATACTTATGATTATTAGTGATGCCTTCAGGTGTCAATAGAGAACTGTTGTGGTCATGATTTTCTATGGACGCTTTTTCAGATGCTCATGGAGATTTGATAATTCTTATCTTGGAGATTGGATGATTCTTATTATGGATATTTGATGCTTTTATGCATATTTAATGATTTTATTATAGATTATCTTTTATGATTTTGAGATTTATGATTCTATGAGCTTAGGGTAGGTAATCTACTTGTAGTGTCGGGAAGTGGCTTGCAATGGGGGTCGGAGCCCTAAGTTGCTGCCAAAGTAACTCATTATAAGTTTGGTTAATAAGTGATAACATTTACACACTAAATTGGGATTAAATGAACCTAAAAAGATAATTGTATTGATATTCTTGCCACTTCCTTGAGTGCTCGTACATGTTAGGATGGGAGTAGTGAGAATGCATGGTTGCGACCGTGCATTCCGTAGTATGCCTTGTTAGTATGAGAGGATACTAGTGGCCGCATGAGATCAGTAGGGACCCGTGGAGTTTAGCTAACTGCCAGAGTAACTTGTAGAGTAGGTTTCCTACATGTCATTGTGTGCCTCTAGAAATTAGATGTCGATTTTGTGTAATGGAACCTTTGAGTTATTATACTTTTAGGATTCCTAGACTTATAGAGATTTGTGTTATGTATTTTGGATAGCTTGTTTGGGACTTGAGATTGTCTCCTCAACACAGTGGGGGTGGACAACTTAGGTTTCACGTGGTCGGGTGGTAGTGTATTTTCACTCTTATCATTTGAGATCCGTCCGAGACGCTGTGGCTGGAGTATTCTTGGTTGGTACTTATCTTCGTTATGTTCTTAAATCATTATGATTGATGATATACCTTATGATGGATGTATTTATTGGTATGTTTCTTATATTGATGATTTACATATGTTAGATGATCTTATCTTATGCTTTACTTTGTTAGTGGGATGTTTTAGGAGTGACATTCCTACTATGATAATACCAATGATCTCTTCGGTGCTTTGTAATGTTACGCACGGAGGGATGGCTAGGATCCATGATGGTCTAATGATGCTATTAACGATTGTGAGGAACTGTGCACTTAGTTATTTATACTTCTGATATATGGTTATCTTTTGTAATGGATGTTTATATCTTTTGTGATGATGTATCATGTATGATATGTGGTTTCATTTATGTTATTGCATCATGGATTAATATTAGATGATGATGATGTACTTTATTTACTTGGATGTTCATTTTTTTAAGCTTTTTCATACGCTGTGATATGTCCAGTGGATGATTGAGCTAAACTAAAATATAATTACAAAAGGACACTTTTATATTGTTTAAGTACATTAGATGTATCATTTTTATTTCATAAGGATGGATGCTAGCTGAATAGTTAATTTAGATGTGATACAATGTTAAGGGATCTTTAAAGAATGTAGCCTGTTATGTATATATGTTATGTTTATTTTTATTTGAATTGTTGTTATTACTTCTGCAAATTTTATGAAAGGTTTTATATTTCATATTTAAAAAAAAATTGTTTGGCAAACTTAGTAAAATTCTTTGGATCCCTTGGCGGGAAATTACATTTGGTATTAGAGCCCGAGTTTCAACATTGGAAGCTCTGGGTGTATTGGAATGCTACTAGTTATTAACCAGTTGAATAAAATGAAAACTTAAAACTATCAGTATCTTTTTCAAACTGAAAACTTGAAACTAGGTGAACTGAAACAGAACTTAAAACTGTTACTTTCATTTTTTTTTCAACACTTGGTTTTCAAAACTAAAAATTTTACTAAAAATCTAAATGAAGGAAAAACTAAAAATTGAAACTCAATCTATCTGCAAAATATGTATCTTTTATCTATGTTGTAAGGTAGTAAACTTTTGTTTATCTTTGCAATCATTAAATTGCTCTTATTTAGAATGAATTAAGGGATCTATTTAGGTAGTTTTTAAAAGAATGAATGTTTGATCGATATGGTTTTCGATTTATTATTAAACTAGAATCATATTGCTCTCAGTGTGTTGTAATATCGTTAGTGAAATTATGTTTCCCTATAGAGGAAACATGGTTCAATGAGACCCGCAAAGTGAGTATCTTAGTTTTTCATTCTCGTAGGCTTCCAGGAGTAAGCGTAATCCTGAGGAGGTGGATGTAGTGCCTGCCTTAGTTCACATTTTGTTATCGTTGTTGAACTCTTTTAGAACTAATTTTATATTGTTGGTTAGCAGAATTTTTATGAGATTATCAGATATTGTGCTATGGATTCAGTTTATTATATAATGAGATTACTTAGACTCTACATTTCATGTATGTATGATGATTATTTTTAGTGTTTAGAATTATTGATGATGATTATTACATTGCTTTCAATTATTAATGATAATTAGTAAGATGATTTATTATCATATGTGATTTTTTATGGATACTTACCCCATACTTGCATGTGTATGGTGTGTGTGTTTGTCTTGCGTGCTTATTTTTGAATGGCGTGTCTGATATAGTTAAAGAAGGGAGTCGTAGTCACCTGCTAGTCGAGATCTACACAATGCACCACTTCCTACCATTGTCTGTTTAGTTTAGTATATATTATGTTTTTACATGCAAAGTTTTTATGCAGGTTGCAGGTACCGTTTATCGACTTCCTTGAATTGCCAAGATGAGCGTACCCTATCACATTATCTCAATGATAAGAGAGGGGAGATATATATTCAAGTCCATATCCCAACCCTTTGAGCCATTTGTCCTAATTGAAAAGTTAGGACGAGTATCTGAGTTGAATACCCACCGAATGTGTCGGATGACATATTTCATAATTTTTAACCTTTTAGATTTATTTTGTATGATTTGTTCTATGATGGATTTTCATATTTTATCTTAGAGGTCTATGGTGAATTTTCTATTAATTAAGTCTTAATAAATAGATATAATTAATAAATTATTTATTTGAATAAATTAATAAAATAGCTTGATTTTTGATATTTTGATTGTAATTAATTAAATGTGAATTATTAGAAAAAAAAGAATTAAATAAAAAAAAATTAAAATTAAAATTAATAGTAATTATAAAATAATAATAAAGTAATAAATAAAATAATAATGAAAGTTATAAAATTTAAATAAGGATTATTTAAAAAGTAAATTGGAGTTACAAGCTTGCATGAGAATTAACATGTGTCAACAACACGAAGGTTAGTGTATCAATTAAGCACAAGGTGTCTACAATTCTATGACTCATCAAAAAGAATTGGAAAAGACCCATGCTTAGTTGGTGACACTTTTTTAGCGGTTTCAAAAAGCATTCCAAAGGTTTCTTGAGAGCTCTTTATATTCAGGTATTCATAGAAGCTTAGGAATGGGGTGAAGAGCAACTGAAACATTGAAGGACTCAAGAACTCTGAAGAAGGGAGCTTGCTCTATGAATTTTCTGAGGAAGACCGAATTAGCATCAGAATCTGAGTACATTCTTGTGATTTTTCTTATGCTATTTTCGCATCATGCATTCCTGTCTTCTTCGTGTCTTCCAAATGTCTTTTGAAAAATTTCATATTTTTATTGTATGCATTTTCAATTTGGACAATTAAATTTTTTTCAGAATTTTATATGCATGGATTTAAAAAAAAAAAAAAAGAGTTTGAGTTCGAATTAAAATAAAATTTAAATACATTTAAAAATTGTTTCAAGATTTATAGCCAAATCCATTAATGAAATTATTGGATAAATTTAGAGAACAATTACTTTTTAAGAAAAAAATTTTAATTGCCCTGTCGCTGCCCCTTTGATAGACCCAAACTCAGTCATTCATAACTTTTTATTGGGATAGAATTTATTCGATCGCTCCGGTCAGAAGTGGCGCAACTTGGCCCTCTCCAACATATTTAAATTTCAGCCCGATCCAACAGTTCATTAGGGAGATATGTCCGTCATACTGGGACTGTTTTATTCAAAGACAGATATTTCTCCATTCTTCATAACCAAGAGTTCTTTATGCTTAAACTTCACAAAAATAATATATCAAAGCATTGAGTGAATTAAAGATATTATTGAAATCTTTGCTTATTAGAATCTTATTAATATGCATTAATTTTATATGATTTATTATCTAATCTAATTAAATCAAATTTAATTAAGATTAGTTAATAGTAGAATAAGTGTAATTAATTAGTAGTCAATTTAAGTAAACATATTTTTTAAGTGAAATTTTTTTTTTAAAAAGAGATATTAATGATTTAGTTTTTATTCATTGATTGGTTCGAATATCAATCATTATAATTGAATATTGAAATTATTAGTGAGTTATTATTTATTAATAATTGTTAAGTTTAACAAATTATTAATGAAAGATAGTATAGATAAGTGTATATATAGATTCAATTAAGTTCAATCTAATTGAGATTAATAATTGAAGTATAGTATTAAGTATTTAGTTGAGATCAAATTAAGGGGGGGGGGGGGGTTGAAATACAATGAAAATGAATTCATGTTATCATGAATGAAATTGTGATTAATAAAATTGGTGATTATTATACTTAGAATCATTAAAGATTATTTTGGACAAATGATTACCTATTGATTATTGGTAAATCTTATTCGGGGAACGATTCTTAAGGTAGTTATATTTGATTTACTAGTGATATCGTTGTTAGCAAAAATAATAAAAAATCTGATATCGTAGATTTATTTTAACTTGTTATTAGTTATTAAACTATTAATAATCCTAATGTTAATGAAATAGAATATAGTTGATTGATAATTAGTTGAATCAAATAGGGTCTAACTGAATGATTATCAATAATATGGGTTTGTCAAGGAAAAGTTAGTTTTCATTGATAGAATGACGAAAGTGGTCATTATAGATTTATTAATAAGATTTCTAACATAGCTTGTTATTAACAAGTTATTGAACTATTAATATGAATGTTTGGATTGTAGATGACTTTTTACGCACAAACTATTGTTAGTTATGAATCAACTAGATTTGTAATTATTAATTGAATTAATTCAATTTAATTAGATTTAATTAATAATTTTGTTATGTAATAGAATATTTAATTGATATAATTCTTTTAATAAGATTGTAGAAATATTGATATCAAGTTGATAAGTCTTATTCTTATGATTTGAATGATGACCTTGGATATTTAATAGTGAAGACTTAGTAATATTTAATTGAGGACTATTAGAATCTGGACTTATGTTAATTGATTGATGTAATTGTTCATTTTAATAAAGTTATAATCTCTTATTTGAAAAATTATAATTGGTCCTCTTATAATATAACGAATAATGATCCTAAAGAAAATTGAAAGGCTAATCAATTAGAATATAGATCATGGTTAAATATAAAGGACAATTTAACTAAAGGTCAATCATGATTAGTTTAGTGAATATTTATCCTTAAGTTATTCTTAGAATGTAATTTTTAATAATGAAAGGGTAATGCTATCGGGGAACAATTGGGTTGACTTGTAAGTCAAATGATGAAACTTAAAACACTTGAGTTATACTGGCAAACAGAAAACAGAAAACCCCTACACATTATTCAACTATGTGAATTTAGTGAACCAAAACATGTGTTTGCATCGTGTATTCTATATGCTTCTTGTTTTGATTTTTTGGTTGACCAGTTTTGACCAGTCCTAAGTTGTTACCAGAGGCTCGGGGGTTATGAGATGTGATGGCATGTTGATCTTATTTGGTCTTGATCTTTATAAGCCCAACCATGGTTATGTGATTGTATGCTCTATGAAATGTTTGTATTTGTTCCTCAGCCTTCATGTGTGAAGCTGAGATATATATATATATTTGAGATGCTTGAGCTAATCATTTTTGAGTCATCGATCAATTATCCTTGGATTAGTTTCTAATCGCCATGATAGGACTGAAATGTGGATTTATTTCTTGATGATGTCACATTGTGACATGTTTGACTCAACCATTTTAGAGTATTCGATCAGTATGATTTTGAGATATTCTTGGTTGCTTGTTGAGAAGCATTTATCTTGAGATATATTTTGGTTATTGAGAACCAATTGATACTTATGATTATCAGTGATGCCTTCAGTTGCCAATAGACAATTTTTGTGGTCATAATTTTCTATGGATGTTTTTTCAAATGCTCATAGAGATTTGATGATTCTTATCTTTGAGATTTGATGATTCTTATTATAGATATTTGATGCTTTTATGCATATTTGATAATTTTATTATAAATTATCTTTTATGATTTTGAGATTTATGATTCCATGAGCTTAGGGTAGGTAATCTACTTGTAGTGTCAGGCAGTGGCTTGCAATGGGGGTCGGGGCCTTAAGTGGCTACCAGGTTAACTCATTGTAAGTTTGGTTAATAAGTGATAACATTTACACACTAAATTGGAATTAAATGAACCTAAAAAGATAATTCTTTTGATGTTCTCGCCCATGCCTTGAGTGCTTGTACAAGCTATAATGAGAGTAGTGAGAATGCATAGTTGCAACCTTGCATTCTGTAATATGCCTTGTTAGTATGAGAGGATACTAGTGGCCACATGAGATCAGTATGGACCCGTGGAGTATAGCTAATTGCTAGGGTAACTTTTACATGATAAATGCGATGACACTTTTCCGCTTGCAGAGTAGGTTTCCTACATGTCATTGTGTGCCTCTAAGAATTAGATGTCGATTTTGTGTGATGAAACCTTTGAGTAAGTATACTTTTAGGATTCCTGGACCTATAGAGATTTGTGCTATATATTTTGGATAGCCTATTTGGGACTTGAGATTATCTCCTCAGCACGGTGGGAGTGGACTACTTAAGTTTCGTGTGGTCGGGTGGTAGTGTATTTTCACTCTTATCATTTGAGATCCATCCGAGACACTGTGGCTGGAGTATTCTTGGTTAGTATTTATCTTCATTATGTTCTTAGATCATCATGATTGATGATATTCCTTATAATGGATGTATTTATTGGTATATTTCTTATATTGATGATTTGCATATGTTAGATGATCTTATCTTATGCTTTACTTTGTTAGTAGGATGTTTTAGGAGTGACATTCTTACTATGATAATACCGATGATCTCTTCGGTGCTTTAGAATGTTATGCACGAAGGGATGTCTAGGATCCACAATGGTCTAATGATGCTATTAACGGTTGGGAGGAACTGTGCACTTAGTTATTTATGTTTGTGATATATGGTTATCTTTTGTAATGGATGTTTATATCTTTTGTGGTAATGTATCATGTATGATATGTGGTTTCATTTATGTTATTACATCATGAATTAATATTAGATGATGATGATTTACTTTATTTATTTGGATGTTTTTTCTTTTAAGCTTTTTCATACCTTGTGATATGTATAGTAGATGATTGAGCTAAACTAAAATATAATTACAAAAGGACACTTGTATATTGTTTAAGTACATTGGATGTATCATTATTATTTCATAAAGATGGGATGTTAGATGAATAATTAATTTAAATTTGATACAACGTTAAGAGATCTTTAAAGAATGTAGCCTGTTATGTATATATGTTATGTTTATTTTCATTTGAATTGTTGTTATTGCTTCCGCAAATGTTATGAATGGTTTTATCTTTCATATTTTAAAAAAAAATTGTTTGGCAAACTTAGTAAAATTTTTTGGATCCATTGGTGGGGCATTACATTTGGTATTAGAGCCTGAGTTTCAACATTGAGAGCTTTGACTATATTTGAATGCTACTAGTTATTAACTAGTTGAATAAAATGAAAACTTAAAACTATCATGTGTATCTTTTTCAAACTAAAAACTTGAAACTAGGTGAAATGAAACAGAACTTAAAACTATTACTTGCTTATTTTGTTTTTTATTTTATTTTTTATTTTTTTCAACACTTATTTTTCAAAACTAAAATTTTTAATGAAAATCTAAACAAAGGAAAAACTAAAAATTGAGACTCAATCTAGCTGCAAAACGTGTATCTTTTATCTATGTTGTAAGGTAGTAAACTTCTGTTTATCTTTGCAATCATTAAGTTGCTCTTGTTTAGAATGAATTAAGGGATCTATTTTAGTAGTTTTTATAAGAATGAATGTTGGATCGATATGCTTTTTGGTTTACCATTAAACTAGAATCATATTACTATAAGTGTGTTGTAATATTGTTAGTGGAATCATATTTCCCTACAGAAGGAAAATGGTTCAATGGGACCCGCAAAGTGAGTATCTTAGTTTTTCATTCTTGTAGGCTTCCAAGAGTAAGCCTAATCCGAAGGGGGTAGATGTAGTGCTTGCCCTAGATCACATTTTTTTGTCATTGTTGAACTCTTTTAGAACTAGTTTTATATTGTTGGTTAGCAGCATTCTTTTGAGATTATCAGATATTGTGCTATGGATTCAGTTTATTATGTGATGAGATTACTTAGACTCTACATTTCATGTATGTATGATGATTATTTTTAGTGTTCACAATGATTGATGATGATTATTACATTGCTTTCAATTATTAATGATGATTGGTAAGATGATTTATTATCATATGTGCTTTCTTATGGATACTTACCCCATACTTGCATGTGTATGGTGTGTGTGTTTGCTTTGTGTGTTTTCTTTTGTATGGTGTGTCTGATGTAGTTAAAGAAGGAAGTCATAGTCACCTGCTAGTTGGGATCTACACGATGCATCACTTTCTACCATTGTCTGTTTAGTTTAGTATATATTGTGTTTGTACATCCATAGTTTTTATGCAGGTTGCAGGTACCGGGTATCGACTTTCTTGAATTGTCAAAATGAGCGTACCCTATCACATTATTTCAATGATAAGAGAGGAGAGATAAATTCTCAAATTCAAATCCCAACCCTTTGAGTTATTTGTTATAATTGAAAATTTAGGACAAGTATCTGAGTTGAATACTCACCGAATGTGTCGGATGACATTTTTCATGATTTTTAACCCTTTAGATTTATTTTGTATGATTTGTTCTATGATGAACTTTTATATTTTATCTTAGAGGTCTATGGTGAATTTTTTATTAATTAAGTCTTAATAAATAGATTTAATTAATAAATTATTTATTTGAAAAAATTAATAAAATATCTTGATTTTTGATATTTTGATTGTAACTAATTAAATGTGAAGTTATAAAATAAATAAAATAATAATGAAGTTATAAAATTTAAATAGAGATTATTTAAAAAGTAAATTGGAGTTACAAGCTTGCATGAGAATTAACATGTGTCAACAACATGGGGGTTAGTGCATCAATTAAGCACAAGGTGTCTACAATTTTATGACTCATCAAAAAGAATTTGAAAAGACCCATGCTTAGTTGGTGATACATTTTCAGCAGTTTCAAGAAGCATTCCAAAAGTTTCTTGAGAGCTTTTAATATTTAGGCATTCATAAAAGCTTAGGGAGGGGGTGGAGAACACTTAGAACATTGGAGGACTCAAGATCTCTAAAGAAAGGAGCTTGCTCTACGGGTTTTCAGAGGAAGAGCGAATTAGCATCAGAATTCGGGTATATTCTTGTAATTTTTTTTATACTATTTCTACATCATGCATTCCTGTCTTCTTCGTGTCTTCCATATGTCTTATGAGAAATTTCATATTTTTATTGTATTCATTTTCAATTTGGGCAATTAAATTTATTTGAGAATTTTATATGCATGGATTTTTAAAAAAAAAAGAGAAAATGGGTTTGGGTTCGAAATATAATCAAATTGAAATAGATTTGAAAATGGTTTCAAGATTTATGGCTAAATCCATTAGTGAAATCATTGGATAAATTTAGATAACAGTTACCTTTTAAGAAGAAATTTTTAACTGCCTTGTCGCTGCCCCTTGGATAGACCCAAACTCAGTCATTTATAACTTTTTATTGGGATCGAATTTATTCGATCGCTCTGGTCAAAAGTGGCGTAACTTGACCCTCTCCAACATATTTAAATTTCAGTCCGATCCAACTGTTCATTAGGGAGATATGGCCATCATACTGGGACTATTTTATTCAACGACATATATTTCTCCATTTTCCATAAACAAGAGTTCTTTATACTTAAACTTCATAAAAATAATATATCAAAGCATGGAATGAATTACAGATATTATTGAAATCTTGCCTTATTAGAATCTTATTAATATGCATTAGTTTTATATAGTTTATGATCTAATCTAATTAAATCAAATTTAATTAAAATTATTAAATAGTAGAAGTGTAATTAATTATTAGTCAATTTAAGTAAATAAATTTTTTAAGTGAGAAAAAATTAAAAGAAAAGCGATATTAATGATTTAATTGTTATTCATTGATTGGTTCAAATATCAATCATTATAATTGAATATTGAAATTATTAGTGAGTTATTATTTATTAATAATTGTTAAGTTTAACAAATTATTAATGAAAGATAGTATAGATAAGTTTATATATAGATTCAATTAAGTTCAATCTAATTGAGATTAATAATTGAAGTATAATATTAAGTATTTAGTTGAGATCAAATTAAGGGGAGAAAAATTTAAATGGAAATGAATTCATGTTATCATGAATGAAATTGTGATTAATGAAGTTGGTGATTATTATACTTAGAATCATCAAAGATTATTTTGGACAAATGATTACCTATTGATTATTTGTAAATCTTATCCGGGGAATGATTCTTAAGGTAGTTATATTTGATTTACCAGTGACATCGTTGTTAGCATAAATAATAAAGAATCTGATATTGTAGATTTATTTTAACTTGTTATTAGTTATTAAACTATTACTAATCCTAATGTTAATGAAATGAAATATAGTTGATTGATAATTAGTTGAATCAAATGGGGTCTAACTGAATAATTATCAATAACACGAGTTTGTCAAGGAAAAGTTAGGTTTCATTGATAGAATGGCGAAGGTGGTCATTATAGATTTATTAATAAGATTTCTAATATAGCTTGTTATTAACAAATTATTGAACTATTAATACAAATATTTGGATTGTAGATGACTTTTTACGCACAAACTATTGTTAGTTATTAGTCAACTAGATTTGTAATTATTAATTAAATTAATTAGAGTTAATTAGATTTAATTAATAATTATGTTATGTAATAGAAGATTTAATTGATATAATTCTTTTAATAAGATTGTAGAAATATTGATATCAAGTTGATAGGTCTTATTCTTATGACTTGAATAATGACTTTAGATATTTAATGGTGAAGACTTAGTAATATTTAATTGAGGACTATTAGAATATGGACCTATGTTAATTGATTGATGTAATTAATCATTTTAATAAAGTTATAATCTCTTATTCGAAGAATGATAATTGGTATTCTTATAATATAACGAATAATAATCTTTAAAAAAGTTGAAAAGTTAATCAATTAGAATATGGATCATGGTTAAATATAAAAGACAATTTAATTAAAGGTCAATAATGATCAGTTTAGTGAATATTTATCCTTGAGTTATTCTTAAAATGTAATTCTTAATAATGGAAGGGTAATGCTATTGAGGAACAATTGGGTTGGTTTGTAGGTCAAATGATGAAACTTAAAACACTTGAATTATACTTGCAAACAGAAAATAGAAAACCCCTACATATTATTCAACTATGTGAATTTAGTGAACCAAAACATGTGTTTGCATCGTGTATTTTATATGCTACTTGTTTTGGGTTTTGGGTTGACTAGTGTTGACCAGTCCTAGGTTGTTACTAGAGGCTCGGGGTTTATGAGATGTGATGCCATGTTGATCTTATTTAGTCTTGATATTTATAAGCCCAACCATGGTTATGTGATCGTATGCTCTATGAAATGTTTGTATTTGTTCCTCAGCCTTCATGTGTGAAGCTGAGATATATATATTTGAGATGCTTGAGCTAATCATTTTTGAGTCATCGATCAATTATCCTTGGATTACTTTCTAATCGCCATGATAGGACTGAAATGTGGATTTATTTCTTGATGATGTCACGTTGTGAAATGTTTGACTCAACCATTTTGGAGTCTTCGATTAGTATGATTTTGAGATATTATTAGTTGCTTATTGAGAACCATTTATCTTGACATATATTTTGGTTATTGAGAACTAATTGATACTTATGATTATCAGTGATGCCTTCAGTTGCCAATAGAGAACTGTTGTGGTCATGATTTTCTATGGATGCTCTTTTAGATGCTCACGGAGATTTGATGATTCTTATCTTGGAGATTTGATGATTCTTATTATGAATATTTGATGCTTTTATGCATATTTGATGATTTTATTATGGATTATCTTTTATAATTTTAAAATTTATGATTCCATGTGCTTAAGGTAGGTAATCTACCTGTAGTGTCGAGAAGTGGCTGGCAATAGGGGCCGGGGCCCTAAGTGGCTGCCAGGGTAACTCATTGTAAGTTTTGTTAATAAGTGATAAAATTTACACACTAAATTGAGATTAAATGAACGTAAAAAAGAAATTGTTTTGATGTTCTCGCCCATGCCTTGAGTGCTTGTACAAGCTAGGATGGGAGTAGTGAGAATGCATGGTTGCGACCGTGCATTCCGTAATATGCCTTATCAGTATGAGAGGATACTAGTGGCTGCATGAGATCAGTATGGACCTGTGGAGTTTAGCTAACTGCCAGGGTAACTTGTACATGATAAATGCGATGACACTTTCCCACTTGCAAAGTAAGTTTCCTACATGTCATTGTGTGCCTCTGAGAATTAGATGTCGATTTTGTGTGATGGAACCTTTGAGTTAGTATACTTTTAGGATTCTTAGACCTATAGAAATTTGTGCTATGTATTTTGGATAGCCTGTTTGGGACTTGAGATTATCTCCTCAGCACAGTGAGAGTGGACCACTTAGGTTCCACGTGGTCGGGCGATAGTGTATTTTCACTCTTATCATTTGAGATCCATCCGACACACTATGGCTAAAGTATTCTTGGTTGGTATTTATTTTCATTATGTTCTTAGGTCATTATGATTGATGATATACCTTATGATGGATTTATTTATTGGTATGATTCTTATATTGATGATTTGCATATGTTAGATGATCTTATCTTATGCGTTACTTTTTTAGTAGGATGTTTTAGGAGTGACATTCCTACTATGATAATACTAATGATTTCTTTGGTGCTTTGGAATGTTATGCACGGAGGGATGGCTAGGATCCACGATGGTCTAATGATGCTATTAATAGTTGGAAAGAATTGTGCACTTAGTTATTTATGTTTGTGATATATGGTTATCTTTTATAATGGATGTTTATATCTTTTGTGATGGTGTATCATGTATGATATGTAGTTTCATTTATGTTATTGCATCATAGATTAATATTAGATGATGATGATGTACTTTATTTACTTGGATATTTATTCTTTTAAGCTTTTTCATACCCTGTGATATGTATAGTGGATGATTGAGCTAAACTAAAATATAATTACAAAAAGGACACTTGTATATTGTTTAAGTACATTGGATGTATCATTGCTATTTCATAAGGATGGGATCTTAGATGAATAGTTAATTTAGATGTGATACAACGTTAAGAGATCTTTAAAGAATGTAGTCTATTATGTATATATGTTATGTTTATTTTTATTTGAATTGTTGTTATTGCTTCCGCAAATGTTATTAATAGTTTTATCTTTCATATTTTAAAAAAAATATGTGTGACAAACTTAGTAAAATTCTTTGGATCCCTTGGCGGGGCATTACATTTGGTATCAAAGCCCGAGTTTCAACATTGGGAGCTCTGGGTATATTAATAAAATGAAAACTTAAAACTATCATGTATATCTTTTTCAAACTGAAAACTTAAAACTAGGTGGACTGAAACAGAACTTAAAACTATTACTTGCATATATATATTTCATCACTTAGTTTTCAAAACTAAAAGTTTTACTAAAAATTTAAACGAAGGCAAAACTGAAAATTGAAACTCAATCTAGCTACAAAACATGTATTTTTTTATCTATGTTGTAAGTTAGTAAACTTCTGTTTTTCTTTGCAATCATTAAGTTGCTCTTTTTTAGAATGAATTAAGAGATCTATTTTAGTAGTTGTTAAAAGAATGAATATTGGATCGATATGATTTTCGGTTTACCATTAAACCAGAATCATATTGCTCTAAGTTTGTTGTAATATCGTTAGTGGAATTATGTTTTCCTACAAATGAAAAATGGTTCAATGGGACCTGCAAAGTGAGTATCTTAGTTTTCCATTCTTGTAAGCTTCTAGGAGTAAGCCTAATACTTGGGAGGTGGATGTAGTGCCTGCCCTAGTTCACATTTTGTTATCGTTGTTGAACTCTTTTAGAATTAGTTTTATATTGTTGTTTAGCAGCATTCTTTTGAGATTATCATATATTACGCTATGAGTTCAGTTTATTATGTGATAAGATTACTTAGACTCTACATTTCATGTATGTATGATGATTATTTTTAGTGTTCACAATTATTGATGATGATTATTACATTGCTTTCAATTATTAATGATGATTAGTAAGATGATTTATTATCATATGTGCTTTCTTATGGATACTTACCCCATACTTGCATATGTATGGTGTGTGTGTTTGCCTTGCGTGTTTGCTTTTGTATGATGTATCTGATGTAGTTAAAAAAGGGAGCCGTATTCACCTGCTAGTCGAGATCTACATGATGCACCACTTCCTACCATTATCTGTTTAGTTTAGTATATATTGTGTTTGTACATGCATGATTTTTATGCAGGTTGCAGGTACCGAGTATCGACTTCCCTGAATTGCTAGGATGAGCATACCCTATCACATTATCTCAATGATAGGAGAGGGGAGATAAATTCTCAAGTCCAAATCCCAACCCTTTGAGCTATTTATCCTAATTGAAAAATTAAGACAAGTATCTGAGTTGAATACCCATTGAATGTGTCGGATGACATGTTTCGTGATTTTTAACCTTTTAGATTTATTTTGTATGATTTGTTCTATGATGAGTTTTCATATTTTATCTTAGAAGTCTATGGTGAATTTTTTATTAATTAACTCTTAATAAATAGATTTAATTAATAAATTATTTATTTGAAAAAATTAATAAAATATCTTGGTCTTTGATATTTTGATTGCAATTAATTAAATGTGAATTATTGGAGAAAAAGAACTAAATAAAAGAAAAATAGAAATTAAAATTAATAGTAATTATAAAATAATAATAAAGTAATAAATAAAATAATAATGAAAGTTATAAAATTTAAATAGAGATTATTTAAAAAGTAAATTAGTGTTACAAGCTTGCATGAGAATTAACATGTGTCAATAACACGGGGGTTAGTGCATCAATTCAGCACAAGGTGTCTACAATTCTATGACTCATCAAAAAGAATTGAAAAAGACTCATGCTTAATTGGTGACACCTTTTCAGCGGTTTCAAGAAGCATTCCAAAAGTTTTTTGAGAGCTCTTTATATTCAGGTATTCATAGAAGTTTAGGGAGAGGGTGGAGAGCAATTGGAACATTGGAGGACTCAAGAACTCTGAAGAAAGGAGTTTCCTCTACGGATTTTCTGAAAAAGAGCGAATTAGCATCAGAATTCGAGTAGATTCTTGTGATTTTTCTTATGCTATTTCTGCATCATGCATTCCTGTCTTCTTCGTGTCTTCTATATGTCTTCTAAAGAATTTCATATTTTTATTGTATGCATTTTCAATTTGGGCAATTAAATTTATTTGAGAATTTTATATGCATGGATTTCAAAAAAAGAGAAAATAGGTTTGAGTTCGAATTAGAATCAGATTGAAATAGATTTGAAAATGGTTTCAAGATTTATGGCCAAATCCATTAGTGAAATTATTGGATAAATTTAGAGAACAATTACCTTTTAAGAAGAAATTTTTAACTACCCTGTCACTGCCCCTTGGATAGACATGAACTCAGTCATTCATAACTTTTTATTGGGACCAAATTTATTCGATCGCTCCGGTCAGAAGTGGTGCAACTTGGCCCTCCCCAACATATTTGAATTTCAACCCGATCCAACAGTTCATATGGAGATATGGCTGTCGTACTGTAACTGTTTTATTCAAAGACAGATATTTTTTCATTTTTCATAACCAAGAGTTCTTTATGCTTAAACTTCACAAAAATAATATATCAAAGCATGGAATGAATTAAAGATATTATTGAAATCTTCCCTTATTAGAGTCTTATTAATATGGATTACTTTTATATGGTTTATTATCTAATTTAATTAAATCAAATTTAATTAAGATTAATTAATAGTAGAAGAAGTGTAAATAATTATTAGTCAATTTAAGTAAATGGATTTTTTAAGTGAGAAAAAATTAAAAGAAAAGAGATATTAACGATTTAGTTGTTATTCATTGATTGGTTCTAATATCAATCATTATAATTGAATATTGAAATTATTAGTGAGTTATTATTTATTAATAATTGTTAAGTTTAACAAATTATTAATGAAAGATAGTATAGATAAGTTTATATATAGATTCAATTAAGTTCAATCTAATTGAGATTAATAATTGAAGTATAGTATTAAGTATTTAGTTGAGATCAAATTAAGGGGGGGGGGGGGAATACAATGGAAATGAATTCATGTTATCATGAATGAAATTGTGATTAATGAAGTTGGTGATTATTATACTTAGAATGATCAAAGATTATTTTGGACAAATGATTATCTATTGATTATTGGTAAATCTTATCCGGGGAATGATTCTTAAGGTAGTTATATTTGATTTACTAGTAACTTCGTTGTTAGCAAAAATAATAAAGAATATGATATCGTAGATTTATTTTAACTTGTTATTAGTTATTAAACTATTACTAATCCTAATGTTAATGAAATGGAATATAGTTGATTGATAATTAGTTGAATCAAATGGGGTCTAACTGAATGATTATCAATAATACAGGTTTGTCAAGGAAAAATTAGTTTTCATTGATAAAATGGCGAAGGTGGTCATTATAGATTTATTAATAAAATTTCCAACATAGCTTGTTATTAACAAGTTATTGAACTATTAATATGAATATTCGGATTATAGATGACTTTTTACGCACAAATTATTTTTAGTTATTAGTCAACTAGATTTGTAATTATTAATTGAATTAATTAGAGTTATTTAGATTTAATTAATAATTATGTTATGTAATAGAAGATTTAACTCATATAATTCTTTTAATAAGATTGTAGAAATATTGATATCAAGTTGATAGGTCTTATTCTTATGACTTGAATGATGACCTTAGATATTTAATGGTGAAGACTTAGTAATATTTAATTGAGGACTATTAGAATATGGACCTATGTTAATTGATTAATGTAATTGATCATTTTAATAAAGTTATAATCTCTTATTCGAAGAATGATAATTGGTCCTCTGATAATATAATGAATAATGATCCTAAAAAAGTTGAAAAGTTAATCAATTAGAATATGGATCATGGTTAAATATAAAGGACAATTTAATTAAAGGTCAATAATGATCAGTTTAGTGAATATTTATCCTTAAGTTATTCTTAGAATGTAATTCTTAATAATGGAAGTGTAATGCTATCGAGAAACAATTGGGTTGGCTTGTAGGTCAAATGATGAAGCTTAAAACAATTGAAGTATACTTGCAAACATAAAATTGAAAACCCCTACACATTATTCAACTATGTGAATTTAGTGAACCAAAACATGTGTTTGCATCGTGTATTCTATATGCTTCTTGTTTTGGGTTTTGGGTTGACTAGTGTTGACCAGTCTTAGGTTGTTACCAAAGCCTCGGGGTTTATAAGATGTGATGGCATGTTGATCTTATTTGATCTTGATTTTTATAAGTCCAACCATAGTTATGTGATCGTATGCTCTATGAAATGTTTGTATTTATTCTTCAGCCTTCATGTGTAAAGCTGAGATGTATATATATCTGAGATGCTTGAGCTAATCATTTTTGAGTCATCGATCAGTTATCTTTGGATTACTTTCTAGTTGCCATGATAGGACTAAAATGTGAATTTATTTCTTAATGATGTCATGTTGTGACATGTTTGACTCAACCATTTTGGAGTCTTCGATTAGTATGATTTTGAGATATTCTTGGTTGCTTGTTGAGAACCATTTCTCTTGAGATATATTTTGGTTATTGAGAACCAATTGATACTAATGATTATCAGTTATGCCTTTAGTTGCCAATAGAGAACTGTTGTGGTCATGATTTTCTATGGATGCTTTCTCAAATGCTCATGGAGATTTGATGATTCTTATCTTAGAGATTTGATGATTCTTATTATGGATATTTGATTCTTTTATGTATATTTGATGATTTTATTATGGATTATCTTTTATGATTTTGAAATTAATTATTTCATGAGCTTAGGGTAGGTAATCTACTTTAGTGTCGGGAAGTGGCTTGCAATGGGGGCCAGGGCCCTAAGTGGCTGCCAGGGTAACTCATTGTAAATTTGGTTAATAAGTGATAACATTTACACACTAAATGTGGATTAAGTGAACTTAAAAAGATAATTGTTTTGATGTTCTCGCCCATGCCTTGAGTGCTTGTATAGGCTAAGATGGGAGTAGAGAGAACGCATGGTTGCAACTATGCATTCTATAGTATGCCTTGTCAGTATGAGAGGATACTAGTGGCTGCATGAGATCAGTATGGACCCGTGGATTTTAGCTAACTATCAGGGTAACTTATACGTGATAAATGCGATGACACTTTTTCGCTTGCAGAGTAGGTTTCCTACATGCTATTGTGTGCCTTTAGGAATTAGATGTCGGTTTTGTGTGATGGAACCTTTGAGTTAGTATACTTTTAGGATTCCTGGACCTATAGATATTTGTGCTATGTATTTTGGATAGCTTGTTTGGGACTTGAGATTATCTCCTCAGCATGGTGGGAGTGGACCACTTAGGTTCCACGTGGTCGGGTGGTAGTGTATTTTCACTCTTATCATTTGAGATCCATCCAAGACACCGTGGCTAGAGTATTCTTGGTTGGTATTTATCTTCATTATGTTCTTGGATCATTATGATTGATGATATACCCTATGATGGATGTATTTATTAGTATGTTTCTTATATTGATGATTTGCATATGTTAGATGATCTTATCTTATGCTTTGCTTTGTTAGTAGGATGTTTTAGGATTGACATTCCTACTATGATAATACCGATGATCTTTTCAGTGCTTTGGAATGTTACGCATAGAGAGATGGATAGGATCCACGATGGTCTAATGATGCTATTAACGGTTGGGAGCAACCATGCACTTAATTATTTATGTTTGTGATATATGGTTATCTTTCGTGATGGATGTTTATATCTTTTGTGATGATGTATCATGTATGATATGTGATTTCATTTATGTTATTGCATCATGGATTAATATTAGATGATGATGATGTACTTTATTTACTTGGATGTTTATTCTTTTAAGCTTTTTCATACCCTGTGATATGTGGAGTGGATGATTGAGCTAAACCAAAAATATAATTACAAAAGGACACTTGTATATTGTTTAAGTACATTTGATGTATCATTGTTATTTCATAAGGATGGGATGTTAGATAAATTGTTAATTTAGATGTGATACAACGTTAAGGTATCTTTAAAGAATGTAGTCTATTATGTATATATGTTATATTTATTTTCATTTGAATTGTTTATATTGCTTCCGCAAATGTTATGAATGGTTTTATCTTTCATATTTAAAAAAAAAATTGTTTGGCAAACTTATTAAAATTATTTGGATCCCTTGGCGGGACATTACAATAGAAGAAAGAGATAGAGAGATAGATATGATCACTCCTAAAGACTACAGAGTAATAACACACAATCTTTAAGTGAGAAATCCCCAAAATAAATAATGTAAACTCATTCAACCATGTGGAAAGGTAGACAAGGTAAAGAAAATAACTAGAATAAATACATAGAATAAAAAAATAGCTTCGTACTATAATTAACTCTTTCATGATACCTTTATAGGAAAAATACTTCAACTACCTTTTTTATATTTATAGTGTTAGTGTGAGAAAATGAATAATTTCATAGGAAGAATTGGGGAACATGAAAAATATGAGACAAAAATTCATTACAACCTAAACTAAAAATATAGATACTAAATAATAGAATAGAGTGAAAGTAATTGAATGAATCTTAAAGGCAAAGAATTTTATTACACTCAAGATAATCCATGGAAATTAGGAATTCACTTATATATATATATATATATATATGTTTTTAATCATGATCTTTTAGCTAAAGGTGATAAAGATTAGGAAATATGAAATATAAAGTAGACTTCTTGTAGTTCTTTTCATCCTAATAGATAAGAGGAAATATATAATTAATAAACTAATAAGCCAAACATTATCATCCTTAAAATCCATCCCAAGGATAACTTCGGAAATAATTATATCGAAAAAAAATCTTTTAAAATGGTAAGGAAATAATATTATCCTTGAGAATATTATAAATAATGCATAGAGGTGGAAAATGACTACTCCAAAGCAAAAATACTTCCTTGAGGAATTCATTAAATAACACACAAGTGTTAAAAAAAGATGATTTCAATGAAATAATAATCTCCTTATGAGTCTATTTAGTAGTACACATGGACAAATAAAATATTCCCCATCATTAATATAAAAATGTAGGACTATAGTGGCACAATTCCTAGAAAAGGATAATCATCTTCAATGAAAAGGATATGTTCTTTGTGTGACAATGTACATTCAACCTTAGAAAAAAAGAAGCATAATTGGAGGCTAGTCAAGGGATAAAAAAATACCTCCAAAGGTATCTTGCAACAAGTCTACATAGATCCTAATAAGGAAAATCAGTATTAACCAAATATTTACTGAGTTGTAGTCATTCTTAGTTTAAACTGAGTTACTGTGTTAACTTAGTGACTCAGTGCTAACTAAGTTACAACAATATTTCAATTTCAGCAGATCTTTGGTTTTATATTGTATTTTCATCTTAAGGAATATTGGATTTATTTTTTTCATAACTAATTCACTCACCCTTCCCCTCTTAGTTACTACTCTTATATTTCCAATAATTGGTATTAGATCTTTTGGTGCTTGTAGAGAAGATTTCAAGGATGTAAGCTAAAGATCAAGGTGTCTTACAAAAGGAAAATTCCTAAATTGAACAGAGATAACTTCAAGGTATGGAAGGAGCTCATGAGACTAATTTTGAAAACTATTGGAGACTCCGGCCTAAAGTACAAAAAAATCAAGTACATAGCACCTACTAGAGGTATGAGTGTTGAATAAATTATAGAAAAGAAAAATCATAACATTATGATGATTGACATTCCCTCTACCCTCAATTATGTTGAATTTGATGAAGTTAAAGATTATAGTACTACTTATGAGATGTGGATCAAGATAAAATTTATCTATGGAGGAGATTTCAATGTAAGGAGAGATAAGGTAGAAAACCTCAGAGGTCAATTATGATTAAATGAAAATGAGAGAAGATGAAAACATTGCTAAAGCTTCTGATAGTAGTGATGAGGATGAAATGATTTATATTTTTGTTAAAGGTGAATCAGATGATGCAAATGATAAGATGGCCCTCATTTTACATGTTAGCAAAAATGACACATGGATCATAGATATTGGTTGATCTAACCATATGATTGGTCATAAATCAAAATTTGAGAACTTAGTACACTATGATGGTGGCAATGTCAAATTTGGTAATGATGAACCATGTTATGTGAAGGGAAAAAGTTGTATTGCACTAACCAATGATCTCATGTGTAATAATTCTTATTGGGTTAAAGAACTAAAACATAGTCTACTTAGTGTGGTTCAATTGAACATTATTAGATTGAAGTTAGAATTCATGAATAGAAAACCCAATTTGCTAGATGGGAAAGGAAATTTGGTTGGGACTGGAAATCAAACAAAAGGTAATCTATTATGCCTAGGTCTAACTAAAATTTCATGCTTTCTAGCTCAAGTAGAAGAAAGTTGGTTATGACAAAAAAGGTTGTGTCATGTAAATTTTGGTAACTTGGTCGGTATAAGAAAGAATAAAAGGATTAGAGGCATTCCATGTCTAAAGAATCCTAAAATAAGCATGCATAAGAATTGTCAAATTGTTAAGATGGGAAAGACAAGATTCAAAAGAAAGAATTATCATTCTATAGAACTATTGTAGCTAGTTCATATAGACCTTTGTGGACCTATTGGCATAGAAAACTACTGTGGATATAAGTACTTTATTTTATTTGTTGATGATTATTCTATAATACTGATAGTAATGTACTTGAAGGATAAATTAGAAGCTTTTCAAAAATTCAAGTGTTATTTGGATAGAGTGGAGAAAGAGAAGAAAACCAATTGAAAATTTTAAGATCAGATAGAGGAGGAAAATTCATCTCTAATGAATTCTACAATGAAAGAGGAATCAAAAGGAAAGTGTCTACACTTGGTACACCTTAGCAAAATAGCATAACTAAGAGTAGTAAAAGATCAATCATACATTTTTCAAGAACCAAGATGATGGAGAAGAATGTTGCTATCAAATACTGGAAGGAAGAAATCAACTCTGCAGTTCATACCTTGAACCGAGTTCAACTGAAGAAAGATCCAAAACAAACACTTTATGAATTATGGTATCATTATAAACCTAATTTTTGTTATTTCAAAATATTTGGAAGCAAATTTTTTATTCTAAATGAGTCAAGAAAAGTAAAATCTGATGTGAAAAGTAATGAAGGCATATTTATGGGATACTCCAATTAGAACAACGCATACAAATGTTTCAATCTATCTACTAACAAAGTTATAAAAAGTGCACATGTAAAGATTGATGAGTTAATAGAAAACAGTCAAGAACAAAGTAGTAAGGAACTTGAAAACTATAGAAACTTTGTTTACTATGAACCTGACACCTTACCTAATGCAATTGGGAATCAACAATCTTTGCCACCTGGGTCCCCAAAATCTTTAGCTCAACCCAAATTTCAGCCAATGGAAATCAAGTCATAGTCTAAAGGACTCATGTCATAGTCAGTGGGAACTGAGCATAATTCAAAAGATCATGGTGAGCCCAATTAATTCAGAAAGAAGGAGCCCAAACTTACTAGATATGTTAGAAGGCATCATGCACCCAAGAAAATCATTGGAGCTCAGTCAAAAGACACAATGAAAAGGCATAAATTAGAAGATACATGTTTTCTTATTGAATTTATACCTACAACTATAAAAGATGCTTTAGAAAATGAATGTTGGATTGAAGGAATGAATGAATCAATTGATTATATTGAAAGAAATAAAACTTTGACTTTTGTTCCTAGACCCAAGGACAAAAATGTAATTGGCATAAAGTGTGTATTCAGAAATAAGTTGAAGGAAAAAGGAGAAGTTTCAAGAAACAAGGAAAGGATAGTATGCAAGGGTTATGCTCAAGAGGAAGGTATTGACTATGGAAATTCTTTTTCTTCTATTGCTAGACTAGAAGTTGTTAGAACACTCCTTGCATATGTTACACATAAAGTATTCGAAGTATATTAGATGAATGTGAAATAAAAGTTCTTAAATGGAATCTTAGAAGAGGAAGTCTACATTGAGTAACTAGAATTTTTCAATGATCCTAGAAAAAGGGATATGGCTTGCAAATTACACAAAGTTTTGTATGGTTTCAAACAAGCCCTTGGAGTCCAGTATGAAAGATTTCATAATTATCTCATTAAGATTGGTTTTCTAAGCTAATGAAAACACCAAGCTATAGATCAAAGATGGACTAGATACGAAGATTATGTTGGAAAAAATCTTTCTGGATGATACATTGTTCACTAGACATAATGACTTGTGCAATTTTTTTTTTGTGGAAATGAGTAAGGAATTTTAAATTTCAATATTTAGAGAGATTAAATTCTTTGTTGGCCTAAAAATTCAATAGAAAAAAGATGGTATTAGCATTACTCAATCAAATTACATCAAGGAGATACTAAAAATGTTTGGAATAAAGAATTCTAGACTAGTTAGAACACCTATGGCTACTAGACATAAGATTTCCAAAATGATGATTCAAAAGAGGTAGATTAGACTACATATAGCTCAATGATTGGAAAAATTCAATATGTAGTGCTCAAAAGACCTGATATAGCATTAATTGTTGGTATGGTAGCTAGACTCTTTGCTAATCCTAAAGAAAATCATATGATGGCAATACAAATAATCATGAGGTAACTGAAGAGGATTGAAGATTATGGTTTGTGGTATAAGAAAGGAAACAACTTTGAATTGAAAGCATTCATTGATGCTGATTAGGCAGGAAGTATTGATGACAGAAAGAGAACCAGTGGCAAAGCATTCTTTCTTGGAAAGAGGCTAGTGTATTGGATAATCAAGAAGAAAAATTGCATCTCTCATTCTACAACAAAAGTAGAATATATTGCAGCAATAGTCAATTATTCAATTTTTTTTGGTTCAAACAACTGTTGACATGTATGAAGGAAGAAATCAAGGATCTAGTAGTTATTTTCTATGATAACACCAGTGTAATTAACATTTCCAAATATCTTGTGATTATTGAAAATAGATTGACATAATAAGTATGGGAATGTGTTTCAATCATTGTTTTGTCACTAATGTCAAACCTGCAACTTTCTGGTAAGACAAATGCTTAATTAATTTGAGTACTATCATTTGTTTGATTGAAGAGAATTGATTAAATGTGATAACAAAAGAACCTAGAGGAAAGGTTTAGTTATAGTAAGAAAAAGGAGTACAAAGATCAATTAAGACAATGATGTTATAGTGTATTGATTATCTACTTAAGGATGCAAAGAAATGATACACTAACTAAGTCTAGAAGATAAAGTAAGAAGAAATGAGCCTACCGAGCTTGACTGAGTGGATAGTAGGTGCGAAGAAAATTTAGTACTAACCAACCAGAAAATCAGTTGGAGCTGAGTAAAGTAAATTTAGTGTATGCCTAGTGATATAATGTAAGTCAAGTAAAGTTTAGTTGATGCTGAGCACCAACAAACTTTAGTGTTTACCAAGTTATCTAGTGGATTATGAGTGGAAGAACAATATGCAAACTGAGTGATAGCATATGGATGTCAAGTGCCAGCATTCATGTTAAATAATAGGTTTGATGAATCTAACTAATTATTTTATTTTCTTAAATTTTGTGATGTGTTTGGAAGATAACTATGATGAGTTGTTGGCACAACATTCATGGTAAACCATTTTGAGGAGAATTCAAATAGGATTGAAGAAGAAGTTTCTAGAAGGAACTCAAATAAAAAGATGGGAAGATTCATTGAATCCTACCCAATCCTACCTAACCTTGAAATGGACAATAGAGATTGAAAGGAAAAAAAATCTTAATTTTCTATTTATAGAGATGGCTGGTCAAAAGCAAGGTTGGTCATGTTTGAAACCTAAGTTAGATAAGAGGAGTAAAGTATTTCTTAAATCAATGACTAAATAGAAAAGACTTCTATTGGAAAACAAAGCAAGAAGGCTTAAGAGTATGAATGCTTGAAGGGTGAACAAGCTATTCGAGCTAAAGTGTGTGAAAGCCAAGTAGAATGAAGGACTAAAATATAGACCTTTAATCTACAAGTGAGTTGTAACTTGTCATCAGATCAAGCTTACTCTTACTTTCTAATTATTATATATGGGTCTAGGGAAAATCATTTGGATTAAATTTGACCTAATAGTTATTTCTAAATCATTTAACCAAGAGACATTCCAAGTGAATGATCTAAAGTTCCATAACCAAGACTACTTAAGAAGAATGAGTAACACCCTGCATCAATTGGAGTTGAATATTATAGCTTACACATTGATGTAGTGGATCTTCCTTTAGGAAATTAATAAAGTAATCAAAGAGATGGAATATTTGATTAGTCACAAGCTAGGTAATAGAGGGAGAAACTAAAAATGTGCATATCTACATATTGAGATGACAAGTTTTTGGCATTGTTGTCAAAGAGGGAGAAGTAAATAATAGGGAGAAATCGCTCAGAGGAAGTTAGTGTACCCAATTATTACAACAGAGGGAGAAATGACTAAAAGACATACATCTACCTAGTAAGAGGGAGATATTGTTGAGGGAGATATAAATCATAAGGAAGAGTTGATTGTCTATTGCTCAAATCAAAATTTTGTAGTCGCTACAAAAGATGAAAGATGGAGAGATTTCAATACAAGGAATTAGTTTCTTTTTTGGTATTTTTGTTGTTATGGGTTTCCATCAATTCCAAAGAGGGTTCTTGTTGAAAATAAATTAACAGATGTATGAGAATGTGTTTCAATCATTGTTTTGTCACCAATGTCAAACCTGCTACTTGTTGGTAAGACAACTACTTAGTTGATTTGAGTAATATCATTTGTTTAATTGATGAAAATGATTTGATCAAAACTAATAACAAAATCATCTAGAGGAAAGGTTGAGTTGTGGTAAGAAAAAGGAGTTCAAAGATCAGTTAAGATAGTGATGTTATAGTGTATTGATTATCTACTTAAGGTTGCAAAGGATGGATACATTGACTAAGTCTAAAATCTAACAAATAAGAAGAAATTAGTCTTCCAAGTTTGACCAAGTGGATAGTAGGTGGTGAGAAAATTTAGTGCAAGCTAAGTAGAAAATTAGTTGGAGCCGAGTAAAGTGAAATTTTAGAGTATGCTGAGTGATATCGTGTAAGCCGAGTAAAGTTTATTTGATGATGAGCACCAATAAACTTTAGTATTTTTCAAGTTATCTAGTGGATGATGAGTGAAAGAATAGTATGGAAGCCAAGTGACATCATATTGATGTCAAGTGCCATTATTCATGTTAAATCATAGATTTGATGAATCTGAGCCAATTATTTTGTTTTCTTGAATTTTGTGAAGCATGTGGAAGATAAATATGATGAGTTGTTGGAATAGAATTAATGGTAAACCATTTTTAGGTGAATTCAAAAAGGATTGAAGAAGAAGTTTCTAGAAGTGACTCAAATGAAAATATGAGTAGATTCATTGAATCTTACCTAATCTTACCTAACCCTAAAATGGACAATAGAGGTTGAATGCCAAAAGATCTTGATTTTGTATTTATAGAGATGGTTGGTTAGAAGAAACATTGGTCATGTTCAGAAACCTAGGTTAGACAAGAGGTTTGAAGTATTACTTCATTTAGTGATTGTATAGAAGATATTTATATTGGCAAGCAAGGAAAGAAGGCTTAAGAGTATGAATGCTTGAAGAGTGAGCAACCTATTAGAGTTGAAGCGTTTGAAAGCCAATTAGAATGGATGGCTAAAATAGATATCTATAATCTGCAAGTGAGTTTTAATTTATTATCAAACCAAGCCTTATTGTTACTTTCTAATCATTGTATGAGTCTAGGGTAAATCATTTGGATTAAGTTTTACCTAACAATCATTTGTAAATCCTTTAATTGGGTGACATTCCAAGTGCATGATCTAATGTCCTCTAACAAGGCTCACTCCTAATAGGGTGATTGAGATCCTTTGACCAGGTCACATTTAACACTATATTTTGTACCATTTAAGTGGGTTGGATTTCCATAGGGCCTCACTTCAAAAGAGAGAGAATGAGTAGCACCTTATTGGGGTAAAAGTAGAAAGTTGTCTCACCTTTTAGGCTGACTTATTAGAATGAATGAATTTGAGTATTTCTCTCTAAAAATCAATTTTGTTCAAATATATGTTCTAGATAAGTTTATTCTAGCTAAATTATATATGGTCTCACACATTTACAATTGAAAGTGTCTATTAAATGCATGTTTTATACTAGTTTGTATCCAAATACTAAAGAAATATAATTAGTTTAGAAAAATGATGTATTAATAACTCTTACTATTTTTTATTTTATTTTTTTAATAAGTTGTAAACACCATTTTATAGAGCTCAAATTCAAGAATATTATCGTATAGTTTTTATAGTGCTTTAATTAGATATAGTATATTATAATTAAAAAATCTATAAGCACATATTTCAACACATGAAAAGATGATAATTTTTAGAAAGAAAAAAATATTAAATCATATCAAAAAAATTTGAAACTTATATGACATTCTAGAGAAGAGAGTCCTTTTCTACAATGTATAATTTTTATTCTAGTCAAAATATATTTGTTTTGAAAAATGTGGTGGGAGATGAAAACTATTGATTTTAGGCAAGCTGAAATTTGAATCATTATAAGAGAGAAAATATAGGTCTAAAGCCAATTTTTATTTATGAATATTCTAGATATATATGTTATCCAAAATATAGTCTAACATCAAAGGAAAATTAGTTTATTTCCATATATTTTTATGGTGGGAACTAGATCCCTAATTTTTAGCATTTCTCAGCAACTAAAAAAATCCCTATAAAATTTATGAAAATATATCAATTCTTATTCCAAATAATAGTTGAAAATTATAATTCACAAATTTATCAATTTACATTTCATTAGTTTACTTCATTTTCAAATTTTAAATAATAATACATGTTATATATTATTGAAGGTGAACATTTATACTTTTGTTAACATTTTCCTTTACAAAAGGGTGACATAGGTTTGTGCTTTAACCTATTGGTGGTTTTTCCCAAATTGGGTTTCCACATAAAATCATTGTGTTAAATGTGTTATTGAATCTATTATGTTTCATTCTTACATTTCTGGATAGTTGATTTTATAGTAACCTACAAGTATAATTATTGCATGATCTAATGAATGCATGTATGAATATGTTTTATGGACATGGATTCATTAAGATGTGAAAAGTTCTATTTGTACAGACCTTGAATAATTGATTCACCCCCCTCTTAATTATTCTAAATAATTCTAAGAGTGATGCATACTAAGATCAATCATATTGCAACAAAATATCATTTCTTGAGAGGATTCATGCAAGACAAGGATACAAGATTGGAATATGTGAATACAAAAGAATAGATTGCAGACATATTAACCAATTCATTACCTAAGGCTGCATTTTTGTATCTAAGAGGTTAGAAAGGGATCATTCTCTTATCTAAAGCTCACTAATTAAATTTTATTCATACATCAACCAAGCATGTTGAAGATCATTCAATTTGATGCAATATTGTTAGTGTATATTTAATGTGAATCAATACATCACATAGATGGAAAGCTATTAAATGTTGTCTTTGGTATGAGATGTAAAATAGGGAGAGTTTATTGCTAAAATTAAGAATTTTTGTGACTATTTGTGTTTTTGGCATGAGATGTCAAAAAGGAAGATTTTGTTGTCAAGTCAGATGAAGAGTAAAGAGGGAGAGTTTGCTAACAAAGAGAGAAACTACAATCAAAGTAATCAGAGAATCATTATAAAGGGAGAGATCGACGTCATAGGGAGCTCACACTGATAGAGGGAGTTCTCATAGATTCGAATATGAATGAAACTAAATATATTATCCTTATTTTTGGTTTTCTCTAAAATTTCATTGTATTATGACATGTTGTGTTGCCATCAATGCCAAAGAGGGAGATTTTTCAATTGTATATTCTATTTGATGTTACACAAAATTTCAATACTTTACTAGTTAGTATCTGTTGAGCTCACTTGAGAAATGGTGACAGTTTCCAGTGTCTGCCAAGCATTCCAGAGATAATTAAGTTTAGAGTTAGTATTTATCAAGTTCAATCAGGTACCAAAAGGATATTATAGGAAGACAATGTCTATTGAGTTCACCCTAGCACCAAAGAGAAGCTTGCATGGAATGACTATTAACTAAGCTCACTTGACTACCAAAGGGAATTTAGTTCAGGACGTAGTATTAATGAATTTCACTTGGTTACAAAACAAAAGTCTATTTTGAGTTAGTATTGACTGATCTAGGTCAATTAATGAAGGATTTTCTTGAGTCAACATATTTAGTTTCATGAATTTATTTGTTAGATCTAGCCAACTTCAAGGATAAATATTGATTATTTAAAAGTGTATTCTAGCCAACTTGACAAGGAGTTGGTTGATAGTTTATTCTCCTATTAGATTTTATAATCTTAACTCTTTATTATCCAATTTTTTGGATATAGAAAAGGATGTTACCATCAAATAGGCCAGTGTATATGCTCTATCGCTGCTCTCTGAATTACAAGGTACAACTCCCTTAAGACTTTCAATGATGTGCAATGAATATGTCTTCATTAGATCAAAAATTTTGATAGCATTAAGCTCTTAACTTGAAAGCAGTAAATGATAACCAAATTGATTATAATCACAAATAATTCTAGAAAGATGGAACTGAATAACCTATCACACTCAATGGAATGATTGTAGTAGAATATCTTGATATTTTTGACTCTTACTTCTATTCTAAATGCAAATTAATCATCTAAATTCAAAAGATGAATGAAAAAGATATGCACATGAGGGAAAATGGAATTACTTTAACTATCACCATTGAATGAAATGTAATCCAACCAATAACTAATAGATTCATACACATTTATCTTTCATTTCTCAATGAAACTATCTAATATATTATGAAACTAACAAGAGAAGAAACAAAACCATATATGAAGAAAGAAATAGAATCACTATATATCAAACATCAAAGTAAAATGGAGTTCATCTAATTATTCATAGAAGCATACATGATTTTCTTTCAACTCTTAATGTAAAACTACTCTATGCATGGGCCACAAAACATGACAAGAAAATATAGTAAATGGAATTACAGACCAATTCACCATCAGGTTTTTCGACCTTTGTATTATCAAAAGAGATTACATTTATAGTTTTCCATCATTTTTAATTTCTACAAAAGAAATAGTCACATAAAAGGAAGTAAGTAAGAATAAAACATGAAAATTATCTTATTAGCAGTATAGATGGAATATGTGGCATCTTCTCCATTGATGATTCTAAATCTATGACACTTCTAGAAACACACGATGATCGCTCAACTCCATACAATCTTAGAAATCTTGTAGAAATTAGTATTCTCTTCATATTCTACTATTTGGTACCAAGTCCCTAAAATTCATATTCTAATGGCTAGTTCAATTTTGAATTTCAATCGTCGATCTCAAATCAATGATCAAGATTAAATCATTATAGCCTCATTTATTTCTTTCTTTGCATTTTCCTCCATGGTCACATTTTTTTGGGTCATAACTTAGCATAACTTTATTTCATTAACCATGATGACTGGACAAAAACTGTTTATTAACCATGAGCATGATTTCACCATATTAAAATTAACTTTCTTTTTTGACCTATGACCATGTGATGATTGACTCTCATAGTTTCACATCCTTACCTATTATTTACTTTAAACCTCCTATGACAATGTGATTCCTTTGCTTTTTCTACTCACTCTCTTAACTACAAGTTATCTCAAACCACTGACGACCATTTGACTATTTGTTTTAAGGTTTAACTATTAATGCTTTTGTTGAGTTGTGGCTTAAAATGTTCTCAATTCTTATTAACCAATGATCCTACGATGGATGATTCTCATGGCTTTGCATCTTTGACCCATTATAAACTTAACTCACCTACGACTTTGCAAACAAGACTTTTCACCCTATCACTTCTTTAATCATGAGTTACCTTAACTTTCGCATGGTGGTGTAATTTCTTCCTTTTGCTTTATCACAACCTTAATTTGGGGTTTGTGTTTATCATCAATGACCATGTGAAGATCATCAATCTTTAGGATCTAACAACTAGGAAGATGCATCATTAAACACTTATAATTCTATCTTAAAACATCATCCATCAATCTAGTCTTCATTTGATGATTGGAGCTTAATTTTTGAGCCATTTAACTTGTCAAATTTTCAATGTAGACATATTGATTAAATATAATCCATCAATTAGATTTTCAAAGAGAGTTGTGCCACCTTTGACCAAGATTCTTCCACCATTTTTGAAGATTTAACCACTTCTCTTGAATTTTGAACTAGATCATCTACATTGACCTTCATGGAACTATAGCATAATATGAATCCTTGACTTCAATCATGATTAAGAATAGAGAAAGATGAATTATGAAGTTTTCCAAAACCTCTTCTCATTAGAGGAATACATAAAAAACCCTCTAAAACCTAATTACCTAGCCATTGGATTGATGCATTTCTCATATGATTTCCTTCATTAGGTTAGCTCAAGGGAATAATGAGAAGAAAGGCCACCCTATGGATAGTGGGTTCATTGGTCTTGCCCTTAAAGTTGTTTGGGTAGTGGGTCCAGCTATCTTCCACAACTCTTAATAGGGTTGGCATAACTCCTAATAGGATTAGAATCTCCTAACAAGGATTCAAAGTCTCCTTATAGGGACTCATATGTATTGAATGTATTTATAGACTCCTAACAGGGTCCATCCTCTAACAAGGAATATTTATATTAGTACATCATCTTGTGGGTACCATTTGCACTAAGGTTTTCCCTCTAATCAAGGGTTTCCCTAGTTAACATATCTAGTGTTATTGTATATGAGTATCTTGTTATGGTTTTAGTTTATATTTCTCGTATGGCTCAATTTGTTTAAGGTTGATAATTTTTGTATAACTAATTCAACCCCCTCCCCATTTTAGTTATATCAATGGAGTATATATTCTAACATGATGATCCTACATCTCATAGCGCATGCCATTATGAGTTATACAAACAAAGTTATTAAAGGTTTATAAGTTAGATTCATGTATATATAGGACAAAGTAGACTCAAGGAGATGGTAATTTGTGTTATGGAATTATTATTTTTAACCAAATAATTACTTAACTAATTAGAGAAAACATCATATATGCTAACAACTATGAAGAAGGTTCCCCCCCCACCCCCTTATTACCAAAACAAACAATAGAAACAAAGAACAAAAAAATTAGAGAGAACAAAATATGGCCTTCTTATTGTTGCCACAAATGTGCAAATACTATATGCAAAACCACATGCACATCTTCCTTACAACTATCGATAAGACAAAGATGCAACTATCAACCAAAACTACTCTAGATAACCTTCAGGTCTTCCTTATATAGGCACTTTTAACCACCTAGGAAGGCTTCAAGAACTAAGACCTAACCCTTGAGGCTAACCAACCTAATATTATATTATTCCATTATACTTTATTACATATGATAAGCTCAAGATAATTAAAAAATGACATTTTTGAATTGATCTTATTTTGGGGACCATAACTAGCAAACTATTGACTCAATCAGTGATTATAACCCCTTTCTAGAATCCCTAGATAGCAATCTATAATGATTGATCTCACAAACATCAATTAGTAAAGGTATTGCAGTGTCTTGGAGTGATTTAGACCTTAATCAATAGAGCTACTATTTGGATAGCCATAAATCATACAAAAATGTACAATAACTACACCAATACATATGATATGATAATAAAAATCATTTGACATGCTAATATGTCAAAGATGAACCACCGTATATAAAATTGGGAAAAATTGAGCATATAATACAAACTTACTAGAATTAAAAAGCTACTACAAACAATAACTTTGCATGTGAGTATCCCTTATTAAAAATACAAAAAGAGGAAAACTTAAAATTGAAATATTTTTGGGTGATGAAATATTTTCCTTACACCCAGGATGCTCCTACATTAGATGCCTAGGGTAATTTGAGAAGTGATCCTATGACATCTTAGGTAGTTAGAAGGAAATAAATATAGTCAACCTCCTCACATGCTAGCTATGATGAATTGTCCAATGGCCTCCCTTTCCATTTGAGCATATGCTCCTCATATGTTACATTACTTGTGCTTCTTCCCTCATGGTTATCTAATATCTACTTAATCTCATGTGTAGTTGAAGTAGATGTCAGAATATTCCACTATGCTTTTGTAATCTCATCTCCATCACCTCTCTCATAATATTTTGATAAATCTGAAATTTTAAATAATGGTTAAATATTTAGTTCTACATGCAAACCTACCTCATAAGTATTTCCAAAATTATACTTTTTCCCTCTCTTGCATGATCCAAACATATTCATTTTTATCTTATTATATGTACCCACTAACAACTAATCCTTCCTTAAATGAACCACAACTTCATCACCAATATGAAATTCCTTATATCTCTTTTCACATCTTCCTTATCTTTATATATTGTATTCATCTTTGTAATGTACTTTCTCACATCTTGATTGACATTCTTAAAATGTTTAGAAAAATCTTCTACTTTAGTACTATTCATATCTCTCCTTTATCCAACTTCCTCAATTTAGGAGTATTTCTAGGAGCCCTGACATATATAATATGGAATGTTTATTTACCTATCCTCCTGTTGATAGAGATATTGTATGAAAATAATTTTTACGATAAAATCACATCCCAACCTTTTGGTTTATCTCCATGAAAGCATCTATGAAAAATCTCTAAACTTTGGTTTACAAATTTTGTATGTCCATCAATCTATAGATGATGTGATGAACTTAACTACAAATCTATCTTCAATTTCTTTGAGAATGTATACCAAAAATACACAAAAAACTTTGTATCTTGATGAGAAATTGTACTATTTGAAAAAACCATGTAGTCTTGCCACATCACTAAAAAAAACTCTGCGACATGAACAACACCACTTGAATTCTTGCAAGGAATGAAATGATGCCATTTTAGGAAATCTGTCAAGCACCACAAATATGAAATCATGCCCTCACTGAGTCCTCGATAAACAAAGAATAAAATCTATGCTAACATCTTCCCATGGCTTCTTTGGTACAGGTAATGGAGGATACAACCCTCTATTTGGATTTATTCCTTTCGCCATCTAACCTAATCTACAACATTGCACAAACATCTTCACATCTTGCTACAAATATAGCTAATAGAAATTCTTAACAACCAAGGAAATGATTTTATATCTACCAAATTGTTCAGTCAATCCTCCACTATGCTTCTCCTTTTTGAGATTTTGTCTCATACAAATTATGGGATTGCATAATCGACTTCCCTTGAATAAAATACGATACTTGATTATGAAATCCAATCACTTTATCCCATCAAGTGTAACATATTTTGTAAAACCTTACCAAAATTAGCATCCTTCAGCTATAAATTCTATAGTTCCTTGGACTGAACCATCTAAAACTATATTTTGGTTAGTGATTCATGTCTTCTACTAAGAGCATCTGTAATTCTGTTGGACTTCACATTCCTATGTTTCAAAAAAAATGTATACCTCTATGAAAATTCAACCCACTTCAAATTTATTTGATTCATTTTTCCTTGACTATTTAAATATTGAAAAGTTTGATGATCAATATACAAAACAAACTCCTTAGGAAGAAGATAGTGTCTCCACTTCTTTAATGATTGAATAGTAGCCTAAAATTCTTGATCACAAACATAATACTATATTTTGGCATCAAATAAGTTCTTAATTAAATAAGAAACATGTCTACCTTCTTGGCTCAAATTAGATCCTATTCTAGTTCCACTACCATCATAGTCTGCTCAAGAAACCTTATTAAAATATGGAAGTGCTAAAACAAGCTTCTCTATAACCTTTTATTTTAATAGATTAAAATTGTATCTACACCTATATTCCACTTTAATTATTTCCTATCACCTCTCATGTTTCATTCAAAGGTCCACAAATACTACTAAAACCTCTAAAAGTTTTTTGATAAAATGTAGCCAATCCATGAAAAGATCTTACCTCTATTGTACTCCTTGGAGTAGTTCATTCAAGGATAGCCTTCTCTTTCTCATGGTCTATTTTTAGAGCTTATATTAGTGCAACAAACCTTAAATACACCATCTCCTTCTATAAAAAAAAAAAACCAAAGCTTTTTTAAATTTACCAAATACTTTTCTTCCCTCAACTTTTCAAACACCTAGTGAATGTGCATCAAATTCTCCTCCAATGCCTTAATAAATATCAAAATATCATCTAGATAAACAATGAAAAAATTACCTAGAAACTCCTTTAGTACCTCATCCATGATCCTTATAAAATTATTTGGTGCATTGGTTAGGCCAAGATATATGACTAACCACTCATACACTCCTTATGTTGCCTTGAAGGTAGTATTCTACTCATGTCCTTCTCTGACGTAAATCTAATGGTAACCACTCTTCAGATCTATCTTCTTGAAATACATAACTCTAATCAAATTGTCTATAATTTAATCCATCTATGGCAATGGAAATCTATATGGGATTTTGATCTTGTTCATAGCTAAAGAATCTATAAATATCCTCCATTTTCCTTTCTTCTCAGGTTTCAATAATGCTAGTACAATACATGGACTCAAAGTCTCACAAATCAACCCCTTTTTCAAAAAATCATGCACTCATCTATCCAATTCTTTATTTTTGGTTGGTTTCATTATGTGCATTTCCTTATTTGAAAAAGTGTCTCCTAGAATCAAGTTCATTTGGTGACTGATCTTTCGCACTAGGGATAATCTGTCAAGTACATTATCTGACACAATAGTTAGGAAATTATTTCAATAAATCTACAACTTCTACTAGTACCTCCTCTTCTTCTTGTTTACCATCTTTTAGAATTACAACAAAAAAAAATTTCTTATTCCTCATATCCTTGAGAAACTCTTTTCCATCAATCAAAAATACTTTGGTAGAACTATATACCTTTGCTTCCTTCTTCTTGAATGGCTTCATCTTATCTTCCTCTCCATCCTTTGTCTGAGCATAGGTATTTGCATGCCCATCATGTACAACATTCCTATCAAATTGGTATGGCCTACCTAACAGCATATGACATATGTCCATAGGTATTATATTACATAGTACCTTGTTCTAGTAGCTTGCACTATTGAACTTCACTAAGCTTTGTTCATTGATGATGACCTTATGATTATCCTACATTGACACAATATGGTATGGATGTGGGTACTTCTACCTCTTCAAATTTAACTTCATGAAAATATTTTTAGATGCTATATTTTAATTTCTTTCACCATCAATGATCACATAAAATTATTTTCTTCACATTGTCACCTTATGTAAAAAATAAACGCCTCCTTCGATCAGCTCCATTCTCACCACTCAATAAGACTCTTCTATTAAATAGGACTTTTCCTCTGCCAAGATATGCAAATTATGATTATTTTGAATATTCATCAATGTATTCTACTCTAGCTTTTCCTTTAGTTCTTATGTCATTCCTTCCTTGGCATTGCAAACAATCAAACACTCTATGTCTGTCTCAACAGTGAAAACATTTTCTATAGAAACCTCCTCTTCTATATCATTTCCCTCTTCATATTTTTCTTTGATATCTATTACTCTAATCATGAAAATGATTTAAATTGTTTCCTCTCTAGTCTAGACTAATAGTACTAGCCTTATCCTTGTTCTTTTGATCAGTATTTTGGTATCTAAAAAAGACAATATGTGAGATCTTCTAGTTTGACCTTTGCCACTATTTTTCCTATCAAATTTTTGGCTCAATTTTGCCTCAACTCTTAGGGAAAACTTGTATTCCTTTTCAATAGAAGTCATTCATACTAGACTACTCTCCTCTTGAATTCTTGGCCTCAACCTATGAAGATAATAGAAAACTTTCTTCTTGTCAACTTCTGCATTACCATTTCTGATGAGAAACTAATAGAACTCTTCAGTATATTCATGAATGTACCTTTTCACTTACTTTAACCCATGAATTTTTTTAACATATCAATATCATAATCTAGAGGAATGAATTATTGCTTCATTTTGGCTATCATTTGGTCCTATCTTGTGATACTATATTTTTCTCTTATATCTCTCTCCAACTGCATCTCTTTCCACAAGATATTTTTATGACCCTTCAATTTGGCCTTTGTGAATTTGACCCTCTTCAAAAATTCAATATCTTCATACTCAAAGTATTCCTCAACTTCATTGATCCAATTGATCAACTCCTTAGGGTTAACATTTCTTGAAAATGTAGGAACCTCAAACTTAGGTATTTTTCTCATCTTGGAACTAGCCTTAAAAATCATCTCTCCTTATGGGTTAAAAATGGCCTCTTCTTTAACATCTCATTCTTCTTGTTTTTTTTTTATCCTTACTTTATCCTCTTAAAGCAAGATTTATTCCTTGGCACATTTTTCTACCAATTGTTGTATTTGTCTCTATAGAGCTTTAAAAACCTCAAGCATAAAAACACTGAATGTTCCACCACCCTCTATTTATGGAGGCATTTTCATGCTTCCACTCAAACTTTAGTACAAGTTGCATCATAATCAATGATTTTTCCACATATTAAGCCCAAACCATGGTCCTTGTGCAAACTATCTCATAGTCAGTGATCTATTTAGACACTCAATAACTCCTACAATAATACCACTTGATGAAAGGTGCTCCCCTTGATACCACAACACACAAGAGAGATAGAAAAAAAATAGGTTTCTTATTATCATCATAAATGTAGAATTATAGAATTACAATATATAAACACAAGTGTCCATAATAGAGGTTTTTCCTCATTTTAGATCCATTTAGGCATTCATCACTAAACCTGAAGTTTGGATAGCTAAAACTTATACAAAAACTCTACAATAACTGCATGAATACATATGATATAACAATAAAGCTCACATCATAGGCTGATATGTCAAAGATGAAACTACATATATGATGTTAGAACAAACTAAGCAAAGAATACCAATTTAAAAAATATGATCAAGCTCCCACAAATAAGAACTCTATATAGGAATAGTCATTATTAAAAAGACAAAAAAATTGGAAAACTAAAAAATAGAAATATTTTTTGGTGATGTGAGATTTCCCTTAAACCCAGGATTCTCGTAAATCACCCCAAGTGGAAAAATGTCAATTGTGTTTTTGGACACATGTGAAGACATGAAGGCTAACAAGACAAAAAAAAAAATATAAAGGAAAAAATTGTTTATGCAAAGTTATGTGACGTCTTTAGCATGGAAATACACTTGTTTTATGATCTTAAATTTATGTTAGAGTAGAGAAAGGAAAGTATATGTGAATATATGAGAAAAAGGCTAAAGAGGACAAATCAGATATTATAAATGTCACAATTGTCAAGAGGCTTGTGAATCTATTCCTTTTTTATATAGAATATATCACTTTATATGTATTTATAAGTAGTAGGTTCATCCTGTGACTTTTGTAATTACAATACAAAATCCTAATAGGTTTGAGGCTTCTAACAAGGCCTAGTCCTCTAACAAGGATAGAGATAGTATACTGATGTAATACACTCACAAAAGGGTCAATATCTTTCACAAGATAATTTTAGTTGGTAGATTTTGTTGGAAATATACAAGAAGTAACTAAGAGGGGAGGGGTGAATCAATCACTACTAAAATAAACCCCAAATTCCTTAGATGTCAATACAAATCAAAATCAAAACTTTGTTGACAATGAAATACTATTGTAACTTGGTTAGTACTAGAATCACTTAGTTAACACTAAGAATTTTTGTTACTCGGTAAATACTAAACTATTTACTTCTTAAGATGTTTAGCATAATTTAACAATAATTAAATTAGTTATAGAAACATAAAAAAATTAACATGAACACAAGAGACACTGGGATTTAACATGGAAACCCAATTTGGGAAAGCCACCAATTGCAACTAGTTACTATTTTCCACTCTTCTAAAGTGAGCCTTGTTAGGAGCTAACCCTATTATAGGTTACAAAACACACTGGTATGTGTAATCTTGTTAAATGATTTAGATCACCCTATTAGGAGTTGTTGAGTTGTCATTTTGCACCATGCTTAATGGTAGGAATCCTTTGGAACGCCTCTCTTGAAAAGCTAATATGGGATCAACTCCAACGTTCTGGGTGATCTTGTAACCTACTAGAATCTGCTTAGTTAAAGATAAATGTGTTTTTTCATGAGGAGGCCTTTGTTTGTTTGAACCAATTTTGGATCAAATGATCAACTTGCTTGCTATTTCAAAATTAACCACAAAAGAGATATGCTTTCTAGTATTTTATGTTTTTATTAATAAATGCAATCTAACAATGCAACTATATGAATTCCTAATTTAACTAGTGGTTAGAAAAGAAAAGAAAATAGATAACGTAACAATAAGTTTAAGAAAATAACATGAAAGGAAAATTACTAATGGACATAAGCTACAAAAACATGTCTATGAGTTAAGCCTTTGAAAAGATTGGTAGGTAATGAATGAAAATAGGAGTAGCTCTTCCTTAATTCTATTGATGCAATCATCGATAGGAATTTAGTAACTATAAGATGTTTCACTTTTCATCAAATCACAAGGCCATAGAAAGTGTGCTCATGTGAGAAAAAAATCTTTGCAGGAACAATATGGTGATCTTTTCTCGAACTAAGTGCATTAACAAAATTTGTAAAACCATAGCAAACATAGAATTAAAAGATTGTACAACCAAAACAATGAAATAAAACTAATGGCTCAATTACACTTTATGAACATACATCCACAAAATATAACACACTCAAGCAAGAATCACTAAACTCCAAATGCAAGCACCAAAAGCATATACTATTGCAAAATAACGGTGGCCCGAAATACATATTACATTCTTGAATTTATAAGAAATCTTCTTCTCAATATGTGTTGAGAGTGAGAGATATCTTTATGCAATCATATGCTTCTAAACTAATAAAAAAAATCTATTTATATACAAATTAACTCTCTAACAAGTGCTAAGTAGGACTCCATCCTTATGTATAACATTTAGTGGATGCATGAGCCTTTACATGTCTTAAAACAAAGAAAGCATGAGAAAATAAGAAGAAGAAAGCCATTAGATGATGTAGGAGTCTATTGAGGTGCCAAAAATAGAAGCTCAACCTTCACTAGATGTTTTTAGGAGTTAAACTATCATCAAAATGCACTTTTGGTGCATGGAAAGCTATAAATTTTGAATTGGTAGTTAATTGTCAGCATACCTTGAAAGCTCAGAAGCTCAAAAGAAGCGCACTTTGGAAGTAGGTCCAAAAAATGAAAAATTTCACTGCATCAATTTTGTAGAGTTAGAAATTTTTCCAACTTTAGATTTTTGTAGAGTTTGAATTTTTTTCAACTTCAAAATTTTCCAGAGTTAGAATTTTTTCTCAACTTTAGAATTTTCCAGTGCTAGATTTTTTTTCAACTTCAGAATTTTCTAGAGTTAGATTTTTTTCACTTTAGAATTTTCCAAAGTTAGAATTTTTTCAACTTCAGAATTTTCTAGAGTTAGAATTTTTTCAACTTTAGAATATTCCAGAGTTTGATTTTTTTCCAACTTCAAATTTTTCTAGGGTTAACCTTTATTTCTAACTTTAGAATTTTCCAAAGTTGATTTTTTTTCAACTTTAGAATTTTCTAGAGTTATATTTTTTCCACTTCAAAATTTTTCAGAGTTAGAATTTTTTTCCACTTTAGAATTTTCTAGAGTTAGAATTTTTTCTCAACTTTATAATTCTCCATAATTAGAATTTTTTCTCAACTTTAGAATTTTCTAGTGTTAGATTTTTTTTCAACTTCAGAATTTTCTAGAGTTAGATTTTTTTTCACTTTAGAATTTTCTAGAGTTACAATTTTTTCAACTTCATAATTTTTCAGATTTAGAATTTTTTCAACTTCAAAATTTTCTAGAGTTAGATTTTTTTCCAACTTCAGAATTTTCTAGAGTTTGCTTTTTTTTCTAACTTCATAATTTTCCAGAGTTCAATTTTTTTCAACTTTAGAATTTTCTAGAGTTAGATTTTTTTCCACTTCAAAATTTTCTAGAGTTAGAATTTATTTCCACTTCATAATTTTCTAGAGTTAGAAATTTTTCTCAACTTTAGAATTTTCCAGAGTTAGAATTTTTTTCAATTTTAGAATTTTCCAAAGTTAGATTTTTTTTCAACTACTCAATTCACTGAAAAAAAATCAAAGTTCTCTATTTTGAAAATGGTATCTAGGTTTTTCTAAAGCAAGGTTTGGGATCTCTTTTGTGTACTTACTTTGATCCTTCTAATGATTTACCCTCCTTACATTGAAACAACTTCATAAACTTGAACTCCTTCTTCTTCTACCTACAATTCCAAGGCACCTATGTTGAATCTTCTCATTAATAGTTGCATAAGATGAGGAAGCTATTCTGGTTCATGTTTCTAAACTTTGTATCTTTGATCTTTTCTTCTCTCCGACTGAGAAATCCTTTTTTTCCATATACCAGGTGATCTAGATTATCCAAAATGATTAAATGTTTGAAACATTTCCATATGCTTTTTAGAAAATATTTTTAGGTCCTTTTAATTGGTTGTTTTAGAGGCCTTCTACTCAAAATTTCAAGTTAAAAATTTCATTGGTCCTTGAAACTAGGCAGTCAAATGCTCAGCATTTTAGGGATTGAAATTAGAATTTTAGTTCTTCTTTCCAACGATGTAAATGCTTTTGAACTATGAGCTCTAGGTCAAAGGTTATGAACCTGACAAGTTAAGGACTCGTTTTTATCTACACAAAGAAGAAAACATTAATTAGCTCATGTTATAAGACCCAAACAAGCACTCCCTAGGATAGAGATTGACAAAATTGGGTCAACACTAGTCAAAATAAATAATTTCCCATAATGACCCAGGCCTAGGACTTTGGGTCTAGGAAACAAAAAATTTACTAAGGGGTCCTCATTTCAAGGAGAAATGGGGTGTGCATTGTGAAACCACACATTATTAGAGGTTTTTAGACACTCCAATCTAGAAATGCCACCTCATTAGAGGATTTGGAAAATAGTTGTTAAGGTAACTTTGTTAAGAGATTTGAATTCACTACTACAATTATTAGAGAGTAACAATGAATTAACCTAATTTCTGATGCAAAAGATTTGCTAATTTTAGATCTTTATTTTGGCTTGAATACTTGATCCTCCTTGATCAAAATGTTCTTTGTAGCTTGGTAATCTCAAGATACTTTCCTATCCTTCCAGTTCACTTCCTTTATTCATCTACTTAATTCCACATATTCTATCTTCAAAAACTCAACTTGACCTTATACTTATATGACTTACCTTGTCAAGTTGGCTTGAATACAATTTCAAATATTCAATAATCAACCCTTAATTTGGATAGACTTAACAAATAAATTCATCAAACTAAATATGTTAACTCAAGAAAATACTTCCTTAGCCTACCTAGTTCGGTCAACACTAACTCATAAAATATTTTCTTTAGACTTCTTGGACAAAAGTACAAAGCTATGTCACCTTTCAATCTAACTTATCAGAATGACTAAATTTAAGTATTTCTATCTAAAAATCAATTTTATTCAAACATATGATCTAGAAAAATTTATTCTAGCTAAGTTATGTATGGTATCACACTTTTTCAATTGGAAATGTCTATTAAATACATGTTTTATACTAGTTAGTATCCAATTACTAAAATAATATAATTATTTTAGACAATTGGTGTTTTAATAACTCTTACTATTTATTATGATAATGTTTTAATAACATATGAACACCATTTTATAGAGCTCAAAGTCAAGAATATTCTCATATAGAGTTCATAATGTTTTAATTAGATATAGCATATTGTAATTAAAAAATTCTACAAGTGTGTATTCTAACAATCAAGAAGATATCGATTTTGAGAAAGAAAAAAATATTAAATAATATCAAGACTATATATATATATATATATATATATATATATATATATATATATATATATATATATATATTTGATGTTCTAGAGGAGAGAGTCCTCTTCTAGGATATATAATTTTTATTTTGGTTGGAATAGATTTATTTAAAAAAATATGGCGGGAGATGAAAACTATTTATTTGAATAAATTGAAATTTGAATCGTTATGAAAGCGAAAATATAGGTTTAAAGCCCATTTTTATTTTTCATTTTTCTAGCTACATATATTATTAATAACATAATCTAAGATCAAATGGAAATAAGTTTATTTCCATATAGTTTTGTGGTGGGAACTAGACCCCTAATTTTTAGTGTTTTTTAGAAACTAAAATTTATATTTAAAAAATAGGAAAATACATAATTTCTTATTCCAAATAATTATTAAAAATTATAATCCTAAATTTCATCCATTTCTACACATTTCATCATTTTATTTCATTTTAAAATTCTAAATACTAATAACAGTTTTATGTCATTGAATGTGAACAACTGCAATTTTGTTAGCCTTTTCATTTGTAAAAGGGTGACACAGGTTTGTGGTTTTATGCTCCTTTGGTAACCAAGTGATCTTAGTTAACACTGCATCCTAAACTAAATTCCCATTGGAAATTGAGTGTTGGTTCCATGCCAACTTCTCTTTCGTGCCCAAGTGAACTCGATAGACACTATCTTCTTGTTGACTTCCTTCGGTGCTCTAGTGAACTTGGCAGACACTGACACTGAACTTGATTACCTCTAGAATTCACGGTAGATACTAGAAATAATCTTCATCACCTAAGTGAGCTTGATAGAAATTGGATTGACTTTTTGTGTAACATCAAAAACAATGTGCAATTGAACAATTATTTTCAACAATCTCCCTTTTTCATTGATGGAAACATAACATGTCATAATACAATGAACTTTTATTGATAAAAATACATGGATAATATCTTTAGTTTCATTCTAATTCTCATCCATGAGAACTCCATCTATTAGAGTGAATTCCCTCTAGCATCAATATCTCCCTCTAGAATGATTCTCTGATTACATTGATTGCATTTCCATCCTCTATCAGAAAAATCTCCCTCTGTACTCTTTATGTGACTTAACAAAAAAAATCTCATGCCAAAAACATAAAAAAACCACAAAATTTCCTAATATTAATAGCAAACTTGAGCTCTTTGACATCTCATGCCAATGATAGCATAATCAATGGACTTCCCATATGCCTCGTGTAGTGATTCATATGCAATATTCTCTTTATAATACTACATCAAATTGACTAATCTTCAACATGCTTGGTTGATGAATTACTACAATCTGATTAGTGAGCTTTAGATAGGGGAATGACCCCTAGCTAACATCATATGTACAAAATGAATCCTTAGGTAATGGTTTGGTGAATATGTTTGCTATCTGTTCTTTTGTATTCACATATTCCAATCTTACTTCTTTGTCTTACACCAATTCTCTCAAGAAATGATATTTTATTATAATGTGCTTGGTTTTGGTATGCATCATAGGATTCTTGAAAATTTTGATTGCAATGGTGTTATCATAGAAATTAACTACAAGATCCTTAATTACTTCCTTCATACCTGTTAACAGTTGTTTGAACCAACAAATATTTAAGAAATTGGTTGCCACTACAACGTATTTTTCTTCTGGTACTAGACTAAGATATAAAAATATTTCTTCTTGCTTGTCCAAGACACTAGCCTCTTTCCAAGAAATAATTCTCCACCAGTAATGCTCTTTTTGGAATCAATACTTCCTATCCAATTACAATCAATGAATGCTTTCAATTGAAAGGTGCCTTCTTTCTTATACCAAAATCCATAATCTTCAGTACCCTTTAGACACCTCATAACTCTTTTTATTTCCATCATATGATTATCTTTTCAATTAGTAGAAAATCTATCCACCATACAAACTACTAATGCTATATCAAGTCTTGTATGCACTACATACTAAAGTTTTTCAATCATTGATCTATATGTAGTCTAATCTACCTCTTTTGAATCATCATCTTTGGAAAGCTTATGTCTAGTAGACATAGGTGTTCCAACAACTCTAGAATCCTCCATTCTAAAATTCTTCAATATCTCCTTGATAAACTTTGATTGAGTGATGTAGATTCCATACTTCCTCTATTGAATTTCTAGGCCAACAAAGAAATTGATCTATCCAAATATTGACATTTAAAATTCCTTACTCATTTCTATAGAAAAAGATTTGCACAAGTCATAATTTATAGTAAATAATGTATCATACACAAATATTTCTACCAATACAATCCTCTTATTTGGTCCTTTCTTGATGTATAAGCTATTGTTATTACTAGTTGTTTCAAAATCCATCTTAAAGAGATAATTATGTAATCCCTCATACCATGCTCTAGGAGCTTGTTTAAGAGACCATACAAAGCTTTGTGTAATATGAAAACCATGTCCCTTTTTCTAGGATCAATGAAACCTTTTGGTTGCTCAATGTAGACTTCCTCGTATAAGATTCTATTCAATAATGTTGATTTCAAATCCATCTAATATACTTTAAATCCTTTGTGTGTAATATATACAAGAAGTTTTCTAACACCTTCTAGTTTAGAAATAGGACCAAAAGTTTTTCCATATTCAATACGTTCCTCTTAAGCACAACCCTTGCATACTAGCCTTGCCTTATTTATTAAAATTTGTCCATTTTTGTTCAACAAAGTCTTTCTTCAAAACCTCAACTCAACCTTATACTTATATGATTTACCTTTTCAACTTGACTTGAATGCACTTTCAAATATTCAATAATCAACCCTTAAGTTAGCTAGACTTAACAAATACATTTATCAAACAGAGTATGCTAACTCAAGAAAATCCTTTGTTATCCAACCTAGCTCAGTGAACAATAACTCACAAAAGATGTTCTTTAGACTTCCTTTGGTAACCTAGTAAGCTTGGTTAACACTACATCTTGAATTGAATTCCCTTTTGCAACTAAGTGAGGTTGGTTAACACTAATTCCATGTAAACTTCTCTTTGGTGTCCGAGTGAACTCGGTAGACACTATCTTCTTGTAAACTTTCTTTGGTGGTCAAGTGAACTTGATAGACACTATCTCTAAACTTGATTATCTCTAGAACACTTGGAAAATACTAGAAATTATCTTCATTTCCCAACTGAGCTCAACAGACAATGTCTTCACATTTTGTGTAACATCAAATATAGTATACAATTGAACAATTATTTTCAATAATTTTGTGGGTACTATCCCCACTAGCTTCTCTCCTTATCTAGGGTTTCTCTAGTTAACAAATAATGGATTTATGATTTGCATTATATTACTCCTAAGTTTTCTTTTAGGTTTAATCACATGTGCATGTTTCATTATTCATAATTAGGTAAAACTTTGTGAAATGGTGACTCAACCCCCTCCTCTCCCATCCTCTTAGCATTTTCTATTTATAACAATTGGTATCAGAGATTGGTTACTTAAAGGAGACATAATAGCTTGAGTAAGATCAAAATGGATATGGATGGGTTGCAGAATAATCTAGATGAAGCTCTTGAGGAAATTGATGTAATCACAAAAGAAAGGGACAATTTCAAGAACAAATATAAAGATGAAAAGGATACCATTGAAAAGTTAAAAGATAAGATTGAATCTACTAATTTCAAGTAGAATGATCCAAATGACCACATCAAAGATACTAAAGAAGATTCTAAGATTAATATGGAAAATGTGACTCTCAAACATGTAGTTGAAAGTGCCAATCTTAAGATTACTTTGATAGAAGATGAAAAGAAAAGTCAATCTAATTTAAGATATAAGTATGCAAATGTGAAATCCAAATTTACTAAGGTGACATATGAATATTAGACTAGAAAGATACGATATATAAAACTTGTGAAACATAATACTATTGTGAAAATATATCTTAGACATTAAAAACCATAGCTTGCAAAGCTGTATTCTAACACTAATAAAATTAATGAGGAGATCATGTAACAAAGACATTGTTGTGATAAGACTCATACTGGATAATGTGAAGGAGAATCATCTAAGAGATATAAATTTATTAGGGAATTAGATCTAATGATTCTAAAACCTATATAACAACAAGAAGACCTAAACAAGGAAGTACTTGAATAATATGAACAATCCAAAGAAATGAGAAGACAATTTACAAGAAGATTATTTGCATGTAATAAAATTGGCAACATGAAGAAGGATTGTAGAGGTACGTATAAAAACTATATCTATGGTTATTGTTATAATTGTTATTGTTGTGGACATATAGATAATGAATGTAGGAAACCTAGATTCAATAATAATATGCATCAAGGTACTCACCTTGCATCTAGTAGACCAATTGGTGAAACTAATATCATAAGAAACAAAGTCATGTTTTATAACTACAACAACTTTGAACATATGTCTAGAGATTATAGATTATGTATCACTATGTGAGGACCTAGATATGAAAACAATGTAATAGCATGTCATATTTGTAATAATTTGGGACATTCAACATGATTTTGTAGGATGAAAAACATGAGAATACGAAATAACATAAGATAACAGAATGCAATGACATCTAACTGTAGAAGGAATACTAACATCAACATTAGAGGGAATGAAAATAGTAATGATAGACATAAGGAGAATACATGAAAGAGAATGTAGAGAATTTTAATGAAACATTTGTTAAATCTAAAACACTAAACATAATACAAATATGGCTAGAAAATATGACAAGTGATACATATGAGAATAAATTGAAGTCAGTAATAGTTGCTGACAAATACTTATCAATCTAAGAAGTATATTAATTAAAATGTAAAGGTGAAATGACACCAAAAATTGTTTAGCCTCTAAAAGATCAAATTAAGAATTGAAAAGTTGAGAATAGGTTCATATGGATATAAGAAAGCTATAAGTAAGTGCATATTTTTCAGTATGTTCACAAGTGAGTGCACACACACACACACACACACACACACACACACACACACACACACACACACACACACACACACACACACACACACACACATATCATTTCTCTTATTAAGGGAAACAAATATTTATCCTGTGTACTTTAAAAATCAATACAACATTTAAATAAAACAAATATAATGATTAAAATTGATGAAACAGTCACTATTTGATTGAGAAAAAATTGAAGAGGCTTGAGAGGTGAATTGAAGAGAAAATTGTGAAGGATTCATTTGTTTCGCCCTAAAATCCTAGTTTACAAATTAACAGTATTTACTTCTTTGTGTAGACAATTTATGAAGCATGGTTGATTTTTTAAGCCTCTAAAAATGGAGTAACCTATGTTGCATAATGGTGTTGAGGTTCCAACACCTAAACTAAAATTAAACCCTATAATACTAAAGGAATATAAACCTAACACTATATTTTATCAAATTCCAAATGGACTCTTCTATTTTGAGTTGCCAATTTTTTGGAGTTTCAAAACTATTAAGCAACAAAGTATCTGATACCAAGATTTTGAGGATAAGTCTTGCTCTAAGGGTTAGATACCTCCTATATTCAACTAATGAATCTTTAGATATGGTTCAAACTTTAATAGAATCATAGAGATTCTATACTCTTTATGCTCTACAAAGCTTAGGCAAGTGCGCCTTAGGGATAAAAGGCTTGATACTTGATATTGTCTTCACACTTCACTCATTCACTGCTATTTTTCTTACACTTATCCCCTATATAAGATATTAAGCACAATTATTCTTGTTCTTTGATGCAAGTTTAAAAGGACTCAGAAACCACATAATCAAAATTCCATAACTTATCATGGCAATATTGCACATTTTTCAAACTTATAACTGAATTAACAAACTAGGAGAGATCCAGACCTTTAGTCACCAAAAAGGCCATAACTTCTGCAAAACTTAATGCCATTTGACCAAAATAAAATTAAAAGAAAGATAACTCCAACACCTTTCCAAAAATATATGTTGTAGGTCTATATCTTTTCATATGAATTTATAATAATAGAAACAACAGTTGGATTTTAGGAAAATTACATAGAAAACTAACATAAAAATTGCAAAAACAATGTTCCTTTAATTTCTATTCTTCTCATAAATATATCCAATAATTCCCCTCTATAAATACCTACAATTAAATTATATTTTATTGTCTTTTCAATTTCTTGAACTATTGGATACCTCCTATGATTCTTGACCTTCCTCTTTACATCAACTTTTCATATTGTCAAATTTTTGTGACAATATTTTATTACATATTTGAAAAAAAATCATTTTCTCATAAATGACATATTAAAATTTTTAAACCCCTACTAACATATCAAAATTGATAATATATGACATTTTATCCTTCCATAGTTTATTTACATATTTTGACCATACTAGACAACTTTGACAATCTATTACAAATTGATCCCAAGGCTTAACTGGTTCAAATATATTGACAACCATTAACTTGACATTTCAAAACAATTATTAATGAGATATATAATCTCTATTTCGACTTTTTCTAGGTTCTCCTTCACTAGTCTCACAGATAATTCTTGGTTGCAATAGCTAATTATAAAACACAGAGATTAATTACAAACAAGTGTTGATCAACAATTAAATTCTTCATACATGAAATTAAAATTTGATTTTATTTTAAATTTTTTCTTCATGAAACTCCATAATTTTCTTCAACAGGAAACTGAATAAATGGTTGGTGCCCTATCCATTGGCATTCAGAGTCTACCCAACAATTTTGACCTAATTAATTGACTTATAATCAATTATATCAGCAATTAACCCTAAACCCTATTATTATGAATATCTTTCTTATATAACTAGAAATCTTAAGAATTTAATGAAGCATTTACTTAATTCTTTGAATTTAAATATACAAAAAATTGATATACAACCTATCCTAGTTGCATTAAATTGCATAAACCTTACTCATACAATCTCAACATAACCAACACATAATAATGGAGAAAAAATTTAGAGAAAATAGATATTGTATAACATTCCCTTTCTATTAATTCTCCTTGAAAATCATACAACACTAATGTAAATTTACAAATATTTAAAGGCATGACAACTTATGATTTAATATGCTCCTATATTCTCATATTTATAGATGAATACATCACAAAATTAACACTAAAGACCAACTCGATCAAATGAAAGACTAGCATAATACTAAAACTTACATAAAATATGGGCCCTTTCTCTATCCTTTGGATCTCATTTATATAGTATGATGCAACAAGCTTCAGGCCTAAATAAAAATTATAGTTGTCCTTAACACAAGAAGATTTCTCTTATGCTATATTACTTTACAATAGAATGTCTTTATCAATGACTCTTTTTGGATGGGACCACTTCTGTTGTAATAGTTTATTGTTGAATTGCTTTGTTTGACTATTGATCCATTTGTAGTTGTTGTCCTTCCAATTATGGGACAATCTGATTTGGAGATAAAGTGTCAAGTTCTCATACCTAGAAATTGATTACAATTCGTTTCTCTCCCTCTAGATCATCATGGATTGTCATGTCCATAGTTACAATTATTTTTTCCTTTGTCAAATCATTAATTTGAATAACTACCTCTTTTTCTATAGTTAGTTTCTCTTATTTCCTTCTTTTGGTGCATCAATTATATGTAACTCTTCCAAGTCTACACCATCTTTATTAGTTTCTTCAAATATCAACTATTTTTCTTGAGCAAAATCTGACATCCACTTGTTGAAAAGTGAATCGTCTAGCCAAGTGAATCATTTTTTCAAAAGAATCAAAGAATATTTGAACCAACACAACTTCCTCAATTGTCTTGGTGAACCATATATGATCTTATTCATTTATGACTTTATTTAATAAAATGTACATTGAATCATCCAACTCCTTAGCCCATTCATTTTTGTCCTTCAATTTATCTACAACCTTTAGGACATAAGGGAAAAGCACAAAACTTTTACCAAGATATTTTGAAAAAAAATTCATAATTTTCCTATGTAGAATAATTCTCCTGTTATCAAAGTTAGAAATTCCATTAGTCATATCAAGTGTTTTTTTATTTGTTCACAACAAAGACTAATAATTGAACAACATAAAATAGTAATGTCACTATCCCTAATATTCCATTTATTCACAATTGGCTTCAAAGTGGCCTCATTACTTTTCAACTCATTCCACACATCTATTAATTTCAAGAATTGTTCATAAAATATATGCTAGCCTATCCTATTTACCAGATATATAATTGTGTCTCTTATTTTGTTTTCATACTGAACACCCAGCTCCACATTCGTTGACCATAATTTTGTCTTCTCTTCTTCAAGCTCTTTAGCTATATAGAATATGAGTTCTTGTGGGGTATTTCGCATTTCTATAATGGGAGTTGTGTTGAAAGGTGCAACTAGAGGATGATGAGGTCACTAGATTCTTCACCTACCTCTCCTTTCCCCAATTGTTTCTCCATTTGGGCAATCATTCCTTCCATCTAGTTTATTCTCCTCCCTCTTTCTTCATATGAATCTCAAACCCTCTCAAGCTTATTATTCAATTCTAAGAATTTTTTCTTATCTTTGGAAAAAATTACTACTCCAAAATTTTCTATTTTTTTGGTCATCCTAGTAACTTTTTCACTATCCACCTCATCTTCTCTATAGACCATAAGACTACCTATATGCTTAGAATCTGAAACCTCTTGAATTATGGCTTTATTTATTTTTTGAATTGACCATATTACCAAGGCTTGATGGTCATCACTATACTTTATCCCCTTATGGGCTTGTAATAATTCTTTCTCACTCTACAACTGGGTGTCTTTTTCCTTCCTTATAGTGTCAAAAATCATGGCATTAGCAATATCCCAATCTGGTAGTAGCATCACTCCTAAATATCTTAGCAGTTGTCTTCCCCCTTCAACGATTATTTTTACAAACTCCTCAATGAGGATAGCTTTGACCTCTTAATCAATTTCAAAGTCATGCTTGCCAGGTTGCTCTATTTTTAGTTTTTGAATCTTGCCTCAAAACTTCTTATATTAATACTCCAAAAAAATTGGGTAAATGCCCTAGATTTCACAAAAGTTTCATCATCTAACAATTTTTTAGATGCTTGTTCCACTACAGGATCTATTTCTTTACCTCTCAAATCTCCCACAAGAGAGCTAACATTGACATAAGGGGGTTCTTCAGGCACTCCTTCTTCTATGTCTATTGTGGTTATACCAGTATACTTCTCACCTCCCATTTATTTTAACTATTCTCTTAAAGAATATTCATCATCTATACGGAGTTGAGTTTGGGTGGGAGAATATACTTCAATCCTAGAAGAAGATCCTTGCTTTAATTTTTGCCTTTTTGCAGAAGGCTCAATAGGTGGGCTTTCTAAAAGTTGTCTTTTATAAAGAAGTATAGGCAATACACTCTTTGCTACCACATATCTAGCTCTTCTTTGTAATGTATATTGGCCTAGGTTTATAATTGATCTGCTAGCTGACCTAATTTCTACCTTAGTAGCCTTGTCTAGATAAGTTTGGGTCAAAATCTCCTTCTTTTCATTTGAAGTTTGCATGATCCTAGTAAAATTATCCATAAGCATATATATCTTTGCACCCCATAGTTTTTTATTAGTAAGGGGATCATAATCTGGCTCAAAGGCATTTAGAAACTCAAGAAACCTTCTATACACTTTCCACTTTTCTTTTCTAACCTCTTGTTCCTATAATGAAAACTTGTTTCTAACTTTATCTTCAAGAAAATAAACAATGCGTTCATGTTCTTTACCTCTTGCTCTTTCCCTAAATATTTGATAAAAGCCTTCTGGGTCTATAAGCAAGAATGGGATTGGGCCATCCGATATTTGTCTAAAAACTTTTCTATATGCCTTCATCCCTTCTTGACAAAAAAAAAATTATGAATGATATTAATTTGAAGAAAAATCTGCACAATAATTCCTTTTCTTCCAATACTCCTATCTTCCATAACAATTCTTCAATTCCTACATTCAAGGGTACTTGGTATGTTAGCACATATAGCTTTCCCAAGAAACCATACACTCTAAATACTATTGAAGCTACATATGCAATAATATCTCCCCAATTGTGACTTACCTTCAATCCTTTTACATAATTATTTTCTCTAATCGGTTCTAATAATGATTGAGGTATTAAGGGACTATCTCCAGCCAATAAAATCCTCATCTTAGAGGCAAAATATTTGTCAAATCTTACAAAATTGGCATCTATGACCTCCCATGTGATATCAACAATCCACAGTTGGACTAGTAATCTCTCTCCATCCTTATCCAACTCCAACTTCATATCTTTAGAGAAGAAGGTAACTCCTTTATACAAACATATGTATATTAACATAGAATATTGAAGTAGAATGGTTTATCAACTTTAGCCTTAGCTATACCCATTATTCCATTATGAATTTCTTCTACTAAAAGAGTAGATAAATATAAAACAAAGCTCATGTCATATTGAATTATTTGAGAAATAATAAGAATAATGGATCCTTGAATATGATCTTGTTCATCCATTCCAAAAATTCTACAAGGAGAGAAATATAGTGCTTGAGCCCTGGGATTGAAAAAATTCTTTAGCAATGGCTCTAGGGTAGAAGTAGTTACTAATAATAGTGAACCTATCTTGACAAAATGGTCCTATAATGGTCCTCCTCTAAGGTCTACCCTTTGTGCATCATACCTTGCCTATAAATCTTCCATATCAATCATCTCATGCACTACACGATTAGGGTTTAATTTGAAAACCTCTGTAATCAACTTTGGTGAAACCCTAAAAATATTATTGCCAATATGGTTTTTGACTATCCTTGTTATTGGATCATATTTATTTGACATCATTGCAAGTAGGTCATCATCAAAGAAAACACCTGGGACAATCAACATACAAATGTCAAATTGTCATACATTTTTTAGAGTATTATGTTTTCTTTCTAAAAACCATTTATGGAATAACTATAAATCTCCAATTGATGTCTGGGTATCTTAACAAATTTTTCCTATTCTTAAAAACCCTCGCTGACCAATAATCTAGGGTTCTGTGGGATTAATTATTTTCCTTTAGACATTTCATTAACAGATTGTGATATTTGTTCTAGGAAATCATCATGCACAACCCATAATAGGTAATCTACTTTTCCTCAGAAATCCCTTTTATATTGAATATATTATCTTACTATGATTTTGATTTCTCAAATTTCAATAAGTTTTTCATACTTGCCCAATTTTCATGTTTATTTCACTATAATTTCCATTAGCAGTAATTCGTGACTCTTAGAAAATGCACTTTGAGCTTTGAATATTTTTGCTCTCTATGAATTTTGTAACCTTCGTGTTCAATAATGAGAAAATTGGAAATCTTATAAAAAATTTGGCCTCCAACAAGTTGCATTGATAAGAATTAATGCTTCTAATAGTCATATTTCAAGTCACGCCATGAAATTTGAAATCCAACTATTGATCTATATCAAATTGAATGATTAAGCTTTAAAATTAAAAGGTTATATTACCCTTTTTTGAAATAGGACACATGTCAAAACCTCACTTCACTACTTTTCTTAAATTTTGATCAATTCTATAATGTAGGGAAGCCACGATCATCAATCTCCAAATGATCGACAATCGTGAAAAAATCATATTATTAAAGTATTCTTCTTAAGATTTTGGGTCCACTAAGCCAACTCAACATCCACCTCTGCATATACATAATATAGCTCAAACAATCAAAATAATACATTTAGTACGCAATCCATCTCAACATTACCTAGCAACCTTCGAAATAGTTGACTCCACATGGCCATGTGTCACAATGTCACATCTCCACATTCTTTAAAACTTGATCATTTTTATAATCTAGGGAAGTTCCCATTGTCAATCTTCTCATGATGTGATGGACAAGAAAATTGCTTGATCCCATAGTATTTCACAAGGATGAATGGGATCTATAGGGACAGGTGTCATTACTACGCTTCCCCACATTGTTTAAAGATTTGACATTTCCAAGATACAAGGATATGCCTATCGTTGATCTTCTTTTTGATCAATGGTTAGGACGTAAACCCCATAAACGTTAAATTTTTTTAAAAGAAGCAGTGTTGTTCTAGTTAACTTAAAGGAAAACCCATCAAGGGCTGAGGTAAAAGGATTTTAGGGAAAAGATTTAAAAGATTTATGTGAAAATTATGAAACAAAGTTTTTCTAAGGGCATTTAGGGCTTACAAGAATCTCCCATACATTTTTAAAAAATCAAACCAATGGAAATCTATTTTTTAAAACATAGGGAACAAATAATATTAGGATAACATAAAATTAGAGGTTTTATTTAGGGAAAATGAATTTGAAACACACAACCCCTAATTTCAATAAGTCAACTAGATTTTCACTATAAAATGCAAAGATTTTTTAAATGTGACAAACCAGGTCAATAGACATTAAGAGTTATACCAACTGTATGTTTGAGAATATATTAGAGAATAACATTTCTAATGAATTTGATAAGATATACAAATAAGATATATCATTTAAGGAAGGGTTTGAACACTTAGGTCAACTTGATTCAATGAAGTACAAATTATACCATGAGTTTGATAATAAAGATTGGACCAAGATCATTCTGTGTAGAATTCCTTATAAAAAGTTTTGGTTGGATGTAAATGTAGTAGATATTTTAGCTGATTTCATTTATGAAGTATTTTGCCAATACAAGCAAGGATTAATTCCACTTAGCGAAAATAATGTTAAGAAGATTATGGTAGAAAACACCAAATAAAGTTATAATGGCATATGTATAGGCATTAGTTAGATTAAGAAGGATGATGTGAGGTTTGTGAGTAAAACAATTGCATCTAAACCATTTTCTAGTTCAAGGGATGATAAATTAGATGATACATCTATACATGCAACTTATAAGTTATGTGTTGTGAAACATCAATTAAACTTGTGCAGAATCTTGAAAACTCAACTAATAAATAATTTGAAAAGGATATAGAAAATAAAGAATGGGAAGATTAGATTTATTTCATTGATGACATATATGTTTTTCCATATATTGTAGAGATTTCAATTTATTTCTATAACTGATTGGTCAAGTGAGAAATTTAAAATGGAAAGGATCACAATTTTTTATAGAAGATGTCCTATAGACAAGGTTGAGAATAGTGAAACCCTTATTGTGAAATTTTTTTGTCAAAGATAAAGTAAAGATCAAGGGTACGAAAAATATATGGTTGGGAAATACATAGATGAAATATGTTTAATGGTTAGCATTGATTTCACCATTATGGAGAAAGTCTCTCCTAGAGTGATATATGTAGATCCACTTGGTTATGAAGTCACTAAAGAAGAAATTGAAACATATACACAAAGAATCCTAAATGCACATTTAGATTCTAACAAAACAAGATATGAAATTTATTAGGAAAACATGAAGATGAACTATTAGATAAAGCTTGAAAATTCTACCAATTGGAGAGGCTATGTCCTGGGTCATGGTGTACCAAAACGTGCCGGCTTAAAAATATATAGTTTTGAAATGCCTCAAAGCATTTCAAAATCTATTCTAATTTTTTTCGCACCCATCCTAATATAAAACCAAAACATTAATACCTTTATAATTCATAGTATTACTTTGGATACCAACCTTACATGGTCAACTTAAAAAATGCCCCAAAATTATATTTTTAGCCTATTCTTGTGTGTGTGTTTTACTTCAAACATGTGTGTGATGACTTGTTTCACCCAAATTTGATGAAATGAAAAGAATTTCTTAAGAATGTTCCTATATTTCCATAAATGTAATGCCTATCAAATTACAAGTTCAATAAGTAATTATTCTTCATTTTCTAATGGAGTTATGCATAACCTGTTGATTGGCACATTGATTGAAAAACAAATATAACTTTTAAACATTGCAACATTTTTGAGATTCAAAAGATGTGTCACATTATATACTTATTCTACTATAACAAAAAAAGAAAAAAATATTGTAAAGTTTTGAATTAGTTAAGGTGGTCAGCCATAAGAGATTTTTTATTCTGAAAATACTATAGTAGAAAATTCATAATTATTTATTTATTTGGAATAAAAATACCCAAAAATATGTGTCACATCCAGAAATGAGTCTACATCTTATATTTATAATATTATTAAAAAATATTATAATTTGATATTGGTTAAGGTGGTCAAACTTATGCCTACTTATTTTTATCCTAAAATTTTTGTTCTATTGCATTAAAATTCAAAATTTTGACCAATCATTTTCTTTCTTTCTTCAGACAATGTCTAGTAGTTTAAAAACTAAATTCAATTTCCTAAAAATTCTTTTCTCATAACTTTTTGATTGAAAGTTCATAACAAGTTTAAAGTTGCATGTCAAGTTGACATAACCCTGATTTACTAATTTTTTATTTCCACTTAAGGGCATCATTTCGCTGACCATGATCCTAAACATACCCAAGAGTTGACTATGAGTTAAGGAATATCTTGAAGGAATCTCAGATGACACACCAAGATTTTGTTGATGTTAAGAAAACTATATCAAATGTGATGGATATTGGTTAGAAGGATATTTTGGTTGCTCCACCATTATTAATTGAAGGCCCTAGTACTATACCATTAGTAACCTACACCATAATTTGTTCCACCACCATCGACCTTGATAGTTGTATTGGATAAGCCCATGGAAGAAGACGTTAGTGTAATACATACTCAAATATCTACACATGCAAGAACAAGGAGACCTTCCATATTGGTTGAGCTGAAACATGACAAGTAGAAGTATCTAAGACTAAAAGTGTAAAAGAAATGGACATTGAAATAGGAAAAATAAAAAATATTATAACTACTCATGAAGGGAGAAAGATGAGTGGAAAAGTTAATCCACTAGAATCCCAAGTTCAAAAACAACCTCACCAACATGACAAAGGATACTTGGCAACAACGAGACTAAATGAAGTTGGAAACCGAGAATTAAGAGCCTAAATTATGATTCTATATTGAATGAAGGTAATATTAAGATGATAAACCAACTTTATGAAAGATATCTAGTACATGAGAAAAGGAATTTTTATGAATTACGCAATATATGATTGAATTCAAGAGACCATTTAATTCATGGATAATTACGAAAAGAGCTACATGAAAGATTTAATGAGGTTAGATTGAGGAAAAAGAAAGAAGAAGAAACTTTGATAGAAGAAGTTATAAGAAAATTCTATGATGTAAATAATGATGTGCAAATGAAAACAATAATGCATAGACTTAATCCACTTGTGCATGACAAGATCAGGGTCATAATACTCATGGGAGGATAGAAGGGAGAAGTGATTAAGGTCACTAGAGAAGTTGTAAGATGATATTAAGTGAAGATGTGAGTAGATATTATATTAAAGAGGTTGGAAATGAAGTGATTGCACTTTCATCTAAAACACATTCACTTGGTACACTAGAGATTGACAGTCCTATGATAATTGTAGAGACTTTAGAAGAAAAAATAAGACTTGAAGCGCCTAATCCTAGTAAAGAAGAGGGGAACCTTATTATAAGGGGAGAAATGGAGATTGTAGTTACTACTACCATAAAGACAAAGACAGAGGACTCTATAATAAGAAAAGAAGAGGTCAACAAAAGAAAAGAAAATAATGTGGAAAAGATAGTTTCTAAGACACCACTAATAACCATTAAAAATGACACCATGAAATTTGACAATACATACATCAATATTGATGAGATGGAAGAACCATTCAAGAATCAAGACAATATTATTGATAATTTTGCCTCTAACAACTTGGTTGATTATCTTAATTCTGATTAAGGAAAGAAAGAAGAAGAAGAGGATTAATTAGCAAAGATTTGGAGGGAAATTGTATAAGAAACATCCCACTTTACACCCTAGCTAAGACATGTCAAGATAGAAGACAAAACTATGTGCATGGATCAGCTAGATGAATGAAGTTAACAAAATGATATACTACATGTTCTAGATTGACACCTTAATCTATGCAGCAATTAGAGAAGAATGAGAATCAAAATTTTCATGATCAGTTGGTTGCACTAGCAAAGGAACCAAGAATAGAAAATCCAAGCTCATCCAAGTCTCTAATGGAATCACTATTCGAAAGTATAATGAGCATTACACCATTGGAAGCCATAGAAGGTGTAGAAACTAAAATGTTTAGTTAGTTATCAAGATTTTCCTCTAGAAAAATAACTGAGAAGAGAAAAGGTGTAAAAATTACTTAAGGGACTCTTGATAAAATGACAAATAAGATGCAAAGTTTGACAAATATAAAAAATCAATGAGAGTTATCCATAGGAAAAGGTAAATAGACAATTGTAATAATTTTACAATCAATTCGAGACATTAGTAGAAGTTACTACTATGAAGGCCCAAGCTAAACATGATACTAATCTTTTCAAAAAAATATGTAATGTCTCAAGGATTTTTTGGAAAAATTAGACACATGCATCAAAGAATTGAGAAGATACGCATATAAAAGAAAATAGTTATATAATAAATGTGCCTTACAACATGATTACATCCAGATCTTTACCTCACAAATCAAAGTGAAAGAAAATGAATTGAAAATTGTGATCAATGAGTTGACAAATACAAATGCTCAAGTCATTAACTTGGATCAAAGAATCAATAAAATATATGATGATCACAGAATACTAGAGGCAAGCAAGGAAATGATGTTGTAGAGATTTTATCTATTATGAGAACATTTATCCTTGAAGATAGACCCAGTGTTGGAAATGTAAGAGGAGTAACTAACAGGAAAGGGGTGAATCAATTACACAAAAAAAACCTTGTAACTTGGATGTTAATACAACCTTTTACTGATCATGTAAAACTAAATAGTTTGGTTAACATAATAATATAATTGATGGTCAGTTAACAAAGTAACCTTAAGATTTTAATAAACTTTTTTATCCTTTAGTAACTTAGTTGCAGAAATATAAAGCATAAGTAAATAGCATGAACACAGATGACACAAAGATTTAACATGGAAATCCACTTTTGGAAAAATACCCTTACAACTAGTCACAATAATTTTCACTCTTCTAAAGTGAACCTTATTATGAAAAAACATTGTTAAAGGTTATAAAACATATTGTTAAGTATGACCTTGTTAAAGGATCTAGGTCATCATGTTAGGAGTGATTTGTTTAGAGGTATTAAAAGACTTCACTATTGAAATGTGAAATTTTTAGAGGATTTAAAAAATGACTATTAATTTAACTTTGATAAGATATTTCTTTATTGTTGCAATATATAAATTCTTCTATATCAGTTATAGAACCTTAATTGGTACCACACTTGGATGATGAAGGAAAAAGAGATGAAGTTCATTGATAAAATTAATCATTTACAACAACACATTCATGAAATGTTGGAGCAAATTAGTAAGGCATATAAATGGAGGCATGATGAGCATCAAAATCCTTACAAATTTTAGATTGGAGATAATGTATGGTTTAATTTCTAGAAGATATGTTTGCAAGGCCCTCCTAGGAATCTTTTTTCACTTTTCTATTGTCCATCTAAGAACATCAGGATTGTTGGTAAAAATGAATTTACATTATAGTTTTAGTGGTTGTTAAGTTGAATGCCCGTGATACTATGACTAGTCTAGATGATTGTATAGCGTGGATGATTTTCCTTTGTGGCTATCTGTGTAACCTAGTTTGGTACTAGGTTGTTGATCCACCACTATATTTTTGGTATTAATAATGGGTGTATAGTCTTCTAACTGTAGGATTATGAGTTGTGTTTATGCTGCTAGTGACTCTATCACTAGGTATATGTAGTCTAGGTAAGTTCAACATATTTTGACTTCTTTTAAATATAAAAAGTAGAAGGATGAGTTAAAGATAATGAGATGTGGATAGAACTATTATAAGGACTTCTCCATGCCCACTAGTCTTTTGATTGGTTAGCTATTTTTATATTTCTACGTTAGCTGGTCTATTATGATAATATGATAGTTGGAAGATTAATAGATAGGTTATCTTGCTATGGACATTTTCGTTTGTGGAAGATTACGGGAATTGACTTTTTCATAATCTAGATTTGAAACATTTTGTGTTTGTTTCAAAATTAATAAAATGTAATTAGAATACCAGATTTCTAATTCTGTATCAAAACTAGGTTTTTAGACTTCCCATTAGCAACTAGGAATTGAAAATCAAAACCTGGTTATGCTTTTTTAGGAGTTCAAAGAAAAAAAAAATTGGACTATTTTTTGGAGTCTACGTTCAACTCCAAGATTATGTATGAAAAAAGTATCTTCTCACTCATCTTCCAAGTGAAAAAAAGGTTCGAGTAAAATCACAAAATGATGAATGAAGATTTGCAAAGCCTTGATTTGGCTAAATTGAGATTTGTAGAAATCTTAATTTCTACAATTCTAGAAACCAAATGAACTCTGAAAATATATAAACTTTTTGGCTTACCACTTCACTAATGAAACTACTATGTAAAATTTAGGAAAATATTGTATCAATAAAATTGTCAACTTCAACCCTTCACCAAATGAATCATGAAAAAGGCGCAGGACTTGAAGTCTTGGAAAAATAGAATTAATGAAAGAGGTGCCATCCAAAACAGAGGTGCTTTTATACCAAACCAAAGCATAAAGGCGAATTATTTGTACCATAGATATTACGTATCGGACCTACTTATGTAACTCTACAATCTTATATGTAATCGAATAGTTTGAAATATTATTTATTCACAAAATGGAGATTAAAAACTCTTGCTTGAATGCTCGAACATTCTAAATCTAGCATCTATTTTCCTTCTGTGAGCATTGTCTTGACAACACTCCAGGCCCAAAGTTCCATTAATGGAGTTCGTTTCCACCTTACAATATAAAATGGCCATCAGATCCCAAAGATTAATACTTTCCAGAAACATATTCCATCAACAATAATCTTGCTTGATATAAATCCAGAAAGCTGAAGTTCATTTCTGTGAACCCCGCTTTGTTAAAGAAAACCCTCCATACATCAGTCGTAACATACCAAATTATGCCACTCTGGTACCATCTCATTACAAATTTGTGTTTCATTTGAAAGATTTTTCAGGTGCACTACTAAAATTATCTACTGCACAAGAATCTTCTAAATGTCCAGGCATAACATCGCTATTTACAATCTCTTCGTTGAAATGAAGTGTTTGTAATAAAAATTTGTTCTTCGGATGCTCGGCAGTGGATTAACGGAATAATCTGACTGAAATTGTGGAGTGCCATCATTAAAAGCACTCATTCTCTCTGAGCATAGTGCAATGGCTTTCCGAAATGGTATTGGCTAAATACCAAATTAAACCATAAAATATTAATTGTCCCTTCATAAGATACACGTTTTTGTTTACCTTTACGGTTGCCTTCTGAAATGACTAAACATCGAACAAGATTTATCTGACAAGACCAATATAATCGATTTATAATCACGATGGAGTTGTCCGCTAAGTTAACAACAATACAGTTGTCTTCTGGTTTTTTATTTAATTAACCAAGTACGAAAACATGTTTAATCCGGGTGATCCAATCGGCCTTGGCATTCGTGGAAGACAGCTAGCTCTTAAAGAAGGTATGCAGTCACCGAGGAGATAAGAAAGACGTATAGCGACGACAGGAAGACAGATAGGGTACCTGTCGCTTCGGATAGAAAAACAATGTTTTTCTCTTTTATTGAAAAATATAAAAATATAATTAAATAAAAGTAGATTTGATATACGCTATATAGGTTGTTTGTTCAGCATTTTCCATACCTACATTATTAGCTCCTAGGTTTTGTGGAGGTATTAAAATTAGTACTTGGATTTGAAGGGTGCAAAATTAAGCCAGGTTTTGTGGAAGCTACTAAAATAAAAGATTTAAGAGTTAAGTTGATAGTGTTATATATATTAATGATAATGTTAGGTTGTTGATGTATAAAAGTTTGCTTATAATCTTTATTGTTCAATACATATAAAATAACTACATTTTGTTTTGAGCTTCCAATTTAGGAGATATTCTTTGTTTTTCATATAATTGTATATGGATTATTTTACAAATTAGAGTACATGTTGAATCTAAAAGCAAGTTAATTATAGAGTTCATAATAAGATTTCACTTTGGACATAGCTATAAATATCAGACCTTGTCTCTCTATTTTTCCAATTTCAATTTTTACCTTCTACAACATGAACCATTGACAATTATGTCTAGTAATAGATCATCACATGGGTTGAAGTTATCCATCCATCCGTCCCTCCCTCTGTATTTTCTCTCCTTAATTTTATCTCTATCAAGTTATTCACCTCTCTATCTTTCTTATTTGTTTCTATCATTTAGGTTACTCTCGATCTGCCCCTCTCTCCCTATCTTCTCTCCTTAATTTTATCTCTATCAAGTTATCCACCTCTCTATCTCTCTTATATCTTTCTTTTATTCAGATTACTCTCACTCCCTTTCCCACCTCATCCCTATAAGTATCATTATCTATATGAAATTGACAACATGGATTTTTGAAATCAATAATTTGAAATCAACTTTATATCTTTGTTCTCTATTTCTCTCTATATATACATGTCCCTCTACTTCTCTTTATCTATCCCACCTCATCTCTCTTCCTAACACCTATATGCATATATTTTTTCGAGAAGATTAATGGGAAATAAGATATTGGTGGGGGGTGTGAATCATGATCTTAAACATAAATGAAATTCATCAAATCTATGAAAGATTCAATGCGTAACACAATGATTTGGTAACCCAGAAACACTTCAATTCAAAGGCAAAACTGGGTTGGGGATGAAACCTACGAATCCTTTTTATTGTAACAATAAAGTTAACCTATTAGGGTTACAATTTTTGATAATAAGATATGATTTACCCTCTAAGGGGTCTACCCTATTGAAAGATTTAGAGGTTGTTATGTCTTAGCTTGTTAAAGGATTTTACACTTACAGTGAAGTAATGACTCTATTAGGAGATTTACATTGGTTTGTTAAAACCAATCTATTAAGACATTTACCCTAATTCAATTAATAGTAATTGATTCACTACTAACCCTTAGTTTTCTCTGTAAGCTAATCTTAGGTCTCCTCTTTTCCAAGTCTCTAATCTTATCTTGTAATTTGATATATCTATTTAGTGCTTCACTGCTCTGATTGCCCTCTTTCTTGTCTGCTTTCAAACTTAGTCACTTTCTCCTCACACATGCATACAAACATTTATTTCATAATTCATGCATACACTTAGATAGATTGTATGGCTAGAACCATCTTTAAATAGATGTTCAGTAAAGGTTCTAGATCTTGATCAACAATTTACAATTCACCATTTTTTCCTACTTCTATATAATTTTTTTATGGGTTGAATTGCATTCCTTGCTATCATTACCTTCTGTGATGATGTTTGATCATTTCCTTAGCCGGGTCTACAAATATTAAATATCATATAGAAACTAGGCAAAATGGCTTACATATGTGTTTGTGCTATTACAAACTCATATGATAAAACTAAATTGCTTAACACTTGAATGTTATGACACTTGATCATATTGGCTCATTCATACTATCACTCAATGTCTATACATTTTCTTGCTCGGTAATCATTAACTTGTCAATATTGTCAGCTACAACTACATTGGTCAACATGTACATGTGCTCGGTCTTAACTGAATACTTGACAATCACTATCCTTCTTGGTATGAGCTTTCTATGTTTGGGCTTTACTAGATAACTCGGTCATAGTGATGACCATGTAATCCTTCCTAGTAAATGACTAAGTGTTTGGACAGTAATAGACAACATAGGCTTAGAGATAATAAAAATATAACCCCATTTGATATTAGTGGAAAAAATAATGTCATGAATAATCATTTCTTTTAAGATTAAGCACTCTCCCTGAGACCATACCGATCACCTGATGTTTTATAATGTTTCTTTGTGTAGTAATGATTGCTCCTTATTTCAGTAATATTTCTACTTTATGTGGATTTCCCCCATTTTATTCTCACAAATGGCTTGTGACTGTAGGGGCTAACTTGTACATATAAAATTATTGATGATAAATTACCGCAATATTGACATAGCCTTTATTCCATCTTTCCTTAACTTGATCTAAAATTTGAAACTAAATTTCTAGCTCAACAAACTAGATCAATAAAATCTATAATATGTGAAAAAATTGTATCTTTCTTCAAAATATTCTTGGTAATAAATATCTTCATTTGATTAATATCTATATGTGGGATGAACTAAACTTGAATTAGTGTCAACTTATTGCTAATCTTTATGTCTTTAGCCATGAATTTGACTAGGCTCTTGTAACTAAATATCAACTCATTATATGAGGATGACCCTAAACTCATGTTCCTTCCCAACATAATTACACTTTCTATCATGTTCGAATGTAGCATTTTCAATGGGAATTTAGTATCAACTATAAAGAAATCAATATCAAACAATTTCAAACACACTGAATTGAGGATTTCTAAAATTATTTATAGTTGTGTGACTGATGTAGAAAGCTTTGCGTGTCTATGTACAAGTTCTTGTGAGACTTTCTCTAATATATTATGCTCAACTGTTTTTTCAAACCATTGTATCAATTTATCATTGGTCTCTATATCTTCCATCTAAATCTTATCAACTAAATATACTAGCTGATCAAAAATTGTATGTTGATTATTCAAGTCTATAATCTCAAATGCATTTGGAAAAATGTCTTTGATAGTATGTAAAACCTACCTCCTCTTCTACTCTCTTCTCAACTACTATTTATTTCCATTACAACTCAGCAAGATTTGGAGCTCTTGGATTTTCTCAAGTTTTAGGTTATTTAAATCATACATAGGTAATGTGATTACCTCATAAAGGCTCATTAACTAATCTGCCTAGTCTAATTGAGCAACACCTTTAAATTATGGGTGTGTATCACTAGGTTGTGATAGTTTCAGCTATTTACCTTTCTCACTTGATCTCGATCTTGGATGTTGCAATTGTGTAGTAATCATTTATTGTGTACGTGTCTCAATTGTGGGTTTTGGAGCCTTCTCACTCAATAATTGAATAAGAGATTAAGTTTCATCATGGTCTTTCTATGTTACTTCTTTTTCTATTGATTCTATGCATGCATCCTTTATAAAATTTGCCTTTTTTTTCAAAATTGGCATACAAGTGAATGTTGTAAACACAATTAAGGCTCTACCGAGTTTTTTGACACTTGTATCCTTTGTAACTAATATTACATCAAAATCATATACCCTCATATAATGAAATTGGGTTACTGTAGAGCTTTCTTTGATCTAACATTAATCTTCTAATGTCGTCTTTAGTTAGTATATTAAAATTTGGTGGAGTGTCATTTTCATCTTCAATTGTCACAATCTCTCTTTGTTCACACTAACTAACTAGTTGCTAAATTTCCTTGGCCAGCTTAGAAACTTCTTTTTTATATTCATCTTCAAATTCTATTGCATCACTTCCTTCCTTCCCTTCCATAGATGGAGTAAGCAATCCAAATTCTTCTTTCCATACATCAATACTATCTTGATCAACTTCATGAGCTTTATTTTTCAAGATATTACATGAACCCTATCTCTTGGCATAAAATTTGTTACAAAATCTTTAATAGGTATAGACATATGAGTCTACCCTAAATCTTGCATAACTTGGGGCAGTGTCGTTTCTCTTATTTGTTTCTCTATGGTCAATGCCCTCTTTGACTTTGCAACAACTCATTTGTACAAACCTTTTGGGAGTCCATATCCCAATTCCAAGGGTGTGCATATAAACTTGATCATCATGTCAATCATAGCTTCTTCAACCTTATCTTGATCAAGCTTATTCAAAGAATCATAATGAATATATTAGAATCTCATAAACTTTTCTTATTCTCTCAACTTGTCACATACCTGATCTATAGTCATTGGAGACAATCTGTTTACTATCCAAAGTTTTTGGGTTCTTTAGACTATCTTTTCATTATCTTCCTCCTCCTCTTGTGCTATGATCAGTTTTCTCATTGGCATCTCTTGTGCTAGATGCTCTCGTATTCCAATTAATTTCCTCTTCTTCAATGGACTTCCTATGACTTTCTTGGTAGGGGGATGAGATGTCTTTGACCTTGTAATAATCACCTTTCTCTTTGGTTTTCGAGGTGTCACCATCCCCTACAAATCCTTCTTCAAGTTGGCCTTTACCTTAGGCTCAATAATAAAAACCTTTAACTACTTAGTTTCCTTATGCTTTGCAACAACAAGTTCTTATCCTTTGCCTTCCTTAGCCTCTATGTGACCCTTCCCCTTCATCTTTATGACCTCCCTTGACACTTTTCCTTTTACTTTTCTTTTATGTTTTGGGTGTGCTAGATTCAACAGTCAAATCAACAATAATTGTTTCATATGTGCAAAATTGGTTAGAAGATGTGTCAATCTCTTTAGGTAAAAGTGCAATGACTACTATAGTGACCTCATCTAAATTCACTTCATAAGGAATTGGCCTTAGATATGGTAACCTCACTAAATATTCTTCTACATAAACAAAATTTGTGTCTACAATAAAACATACTTCATTGTAATACTTATATACAATACACCTAGGAATCGTCATCCTATCCCTACTATTCATTTTGTACTCTTACAAATAATTATTCATTCTTGGTTCAAAATTTTCTCCCAATTAGTTAATTAGGTCACTTATTTGGTCCATAGTTGGTCGACTTCTCTCCCAAGAAAATGTTCCAAAAGTAGGAAACAAATTATGTACATTGAAAAATATATAGACTAATAAAGATCCAAACTTGAAAGATGTATTCTTTTCTTTCCTTGTTTCTTAGACATAGATTTTCTATAGGTTGGTGAAGTTGTAGCTCAGCAAGATCATAGGTATGATATTTTTTCACAATTTTATAGTCCAAATCCACTACTACACATGGTACACTATTTAGCCTGCAAGATTGATAAAACTTATGTGCAATCACATCAAAAAAAAAATCAACTAATGGATCCTCAATTCAAACAATTAATATTTCTCTACCATTCCACCTTGACTTGGTCAAATTTTAAATTTTGATCTTTACTACACTTATACATTTTTGTCGATCCAAGTTAGAGTAGCCATTTATCCTACAAAAGATGACCTTGTTTTATTTGATTGGCCAACTGTCTAACCATATTTTCATTTCATAAATATGGCTAAGAAAAATATTTACACATTCTCCTTTGGAAAAGCTACAACATGGGTAAACCCTTTCTTGACAATGATCTTATGTTCATCCTTCAAAACTCCCTTAACATGAAGCTTCTCATAAGCTTCTTTAATCTTCAAATCTCCTATTTCTCTTACTTTGCATAAAAAACACAATCTTGCATCCAAAAAAGTCAATACTTTGGGTATAACTAATGATAAAGCTCAAATATTATCAATAATGTTCATTAGGTTTACATAATATCTAAGCTTAGGTGGAGGACCTTGGTCATTTCTTACAATTTGTGCACTATTATCCTTCAACATTTTACTTCCATGTGCCATTATGAACTAGGCTTTTCTTGTAAGAACTAATACCTTCAATGTGTCAAGAAGTTGGCACTAAGAGTAATTCTTACTTCACAAATTCACTAGGTTGTGCTATGATTCTATTACACTAGTCACTGAAATAACCTTGATCACCATAAAATCTCTTGTTGTCTCTTTGATAGTTCGGTCAATAAAAATAAATGTCCAAATTCGATAAATACCTCCAAATTTTCAACTTAAGTCTATAATTAATTCATTCGTACTTGGTTAGTGCATGACAACTAGCTTAGTCTTCATTCTTGCTTGATTAAGGTTACCTCACTCAGCCAATACTAATTTATTTGGTTAATACATCAACTCCCTTGATAACTCGCTATGAACTGCAAAGGTTGGTCGATATAAATTGTTTTACTAATGGTTGGTACTCTATGATTTTCTTCTCCCTTTTAATTTTTTCTTAATGCATCTTTACTAATGCAACTATGAACCTTTAGCACTTCTATGCTAGGAACTGATGTAAAATATAACATTGAATATACAGTTCTCACGTACCTTCTTTTCTTATTTGGATGTGGAGTGATCACCTGATCCATTGGACTAGGTGATCTTTTCTTTTTCTTCTCCACTGCTTCTAGCTCTCATTATCTCTATCCATGATTTCTTTCTTTTAACAATGTCATTTCTATTACTTGGTACTAGTGCTCTAGTTTTATAGTTTCTACTAATATGTCCAACTCTCAGACAATTGAAACATACTATATATCCATTTAACCACTTATTGTAATTTGCTCTTAAATGTGTTTTGATGCAATTCTCTGGAATGTGCCCATATACTCAACAATAGTCACAATTATGCGATGTATTATAATCCCAATTGTGGGAATTGCCTTTCCTTGTTGTGTGAGTTTATTTCTCAAGCATCCACTTACATTTTGTCATAAAATTTTACTCATAAGCTGTATGTCTATTCTTTTAATAGTTTTAGAAATGACATTAAAATTTAGATACATTTTTGGCTAATTCATTGTTCTTTAATCAACATTCATGTGTTTGATCTTCTGCTTTATTACAATTAAAACAATTACTAGTGAACTTAGGTTTAGAAGTTTGAATACCATTTTTACTTTTGTAAATGTTGGTTGTGTGACCAAGTTTCTTATAATGATGACATGTACATTTACCTTCAGATTTGGCATTCCTCTATTCTTCACTCTTGGATAACTCCCCTTCTTTAGTAGAAAAAAATTACTTGTTATATTCAAGTCAAGAGGTGTCACTTATTCTAGGTGACCTCAAAAAAGTTTCAAAGTGTTTGACAACTTCACTTGGTTTGTTCATTTTTTCCATAATTTTTTTTTCATACTTCAACCCACTTCTCAATTTCTCATTTTTTGAACTTAGGTTTGTGATTTTGAAGTCTTTTCTATTTGCTTCCCTATTGGAAATTATCAATTGATTTATCATGTATAACTAATTTTTTTGTAATCTTCCATACTTAAAATGATCTCTCTTCAAGTCTAATAGTCATCTAAATTTTTTCTTCTTAAGCGATGTGCTTTTATTCCATTTCTTTCTTCTTTTGTTCCATTGCTTCACATAGTATAACTAATTGGATTTCATGTTCCTTGATTACATCTTTTTCTACTTTGATTAGGACACTAATCTTCTCCAATAGTTTTGTCAATGCTTCATTGTTACTACAAGTCTTTCTACTATTAAGAAGTCCTTCTATGTGAACTTATTTGTATTGTTTTTCATTTTTCTGAATAGTTATCTGTTTCATTCTTTTTAGGTTTTTCCTTAACTCTTCTTTTGCTACATCTAAGTTTTACAATATGATCTAGATTTCAATCATCTAGTTCTCAAAGATTTTTCCCATCCTATACACTTCTATCTCCATGATCTAATCCTCGCAAGTTGTTATGTTTTCTGATAAAAGAACTAAGCTTTGGTACCACTTGTTGGGAAGGGTTAATGGGAAACAAGAAAATGAGGGGTGGAGGGGTGAATTAGGATCTTAATCATTAACTTATAAAACCAAAATGCTGATTTCACACCTAAGGCATCTCATACTTTATATCTACCATTTCTCATCCATGAAATATTCAACACATAACACAATGATCTGGTAACTCATAATCACATTAATTCAAAGGTACCATTGGGGTGGTGATGAAACCGAAAAATCTTCATTGTTGTGATAATAAATTTAACCTATTAGCCTTACAATGTTTGATAATAATATATGATCTACTCAGTGAGGGGTCTTTCTTGTTAAAAGATTTAGAGACTATTATGTCTCACCTTTTTAAAGGATTTTACACTTATAATGAACTGAGGGCTCTCTTAGGATATTTACATAGATATCTTAAAACCACTTTGTTAAAAGATTTACCTTGATTTAATTAACAATCACTGATTCAATACCTTGCCCTCATTTTTCTTTGTAACTTGATCTTAGGTCTCCTCTTTGCTATGTCTATGACGTGATATCGTAATCTAATATCTCATCTCTATCCTTCACCATTCTAATTTCCCTCTTTATGTTGTACTTTTATACTTAGTCTTTTTCTCATTACACATGCATACATACATTCATTCCTTCTTTCATACATGACTCGTATTTATTCTAGAGTTATAATCATCCCTAAATAGATGTTTTGTAAGGGTTTTAGATCTTGATCGATGATTTAAAATTCACCATCTTTTTCCATTTCTATATTATTTTATGATTGGTTGAATTGCATTTCTTGTGATCATTACCTTTTGTAATAATACGTGATCATCTCCTTATCTAGCTCTAAAAATATTAAATGTCCTTTACAAGTTGGCCAAAATGGTTTATATATCTATTTGTGACATTACAAACTCATATGACAAAATTGAACACTTGAATAATCTAATGCTCAATCATATTAGCTCATTCATATTGTCACTCGACTTCTATATACCTTCTTTCTTGATTATCATTCACTTGTCAATGCGGTCAGCTCCAGCTATATTTCTTGGCACATACATGCTCTTGATCTCAAGTGAATACTCAACAATCGCTATCTTGCTTAGTATGAGCTTTGTACACTCAATCTCTACTAGATAAATCAGTCATAGTGTTTATTGTATAATTTTTCCTAGTGAATGTTTAAGTATTTGGACACTCATAGACAATATAGGCTGAGAGATCAACAATATCTACATTATAGTTGCAACCAAAATGTTAAACAATATTGAAAATTATTTATGAATACTAATATAAGGATTGAAATCCATATAATGGATTGAGAAAATTATTCTATTGTATTTCTCTTTGTCTACTATCCATCTGCCACCTCATACATATTTATTCTATCTATTTATCTTGTCCCTCTCCTCTTTCTATTTCTCTCCCACCTACTCCCTCCCTCTTTATCTATCCCTTAATAACTATTCTCACTTTCATTTGTGGCTTCTAATTTTTATTTTAAAATAGGTCAAATATTTTGAGATTTATCAATCACATTTAAACCAATTCACTTTCTAATTCATATAAATTTTGAATAGGAGAAGCAATTTACTAACTATAGTCTCTATGACCAAGGAAGTCACTCTAAGAATAATTTTATGGATTCTACTTTTATATCCAAATAGCTCAACATAAATCAATGGAGTATAGTCAAATTGAGCTTCTATTTCATATTAATGTTTACTAAATTTAAATATGAGAATTATTTTACCAATTTTTAATAGAATGGATAGTTTCAACATAAATGGGCTGAATGAAAATATTTCAATATTATATTTGAGCACCACCTTTTATTTTATAACTATTTGCATGGGATTCGGTAGTTTTAAAAGTTAAATAAAATGAATTTTAACTTATTAAGGGTTATTAATATCAATGTTGAACAAATTGACTATTGTGAATAACAATGGAAAAGAAAGTTCTAAGGTGCGAGGGGGGTGGTTCTGGTGGGGGAGGGTTTCTAGGTAACAAAATCTATTGTGTCATGTTTTAATTTTTTTTTATGCTATGGATGCAAATGTATAGCTACCCATTTTAGTGTATATGCTAAATTGTTAGATGGATCTGTGTTGAATGTTTTATGGTTTATGTTTTTTAGTACTAATTCACCCACCCAATGTGAAGGTAAAATAGGTGTGGGGATGATAGCCAAAAATCTTAACTACTACAGTTGTAAAGTGTGACCATTTATGGTTACAAAATATTTGATAATAAACTATGATCTACCCATTGAAAGGTCTACCTTATTAAAGGCTTACAAAGACCATTAGGTCTCACCCTACTAAATGATTTTAACTCACAATAAAGTAAGTACTTGATTAGGAGATTTAAAAAATGCTATTAGTAGTACAAAACCTATTAAGGCTAATTTGTTAGGAGATTTTCTTTGTATCACCTATTAAAATGATTCAGTACCATGATCCTTTAGTTATTATATTGCTACTAGATGTAAGATCTTCTCTTTAATATTTGTACCTTGATCTTTTTTATAAGTTCTATCATTCCTTAACCTCTTAGAGCTTGTCTCAATTCCTCTTAAACTGATTCTACATTGCATACCTCTATCATGTCCATCATAGCCAACATGAATGTTCTCTAACCGATTAGCATTCATCTTGTTACACACATACAAACTCTTTAGTATTTTCAAGCTATTAAATAAAAATGGGTGGAGATGGATTAGGTAAGAATCAATGACAATGGTTGGTCCATATTTCCACTTAATTCATCCCTTAATATGATTGGTTGCATGTACTCCATAGGGATTCACTATATACCTCCATACTTATCTCTTAGAATCATAAAACAATCATTACGTCAGCCCAAAAATAGTTTACATAATATTTTGTGCCATTGCAAAAAACTATTTCAAAGATTGTTTTCTAGGCATCTAGAGATTGTAATGTTGGCATACACTATGCTCATAATGGTGTAACTTGGCTTTTGAACAACTTAGCACACACTGTTTACTCAACACCTAAATCACTCGGTATGTATAGAGTACTCAACACATGAGTGACTTGGGACATACTATCTTCTCGGCACATACTGGTGCTTGGCACTAACTAGTCATATTTCTTGACAAGTATTGTTTGGAACCTCATGCTTGGCATGTAATGTATTGAAGCCTTGCTTTTGCAAAAAATAGATTGAGATTCTCTCAAGGAAGATGATTTACAAGCCAAGACTATCCTAGTCATTGTGAGAACTAAAAAATGGTTAAAAGAGAAAAGGTAGTCTAAAATGAAAAATGAAGAGTGAGCCTCACAAGAAGCCTTCATCATCTCTAGCCACACTTATGCGTATTCATGATATTGATAAGGGTTTCACCTTTTCCTCTACAGGTGCTTTGAACCTTGAAGTTGAAGTTGCACTCGAGGTTCAAAGTTCATTTTAACACACAAGACTAAAAAGAAGCACTCACTCTCACACCAGGAAGGAGAAATCCCAAAGGGCTACTGTGAAAGATATGAGTATAGACCCAATTGACATCAAAGTTGTGACGAGAGTCTACAACAAAATGGTAAAATTATTAGTCTCTTATCTAGGAGGGGTTAGGTTTGAGTATACTCAAATACAACTCATAATAATAATTAATATCAACAAATAATAATAATAATAAAATATAGGCTTTGGCCAATTACCTATTAAGCATGATAAATGTTTTGAAAATATGTGACATTTTTTCTGACTCCATGGACCCTAGAATTGGCCCAAGCCACAAAAATGTCAAAAAAACCCTAGCTTTGAGGTAACAATAAGCCTCATCAAGTCGGATATGGACATGAGGAGGAGTAAAAAAACTACTTTGAGAGCTAGCTAGCAAATGACTCCAAATGGAGAAATTCTATTCTACCCCTAAAAAGGACTTTATCTTTGACTCTACCAAGAGTGAGAAAAATCCCACCAAAATGAAGATGCCACACCAGGACATTGGAAAGAAGTCTATATCTAGCCCAACTAGTCCCTTACACATCTTGGATACCCTGGAATCCATCCCATCCTTGGCTAGAAGTTGGGGGGAGGACATCACCTCCCCCATGTAAGGTACTCCCAAAGGTGGGGGAATGAAAGGGAAGCATAGCACCAGGAAGGAGAAATCCCAAAATGCTATTGTGAAAGATATCAGTATAGACCCAATTGAGGTCAAAGTTGTGACAAGAGTCTACAACACAATGGTAACATTATTAGTCTCTTATCTAGTAGGGGTTAGGTTTGAGTATACTCAAATACAACTCATAATAATAATTAATCTCAACAAATAATAATAATAAAATATAGGCTTTGGCCAATTACCTATTAAACATAATAAATGTTTTAAAAATATGTGACATTTTTTGTGACTCCATGGACCCTACCATTGGCCCAAACCTCAAAAAAGCCAAAAAAAACCCTAGCTCTGAGGTAACAATAAGCATCATTGAGTTGGATATAGACATGAGGATGAGTATAAAAACTACTTCGAGAGGTAGCAAACGACTCCAAATAGAGAAATTCAAGTCCCCCCTAAAAATGACTTTAGCTCTGACTCTACCAAGAGTAAGAAAAAGCCCACCAAGATGAAGGTGCCACACTAGGACATTGGAAAGAACCCTATCTATAGCCCACCTAGTCCCTTACACATCTAAGATACCCTAGAATCCATCCCATCCCTAACTAGATGTTGGGGGGAGGACATCACCTCCCCCATGAAAGGTACTCCCAAAGGTGGGGGGAAGAAAGGGAAGCATAGCCATGGCCAGAGCCAAAGAAAGGATCAACTTGATAGACTGGAGCATTCCATGAGGGAGATGGTGGATAATCACATTGGCATTAACCAAAAAATTGATACCCTTGTTGAATTGTCCACAAAGGTCATGCATTTGGCTGCCACTACTCTATATTTCCTATAGGTGAATAAGGACGACAAGGATTCAAGAAGGGAGAGATAAACTATCTACTCCATTTACAGCTTCCTAGTGGAGGATTGGCTGAAGACGCTTCTGGACAAACCTATGAGAGAGGAGGGAGTGGATATATACAGGGAAGAGCTTGAGGAGAAGAAGAATGAGGAACTGAGAAAGCAGGTGGGAAACTATCTCGACCTGAATTATTTTTTATATAGTTTCTATTTTTTGGGGATTTACTTTATTTGTTTATTAAAGTATAAAACTAGTCTCAGTTAGATGATTGGGAGGTAATCTCCAACTAATCCTTTGGCCTTTTTGTACACTGAGGTCAACCCCTCATATTGCAAGCTAGAGCTATTATTGCACCAAAAGATGGACCTGTTAATGCCTGATACAACTACAAGACTTATAGAACATAGGAGGTGGTTAAGCCATATCACAAATCCCAAAGGGGAACATTGGAAATTAGTTCAACAATCCCCTCCTCAGTGCTACCCAAGGAGATTCAAACCTATGACCAAGCTCTGTCACTACTTTTTACAAGCTAGAGTTTTTGTTGCACCAAGAGATTGACCTATTAATTCTCAATACAACCACTAGAATTATAGAACATAGGAGGTAGTTAAGCCATGTAACAAATCCTGAAGGGGAATGTTGGTAGTTAGTCCAACACCCCATTCTTTTGGTTGCTATCTAATACTTAAAAATTATAGTAAGTAAAAGTAATTAAGTATTAAGGTTATAAGGTGAGAGACTTAGAATTGGTTTTCTATTTTGGTAAGTATTCATTTCATTTGTGCATTTATCAAAAATGGGATCAATATAGATCAATATATATTGATGAGTTGCATGTGAGTTTGCAGTTTGATCTTTGGCATGTTAGGAAGTGTTTTTCATTTTCACAAAATATATTAGAGGGGGCTTCTTCTTTTCATACACTTGTAAAAATAAACATTGAGTTATTTTTATAGTGGTTAAAGTAATTTTCTTGTTCTTTGCATTTACTCTGTAGTTTTTAGCTATTTATATACAATTTAAGGCTACTTTGTGTTGATTATTAGTTGTGTATCAATTTAGGGTCTCTTTTGATCAATTAACTTCGTATTGAGTTTTTTTCTTTTTAATATAGGGATTTATTTCTACATTTGAGAACATATATTTTCCATGCTTTTAGAATAGTCATATTTAGTTATATACTTTTGTATGACTTAGGTGTATGATAGTTTTGAGGTGGTCAACTATATGTTTTAGGTAGTTTTCCTCTTTTTCTCTGTATTTTCATCATCATCAAACTATTGATATTTTCTGGCCTACATGTTATATTTTTATCTCATTGTTAGGGGTTCTAAATTTTTGTCATGATTTTACACATTGCAAGTTGTGACAGACTATTTTGGGCATGTAATTGTAGCAATTTATTTGAACAAATTATTTTGAACCTGTATTCATCAATATCCTTAAACTTTTGAGACAATATAAAATATCCCAAGGTTCTATATTTGTGATTGGATATTACTTTCTAGCGTCAACTTTAAGAAAACATAAAAAATTTCATCTTCAATTGTAGTGTTTTTCCAATTGGGTTGTGAGATTAGACTGTTCTTTGTAATAGTACTTTTGCAATGTTATTGGTTGCATGTCTAAGAATTACACCCTTTATTTTTAGATACAAATCCGACATGCATATATTTCTATCCTTTTATTTTAATCTAAGAGATTAACACCCTCTATAGGACAACCCACAATCTAAGATCATTTCCATGTTTCAAAAAGATAGCTAAACACCATATATTTTGATAGGTACAATGTTGATTGACAATAATGCTCTTATAACTATGATGATACAGGTTGATACTCTAAGATCATTTGAGGAAGAAAATGGAAAGCATGGATCGAAAGAAGCTATACAAGTACAGTAAAACTCCCAGATGAAGAATAAAAAATGTGAATTGACAACACTAGTAGATAGAAAGAATGTGGTTAGTTTAAAATGGAATTGCAAAAGAAAATTTGTATAATATGGAGTTGCTAAAAGGGAAAAGAAAAGATTAGTGGCTCTTGGTTTCAAACAAATACAAACTATTTAATGCATCATCTTAAATAGGATTTAAATTGAGTTTTAACTCTAATCAAAAGAAATTAGATAGTAAATTATATAGACAACTTGATAGAATCTTTTCATATCTTATGATAAATTGCATATGTAGTTGGTGTTGTATCTCGGTATGTGCAAAATCTAACTTAATCATTAAAAAAATTCTAAAAGAATCCATAGGTACATTAAAGACACTTATAAGGTTGGAACTGAATAAAAAATACACAAGAGAATAAGTTTTGGTAGGATGTATAATTTCTACTTTTGCAAATGATATTGATGATAATAAATCAATTTTTGGATATATATTTCAAGTTAGATCATGTCCAATACATTGAAGTAGAAAGAAACATTCAACAATGTCACTATAATCCATAGATCATAGAGGTAAAACAAATTGTCACATAAAGTCATCTCAAGAATACCTATGATCGTAAGAATATCTATGAATTCGAACACTATTTGAAGAGACATGTCATTGAAATACTTTTCATGCTACTATATTATATGGTAATGAAAGCACTATTAAGCTTGGAAAAAGTTATGTAAATCATTCTTGCTTCAAGAATATTGAAGTTCATCATCATTTTCATTTTGTTCCTATGAGGTGTTATATCCATACTTTTGTGACATTAAAGATCGAATTGCTGTTATATTAACCACAGAATTTTCTCCTACAAAATTTCTTAAACTTATCGTCTTATTACATTTTACTAAAATTTTGTTTTGATACTCTCTTGATCCAATGGAGAGCGGCTGGAAATTATAGCGTGGCTGGAAAAATAGATTTGGCGAATATTTGGACAATTTAATCCAAATGTGATACAAAGACCAAAGAAGGGGTGGTATTGAAGCAAGTAGAGAGATCTATAAAACTTTAGGAGGCAATGGCCGAATAATTGAAGACCATGCTGATCAAAGCCCGAAGAATGGCTAATGACAGCAAAAATAGTTTTTAATCAGAAATAATTGTTACATGGAGATTCTATGATTAGTATATTGATTTCCCAATTTTGTTCATTTTTTATACTATATTTCAGTTGGTCAATGGTATGCTTTTTTTTTCCCTAATGAAGTGTGAATTTTACTCTACAATTTGATAGAAAAAAGTTGTGCAATTGCAGTCATTGCTCGCCAATGAAGTGCAAATTTTGGTCTACCATTTGATAGAATAAAGTTATGCAACTGTAACAGTTTTATCGATTTAGAAATTTCATAACAATTTATTTTTCTCCTATATGCTTGATAAAAAGAGTTTTGTGGGTATTGGGAGGAGTTCCTTAAATATTGCATCGATAGATTCTAGAAATAATAGCAGTGCATCAATCAATTTGTTGTCTGATTTATGTGAAGAGTACAACTATATAATACATACTCTAGATTTCAGCTAATTATCTATTTAAAAATATATATAATTACTTAACATTTATATAAGCAGTTGCATAGGACTGCAAAGTTCTTTAACACCACAAGTTACGATAGGAGAGCCATACGAAACGAAGGAGCAAAAACGAAAACAATTCATAAACCCTAATTATTGGAACCAGAGATATTATGTAACTGTACAATATTATATATAATTCAATTGCTTGGAATGTAATTGGTTACGCAGAAAATGGAAATGAGGACTTTCGCTTGATTGCTGTAACATTTTAACTCTACCATCTATTGTCCTTATGCGAGCATTGTTTTACCAGCACTCCAGGCCGAAAGTGCAGCTAATGGTGTTCCTTTCCAACTTACAATGACGGCATGGCCGTCACATTCAAGAGTATACTACTTTCCGGAAGCATATTTCATCAACAATAATCTCGCTTGATACAAAGCCTGAAAACTGAAGCTCATTTCCGTGAACCCTGCTTCATTGAAAAACACCCTCCATACATCTGTTGTAACATGCCTAGTTCTCCTCTCTTTCCCCTCATAGGCTATGATATTTTTTATATGATTTCCTTCAATTAATTCTTCGTTCCTTACCCTCCTACTGTCGTTTCTGTCTGGAATATTAACATCTAATAAATCAAAAAAGGCACCGTAATTGTAAATCACCTCATTCAATCTATTCACAAACGATGGAGAATTGTGCTTCGCTTCCACTTCGACAGTCACCATAATTCGAGGCCTCAGTTTCTTGATAACACATAGAACATTGATCAGAAGAACTGGGTCATATAACAAATTTCTCAGAATGAGTGGAGCATAAATGGCAACCGCTTCATTTGGTTTTACCGTCAATAAACCTCGCTTGATTTCCTCCATGTTTCGGATCTCCAACATGTTGTAGATGAAGGGAATACCCAATGATTTTGCCAACTCTTGAAGTCTTTTCCCACTTTCCCTAAGCTCTTCTCCATTCTTACCCACTGTTGTAATCTTCAGAACCTGACGCCTATAGTTTGTATAACCACTGGCTTTGTGTACAAGATATTCCATCAGTACTGTCCATTGCGATCCACTTCGTATCCCGAGATCAATTACATGAATTATCTTCTCTATTATTGCCTGCACTGAAGTGAACTGCATCAGTCTGATATGCAGCAGAACACTAATATAGTAAGCAGCGAGACTAAGAAAACACTTCCTGTCATAGCGAGAGTCCACATCGAAGGCAAAATTTGAATCTGGCCGAGATGCGTTGTTTGACATGCGTTGGATTCTCTGGTGCAGTGCATCTGAGACATAATAGGCGAGCCTTTCCGTGGGATTCCCCAGTTTAGAGGACAATTTCTTGCATCTACTCATGTCATAACCCATGTCTCCACAACCCGATAGAATGGATAGTTTTGTGCCACGTAGATTAGTTATGCTGTATTATTATTAAATGAACCGTTATGAGAAGTTGGGAGAAAAAACATTAATTTTGGGTGGAGACAGTTACAAGAGATATAACTGATTATTGATGAAAGAGAGGTTAATTATAATTGGGTAACAAACCTGCCAAAATTGGTTCTTTTATTAATTTCATGCTTCAAGTTTAGAAAATGGTTTCCAACGGGACAGAGAGCTTAGAAAGAAACAAATCACAATAAGGCTCTTCTCTGGGGGGGGAATTGTTAAAATTCAAAGAGGGACACAGCCGATAGGAAGAAGCAGAAGCAGAGGCAGCAACTGGCATGGCCGGTCATCGGCAGTCTTTCTTGTTGGACACCATGCCTCATAGCTCCTTCTATCATCTATCCAAGCAGTACGGGCCTCTCATGTCTCTGAAGCTTGGGACTATTGATATTGTTGTGGCTTCTTCTCTTAAAGTTGTGGAGGCTTTCTTGAAGACTAATGATCTCAACTTTTTTAATATACTGAGAAACGCCTGTGCCACTTACATTGCCTATGATTCCAATGATCTTATTTGGGCTCCCTACGATAGCCGGACACGTATGCCAAGGAAGGCAGCATCACAAGAGGAGATATTGACAACCGCGAGTATTACCAGGTTCTAATCTTTTGTTAAAATTTCTAACTTTCCCTTGCAAAATGATGAAATGTGTGTTTTCCAATACAAGATAAATGATGGTGTCTTTGATTTATCGCTGTGGGGATGACTGAATTTATGGTTTCAATTGAGAAGATAGAACATTACCATTATCCCAACTATTATCATCAAACAACTAAACGACATTCTTGATGATCTTTTGCCATATGACTAATGGATTGGATATCATTGTATACAGTAAGAAATCATTTCTTTATAAATGGCAAACTTGTAGTGTGCATGTAACTTATAGTTCAGTCTAGTACATGAATTGATTGTGTGGCTTATTAATCCACAATGCTTGTTATAAATGTTTAATTGAATAGAAATACATTAGGGAAACAGTGAAGATTCTATACTATAACATGAATGTTCCTTTTCTTCCCCTTTAGCCGATTATCTATGCATATGATATGGGTCATCTAGCTCAAAGAGTTAAATAGGATTATCCTAGTATTGTGTGTTATCCAAAATACTGTGACCATTCTCTCTTTATTGGCTGTCTCATTCGATGTCTAGAAGCAAATCTTTTATTCATATGAAGTCAGATTTCTTGTTGCTGATGAGTGGAATTATTCTATTGAAACAATCTCCTCAACTATTCTATTCTTCAAAGAGAGGATCACCATTAACTTGGTATCAATCAAATATTAAAATCTAAATTTAGCATTGAACCATGGTAAATGTTGGATTTGATCTCCACTGTTGTGTTCAATAAGTTGCAGCTACTGTCCCTCTTTATAATAGTTAAAAATATTTTTTTTATAGAAAAACTCCTTATGTTTCATTTCCTAGACGGTGAACTTCATCACACACATTTATTTATTATTACTTGTTGGATGTGTCAATGAGCTGGCTATGCATGAACAGTAGAGAACAATTATTATTGAAGTTAGTGATGTCTAAAGGAACCTTAGACATAGAGGAAGTGAGTAGGACTATCATAGCTATGTATTATTTTATTTGAAGAAAGTATTCTTGCTAGTAGAAGAGAACAAATGTTAATATAATTCAAACTCTGGATATGGCATTCCATAAAAATAAACAAATGTTTTCCTAACACTGCATATGTTTTACTTGGAAATAAAGTTGTTCAAAATGGATGAAAGTTCCTAATGACATAGAAATTGAAAGTATGCTTCCATCTGATAAACCAGGAAAGAAGGATATGTGTCCTTGTTATTTATTTCTCAAGAATATTATGAGAAGCATGAGGAATTTTGATAACATCTCCTTGTCATTTGTATTTTAACGACTTGTTAAAACTAACACTGTACTTAATGACATAGATTAAAATAAATGCATTAAGTGTTACATTACTTTGAACTGATGCATATATGTAGATAATGCATAGTGGAAATACAAATGTGATAGAAAACAGATCTGTACATGTTTCTTCAGAAATGTTATTGACTTTCTTTCATACACTAATGTAGATATCCACGTGTTAGTGAATGGTAATTAGACCATGAATTTTATTTTAACAACACGAATTCCATTACTCCTCTAAGTTCTACTTATTTAGACTATCTCATTGCCGGGCTGGGTATCTTTCATGTCAGGAAAGATTTCGGGGAAGCTTAACAGCTTCGTGGTAGGGTGGAAAAGCACTCCTACAATATTTTCACCTTGTATTCTTAGACAAGTTTTGGAGCTCTTTTCAACTTGGTCGTCATGGTTTACCACCTAGTATCTAGTATCTGGTAACAAATTTATAGTTTCTTTTAAATTTGAGCATTTAAATAAAGTTAATGATAGTTAATCGACTAATTTTGACTAGTCAATATTCAAAAGACTTTGACTCTCGATGATTTTTCCGCATATTACAGAGATTGCTGATGTGGCATTTGTTTTGTAGGGGCAGTCGTTACATATGGTATCAGAGCTCTTAGTTCCACACTTGGGCCTTGAGTTCACTATGCTAGACGTAGAACTGTAAGTCAACTTGTTTACTTTATATAGTATGAGTTGATGACATGGGTTACATATTATGTCTCTTGGCTATGATTGCATTAGACATAGAAGGATTTGATGTTCCTTATGCGTGTCATAATTGCGAGTTAAAAAATTTCATTCCTTAAAAGATTGACAAAATGGAAAGTTCATGGAATGACTGCTAAATTGCATACCTCATATCTTTATGATTATATGTATTTTAAACCATGTGATGATATAATGAGCATATTGGAATTGAACTATTGAGATAGTCAAAGGATGGTTGACTTTTGCACTAGGCTATGAGAGCCTACCAAATGAAGATTTGACTTCTAATAGCAATGAAAAATGTCTTTTATTTATGTAAATGATATGGGATGCAAATGTGGTGCAAGAATTTATTTTCTCTTTTATGCCAGATTCATGAGGTTGATTGAGTAACCTAATATGCTAAGAAGGAAGAACATGGATTTTATTTCCAAACTATTGCATGTTTCATTATGCATTTAGAAATATGTGACTAACAAGATAAATTTTATGTGATGCATGAGAAGTTTGGTTATGTTCTTAGCGACCCTTGGATGCAAGGTGTCGTTAAACATCTACTCTCTCTTGGTGACTAGTGAGAGTCATTGTGCTTTAAGTGAATTTGGTTTTCATTTTATTATTATGTTTGGTTTTTCATGAGTTGGATGTGATGAAGGACTAGCTTGAGATTTATTTTTATTTTTTTGTGACCACCAAGCCACCAATTTCTTATGTGAGCTATTTACTTGACTCTTGTTCACTTTTATTTTGGTTGTATCTTCTTTTTGGACTTTTACTTAAGAATTATGAATCTTGTTTTAAGATTTCTTTGATTTTGAGGTGGCTAGGATGTGTGTGTGTATTTTGATGATGCTAGTCCTATGATTTGGAAGTGATTTCATCTATGATGTTCATTGTGGAGCATTGATAGGATTGCAAGGGAGTAGATTGTGAAGAACATGTCATTCTTCCTTTTACATTTATCTTATGATATTTTATTATTTTGGAAAGCTTACCTTCCAGTGTGTTTACCAAATGTGGACAAACAGGGAAGGTTAGATGTTGTGTATTTTCCTTCATGGAAGGGTGTAATGTAGCAATTATGGGACAGATAGGTGGATATCTTCATGTTTAGTTTCCCTATCTGCCAGTTCTGTAAAATGGATACATGTCTATTCTTGTTTCTTCTACAGGTAATTCTGGATTTTGAAAGTGCTTGGCCAAGCCATTTTAGTTTTTCCAAATACTCTATATGTGACACATGGTTATACCTATTTGATTTTTTTTTCTTTTACTACATATGTGTAGATATGTAGTTATTTATTTCCCAGCTACATTCCATGTTTAGACTACTAGGCACATGGTTGCAATGTAGAAATGTTACACGGTCGCACCAGATCCATCCAATCCATCTTGTTCTGGGAAGCTAGGCTTCTCGTGTTAGGGTCAGGGAATTCTTCGAGTTAGGAAGAATTTTGAGGAAAGTACTTCACTCCGTGGTTGGCGAGGTTAAAGCGCTTGGGCCACATTTCCATCTCGGGAAGCAGGTGGGAGATGTCCTACAACTTTTGGAGACTGGAACCACTGGAGAGCTCATTGAATAGTCATCTCAGTTTGATTGCCCAGCTTGTCATTTGAGATGTACTTATTTATTTGGGAAGTCCTCTCAGTTTGATTGCCCAGCTCGTCATTTGAGATATACTTATTTATTTGGGAAGTCATCTCAGTTTGATTGCCCAGCTCGTCATTTGAGATGTACTTATTTATTTGGGAAGTCATCTTAGTTTGATTGCCCAGCTTGTCATTTGAGATGTACTTTTTTTTTTGGAAAGTCATCTTAGTTTGATTGCCTAGCTCGTCATTTGAGATGTACTTATTTATATGTGAATAGTTTCATCCACATTTTTCTGGTTGAAGTTTATGTGGCAAAGTTAGTCTAGCTGGTTCTTTGCTATGGCGACAAAATGGGCATGAGGGCCTAAGGTCACTCACTTTATAAAAATTGAATTACTAATCCTTGTAGGTGATTGGTGAGTATACCTAGATGATATACTTAATGGTGTTGAACATATGATAGATGACATTGCGCCTTCATGATGTGCTTGTTGTTCCATGTTTGACGTGTAGGTCGACATTTTCTATGATTCCCATTGAGGTATGATGCTTTACATTATACTTCATATATTTAGTAAATCATGCTTTTGATGGATGGATTCCTTGGATATTGTCATGTGTTACATTTGTAAATGGATAATTATTGTTAATCCTTGATTATGACAGTGAAACAAGTGTTAACTCATCAAGCTATGGTTTACTTATTTATGTGAACCTTGCAAATGATAATGTATACTTAATAAGATATGGTCAACTTCTTCTAATATTTTCATTTATGGCATAGTCATGTGATGAGATGTTGTGTTCGACAACTTGGTCGATAATTGGTTATGAAACATAACTTTATTTGCACCTATCATTTTGACATGTAAGTTGGGAAGTAGAATGAAGTTACAAACTTAATTGGAAGATATTGTATCTACTTAGATGACTTTTGACTAACCTAATTTGACTTTTTGGGCCTATGTGGAAAGTGTATGAAAATATGGTCTTCCTATGAGGATGCCGGGTATGTATAGATCCATCTTTTATCTATTTTATTAATATTTTGGTATATGTGATGATCCACCATGCATGTGAATTCTACTTATAGAAAGTTGTTGAATTATTTTATTTAGTCAATGAATGACAATCAACAATTTGATAATCTTGAGTTATCTATTTGACTCCTAGTCAATATGGTGTTCGACATAGACTTAGCTATTATGCACCCAACTTAGACCCTTTGGTCGACATGTGTGTTTTTAATTTCGTTGAACTATCTATTGATGTAGAACTTGGGTTAATGTTTCTTGAAACATTTGATTGTGTGACTTTCTATCCTTGATCTATCTATAATATTGGTTAAATATATGTTGTTAATTTAGAGCTATATGATGCATTAAGATGCATAATGATGATTAAATTTTAATGATTACAATGATGATTTTATATGTGCATCTCATTATTTTTCCTAATGATTAAATGAGGATGACCTAAATGTAATGAGATTGCATTACTTGATTATGTTTTGTGGACACTGGTCTATTGTTGTGGACAATTACTCACTTAGCGAGCACATGTTAGATGCTATGTATGGTACATATGGTACATATGGTATGTGATTATATGTTGAGTTAAGAAGTCATAAAGTTGAACAAAATTTTGACTACTAATATTTGACTTAATCTCCTTGAGATACTACTTAGTGTGGCAGGATGTGGATAAGAAGTACCTAATAGCAAGGAAAAATCCACAAGTGATGCCAAGGTATGGTAAGTGCACAGGTATGTGTGTGATATCATGTGAAATTTTGAGACTTTTGAGATAAGGAAGTATTTGATTTTATATTTCATTAGAAAATTGATTTTGATTCTGATATATGATGGACTGATATTTGGTGTTGTTCCTATGAATGAACAGAGGGAATGACAAATTATTAGAAAGGGGGAGTATTGTCGAAGAGAGGTAGCCTAACCTTGTAAAACTATAGAATGGTAATGGAATTCACACACTCACATAGAAAAAGGTTCTTAAAATGATTACTAATACAAGTGTTTCTAAAGATGTGTTACTATCTCTTTAGTTATTACTTCAACTATGTGTTAAAATTGTCTTTGAAGAGATAGACCCATGAAAGTTAATGTGTTAATGAAATGTAGATTTCATATAAAGAAAAGAAAAGCTAATTTCGATTATAGTAGCTAAAAAAAAAAAATTAAAAGAAAAAAATCAATATTTCTTTTTGAACTAAATGCAGATGCATGTGTTATTGTGTAAATGAAAATTAGATCTCGATCTTGTAGATTCATTTCCTTGTATATATAAGTGCATATGATTTTGAGTTTTTCTTTGCATATTTGCATCGAGACGATGCATTCTCTATGGGAGGGAGGACATCATAACCCATGTATCCACAACCTGATAGAATGGATAGTTTTGTGCCACGTAGATTAGTTATGTTGTATTATTATTAAATGAACCGTTATGAGAAGTTGGGAGAAAAAACATTAATTTTGGGTGGAGACAGTTACAAGAGATATAATTGATTATTGATGAAAGAGAGGTTAATTATAATTGGGTAACAAACCTACCAAAATTGGTTCTTTTATTAATTTCATGCTTCAAGTTTAGAAAATGGTTTCCAACGGGACATGGAGCTTAGAAAGAAACAAATCACAATAAGGCTCTTCTCTGGCGGGAGAATTGCTAAAATTCAAAGAGGGACATAGCCGATAGGAAGGAGCAGAAGTAGAGGCAGCAAATGGCATGGCCGGTCATCGGCAATCTTCCTTGTTGGACACCATGCCTCATAGCTCCCTCTATCATCTATCCAAGCAGTATGGGCCTCTCATGTATCTGAAGCTTGGGACTATTGATATTTTTGTGGCTTCTTCTCTTAAAGTTGCGGAGGCTTTCTTGAAGACTAATGATCTCAACTTTTCTAATATACTAAGAAACGCATGTGCCACTTACATTGCCTATGATTCCAATGATCTCATTTGGGCTCCCTACGATAGCTGGATGCATATGCCAAGGAAGGCAACGTCACAAGAGGAGATATTGACAACCGCGAGTATTACTAAGTTCTAATCTTTTGTTAAAATTTCTAACTTTCCCCTGCAAAATGATGAAATGTGTGTTTTCAAATACAAGATAAATGATGGTGTCTTTGATTTCTAGCTGTGGGAATGATTGAATTTATGGTTTCAATTGAGAAGATAGAACATTGCTGTTACCCCAACTATTATCATCAAACAACTAAACGCCATTCTTGATGATCTTTTTTCATATGACTAATGGATTGGATATCATTTTATAGAGTTAAAAATCATTTCTTTATAAATGGCAAACTTGCAGTGTGCATGTAACTTATAGTTCAGTCTAGTACATGAATTGATTGTTTGGCCTATTAATCCACAATACTTGTTATAAATGTTTAATTGAACATAAATACATTAGGGAAACGGTGAAGATTCTATACTATAACATGAATGCTCCTTTTCTTCCCCTTTAGCCGATTATCTATGAATAGGATATGGGTCATCTAGCTCAATGAGTATAAATAGGATTATCCTAGTATTGTGTGTTATCCAAAATACTGTGACCATTCTCTTTTTATCGGCTGTCTCATTTGGTGTCTAGAAGCAAGTCTTTTATTCATATGAAGTCAGAATTCTTGTTGCTGATGAGTGGAATTATTCTATTGAAACAATCTCCTCAACTATTCTATTCTTGAAGGAGAGGATCACCATTAACTTGGTATCAATCAAATATAAAAATCTAAATTTAGCATTAAAGCATGGTAAATGTTGGATTTGATCTCCAATGTTGTGTTGAATAAGTTGCAGCTACTGTCCCTCTTTATAATAGTTTAAAATATATTTTTTCATAGAAAAACTCTTTATGTTTCATTTCCTAGATGGTGAACTTCATCACACACATTTATTTATTATTACTTGTTGGATGTGTCAATGAGCTAGCTATGCATGAATAGTAGAGAACAATTATTATTGAAGTTAGTGATGTCTAAAGGAAACTTAGACATAGAGGAAGTTAGTAGGACTGTCATGGCTATGTATTATTTTATTTGAAGAAAGTATTCTTGCTAGTAGAAGAGAACAAATGTTAATATAATTCAAACTCTGGATATGGCGTTCCATAAAAATAAACAAATGTTTTCCTAACACTGCATATGTTTTACTTGGAAATAAAGTTGTTCAAAATGGATGAAAGTTCCTAATGACATAGAAATTGAAAGTATGCTTCCATCTGATAAACCAGGAAAGAAGGATATGAGTCCTTGTTATTTATTTCTCAAGAATATTATGAGAAGCATGAGGAATTTTGATAACATCTCCTTGTCTTTTGTATTTTAACGACTTGTTAAAACTAACACTGTACTTAATGACATAGATTAAAATAAATGCATTAAGTGTTACATTACTTTGAATTGATGCATATATGTAGATAATGCATAGTGGAAATACAAATGTGATAGAAAACAGATCTGTACATGTTGATTAAGAAATGTTATTGACTTTTTTTCATACACTAATGTAGATATCCACATGTTAGTGAATGGTAATTAGACCATGAATTTTATTTTAACAACACGAATTCCATTACTCCTCTAAGTTTTACTTGTATAGACTATCTTGTTGCTGGGCTGGGTATCTTTCATGTCAAGAAAGATTCCGGGGAAGCTTAACAGCTTCGTGGTAGGGTGGAAAAGAACTCCTACAATATTTTCGCCTTGTATTCTTAGACAGGTTTTGGAGCTCTTTTCAACTTGGTTGTCATGGTTTACCACTTGGTATTTCGTATCTAGTATTAGTAATCTGGTAACGAATTTATAGTTTCTTTTAAATTTGAGCATTTATGTAAAGTTAATGATAGTTAATCGACTAATGTTGACTAGTCAATATTCAAAAGAGTTTGACTCTCGATGATTTTTCCGCATGTTACAGAGATTGCTGATGTGGCATTTGTTTTGCAGGGGCAGTCGTTACAACTCGCAAGAAGGGCAACGTGATCATATTCTGCGTTGCCTATCAATTCTCCAGATGCTAACATAAGCTGAAAAAATTCCAGCCTCTTTTCCTCTTCACCACGGAATCCACCACCCATCCATTTTTTGCCTTCAGTAGCTCCTTGCAAATTCATCATTTGAGTAGGCCACTTTGGTACCATCTCATTACAAATTTGGGTTTTAGGCGCACCACTGGAGTTATCTACTACACTAAGGTCTTTTAACTTGAAAGGCATGATATTAGTACTATTTGCGATCTCTTTGTTCGAATGAAATGTTCGAAACAAGAAATCGCTTGTTGGATCCTCTCCAAAAGCAAGCATTTGATTGCTTGGCAGAGAAGACTCACAACCATCTCTCTCTAGCAGAAATGGATTAACTATAACTGAGCAACCTGACAAAAATTGTAGAGTGCAATCATTAAATGTGTTCATTATCTCTCAACTTATTGCAATGCCTCTCCGAAATCGTTAAACAACCGAGAAGATTTTGTTGGAATATTAAATGCAAAAGGCCGTTTGTCCCTGGAGCCAAATGCCCACCTACCATCCCTGACGACCTGCACAACAGTCATAAACATGAATGCGGTAGGTGAGTTTTCAAATTTGAAAAAAAGGGAGAATTTTTTGTGGTAGAAGATAAAAGGAATGTCTCACATTCATTTGAGATCAAAAAGAAGAAGAAGTTGCAGTTCAACAGAGCAAAGAAGATTAGAAGTTGCAGAGAGAAGAGAAGTAATCAGCAGATCCAGTCGTCAGAGTGCAGAGATAGAAGGAAGTTCATTTCGTGCCTGCAGATGCATGTGTTTCTTCTCTAATCATTCTATAAGTTTATTGTTTGTTGAGTTTGTCCTATTGAAGCAGTGATTGCTCCAAGCATTATTGTATACAGCCGTTAGAGCTGCAAATTTAAAGTTTTAAAGTTTTAAGATTATTTTAGGATTTTCTGTTTGAAATCAATGCTCCCAGATTTTGTAACGCTTTAATCAAAGTTGAATAGAAAACAAGGAGGCATACTAGAATACATTGTTCTTCTTCTATTCATTGCATTTGAGAAGTTTGTTTGGAAGTTTCAAGTTATGATTCTCTGGTTTTAATCGTGAAAAAGATTTATTTGACAAGACCTTATCACTCAAAATTTAATTACAATGGAGTTGTCTCATAAGTTACTAAAAATACAGTTGTCTTCTAATTTTTTATTTAATTAACAATTGATGTAAACATTTCTAATCTGGGCGTATCCAGTCGGCTCATGGAATCCGAGGAAGGCAACTTTTAAAGAACGTAACAAAGACGTGATATAGGGAGGACGGGAAGGTAGACAGCGTACTAGTAGCTTCGGAGAGGAATGACAATGTTTTCGTCTTTTGCTTTAAACGTAATGAACAAAATATTGAGATAAAATTAATATCGGCTTGTTTGTTCGGAGCTATCTATAGGCACATAATTAAAACCCAAGTTTTATGGATAGTGTCAAGGAAAATTATGGATAGAAGTAAATATTCAAAGTTAGAAGCATAGTATTTCTTAAGATTCCAAACAAAAAGTATAAGTAAATATTCAAATAGTTAATATTTTAGAAGGTGATCAATATTAATTTGTTGGAAAACATCTTATTAAAAATTGTATAATATACATTTTTGTTTATATATAAATTTATATCAAATTATTTTATATCATGATTATGTATTATATTTTATCAAAATCTTGAAAAATAATTTTTTAATTTTTTAATTATTCTTTAAAATTTAGAATTCTTAAAAGAATATTTTTTTGTGATATTTAAAAAAAAGATAATAAAACCAATGCCTTTTATATATGAATAGTAAAGTCCTTCAATTTATTTTAAACTTATTTGTTTTGGATATTTTATATAAAATCTATACCTCTTAATTATACTAATGAGGTTATATTATTTTGCCTCCTTAGAAGAGTAAACATATTTGAATTCTCTTTACATTCTTGTGTCCTTCATATTCTTTCGAAATCAATATTTTCACATTTCAAGATGTTTATCTAAAAAAAAAAATTTGCTCTTTTTATTTTATATTTAAAAGTTTTTTGGATTCATCCTTAACTTGGGAACATATTAGATAAAGTAAATATAACATCTAATAATCTATATCCATCAAGAATGTTAGCTACTCCAATTGCTATTGTTCCCCAAAGAGAAGGCCTACACTCTAGTCAACATTGGCAAGGATAGAAGGTCCCTAAAGGAGATATCTAATCTTGTAGCTAGAGCATACAACAATGGAAATGCACAAACTTTCTAACAAGCAATTATCATATTTGATAGAAGTATCACTGGATTATAATGAAGATGGCCTATAAATGTACACCTTACATCATTATTGTTAATATAATATTGTCAACAGGTCAGATACATTCACTTTCCTCATTAATAAGATCATAGTTGATCATCCATTAATATCATGTAATAGACTACAATTATCCCAATTTCTCCCTAGGTTAATCTAGGTCATAACCATGTAGTAGGAGTGGCACTACTTCACATACCTCACCCTACCTAAAACTAGAATATATATTAGAATTACGTGTAGTATCACCAACAACTAGTCAACTTATTTGCATTATATTCTAAGACAAAGGAAATATATTGAAAATAGGTAGGTCAAAACGAAGATCATAAGAATTATATCAAATGAATACAAAATACTGTCCAAACATACAAAAGGGTTGATAAAACATACTACAATATAGTAAGATGCACCATTGCATATTATATGTCATGAATCTCTATTGCAAGATGTAACTTGTTACCTTGACTATTAGAGCATGAAAGCTAGGATAGGACCCTACCAATCTTAAGATAAATGCATCTAGAAATATTGGAACACCATACAAATAAAGACATAGGATCACCATGATCCCTAGATCACGCCATAAGGATTACATAAAAAAAAAATCCTATGAGATCTATCACAATAAAAAATAACTAAAAATGTACTCAATTGAATGGTAAATAGATAAACTAAAATAATAATAAAATTGGGTAATGCAAGGTTGCTAATGAACAAGGGATTCCTTTGGAATTAGCTAGCCAGGCAAAAAATATGTTCGATAAAATGAATTTATAAAAAAACCTATATGATTTTTTATCATGATATAGTTCAGATAATGTAGAGGATGTTGGCACAATAAAAAAATAGGGAAATAACCAAATTAAAATTTCAACATTTGCAAAAGGCCAACATGTGAATGATTAATAGTTGCAAGATGGAATAATTTTCCATGTTTGCAAAATCTGTGTGCTTAAGGAAGAACATGAGAAGTTACTATGGGACACTCACTACAGTAAGGTTGCTTTTCATTTTAGAATAGGTAAGACTAATGCTACACTTTGAAGATATTTTTACTATACTAAAATTGAAAATGATTGATAGAATAAACTCAGGCATGTACAATGTGTGTCATTAAAAAGTGTTCAAATTATAAGCTTGGTTTATAGCTACCACTTCCTATTCTAGATAAACCTTGGCATTTAATTTCTATGGATTTTTTAATGGTCTTCATACCACTAAACATGGACATGATTGTGTATATTCTATAGTAGATATATTTTGAATATGGAAATTTTGGTGGTTTGGAGAAAGCCAATCTCTATAGAAGAAAATGTAAAACTCTTTTTTGAACATGTTTGGGTTCATTTTTGGCTACCAAAATGCATTATTTTAGAATGGGCTAGTTGTTTTCTTGGCATATTTTTGTCTTCATTATGGGCAATCATAAACACAAAACATAAAAAATTTACTACATTCCATTCTCAAACAGATGGCCAAATAGAGGTTGTGAATTGAATGATTATTCAAATGTTGTATATATATCACTCCAAAAAACCCTGTACATGTGATGGGAGCCTTCCATATTTACAACATAGATATGTAAGGCAATTCATAGTTCAAGTAACCATAACCCATTTGATGTTTTCCTTGGAGCCTCTAGTACCAATCAATTCTTCTATATCAGTTATAGAACCTTAATTGGTACCACACTTGGATGATGAAGGACGGAGAGATGAAGTTAATAAAATTCACCATTTGTAAAAACAAGTTCATGAAATGTTGGAGAAAAATAGCAACAAGTATAAATAGAGGCATGATGAGCATCAAACACCTCACACATTTTAGGTTGGGGATAATGTATGGTTTAATTTCTAGAAGATATGTTTGCAAGGCCCTCCTAGGAAGCTTTTTTCACTTTGCTATGGTCCATATAAGAACATCAAGAATGTTGGTAAAAATGTATTTACATTATAATTTTAATGGTTGTTACATTGAATGTGCTCGATAGTATGACTAGTCTAGATGATTGTATAGCGTGGATGGTTTTTATTTATGGCTATCTGCATAGCTGGGTTTGTTAGTAGGTTTTTGATCCACTACTATATTTTTGGTATTAATAATCGGTGCATAGTCTGCTGACTATAGGTTTATGAGCTATGTTTATGTTGCTAGTGACTTTGTCACTAGGTCTATGTATTCTAGGTAAGTTGTCCATATTTTGACTTCTTTTAAATATAAAAATAGGAAGGATGAGTTGAAGATAATGAGATGTGGTTGGAACTATTATAAGGACTTCTTCATGCCCATTGGTCTTTTGATTGGTTAGCTCAGTTTATATTTCTAGGTTAGTTGGTCTATTACAACAATATGGTAGTTGGAAGATTAATAGATCGATTATCTTGCTATGGACATTTTGGTTTGTGGAAGATGATGGGAATTGACATCTTCATAATTTGGATTTGAATTTTTTTGCGTTTGTTTCAAAATTGATAAAATGCAATTAGAATACCGAACTTCTAATTCTATCTCAAAACTTGCTTTCTAGACTTCCCACTAGCAACTAGGAATTGAAAATCAAAACCTGGTTGTGCTTTTTTAGGACTGCAAAAAAAAATGGACTATTTTTTGGAGTCTACCTTCAACTCTAGGATTATGTAGAAAAAATGTAGATTCCCACTCATCTTCTGAGTGAAAAAAATAGTTCAAGTAAATTGACAAAAATATGAATGAAGATTTGCAAAATCTTGATTTGGCTAAATCTTGATTTGTACACATCTTGATTTCTACAAATCAAAAAACCAAATAGACACTGAAAGTATATAGATTTCTTTGGCTTACCAATTCACTAATAAAACTACAAACTATGTAAAATTTACAAAAATGTTGTATCAATCAAATTCTCAACTTCAGCCCTTCATGAAATGAATCATGAAAAAGGCGGAGGACTTAAAGTCCTTGGAAAATACAATTAATGAAAGAGGAGCCATCCAAAGCCAAGGAGCATTTATACCAAACCAAAGCATAAAGGTGAATTATTTTTACCGTAGATATTATGTTATGGACCACCTTATGTAACTCTACAGTCTTATATATAATTGAATAGTTTGAAATATTATTTATTCACAAAATGCAGATTAAAAACTCTTGCTTGAATGCTCCAATGTTCTAAATCTAGCATCTATTCTCCTTCTGTGGGCATTGTTTTGACAACACTCCAAGCCAAAAGTTCAATTAATGGAGTTTTCTTCCACCTTACAATGATAAAATGGCCATCAGATGGCAAAGATTAATAGTTTCCAGAAACATATTCCATTAACAATAATCTTGCTTGATACAAATCTAGAAAGCTGAAGTCATATAAGGGTCTGTTTGACTAAAATTATCTACTGCACAAGAATCTTCTAAATATCCAGGCATGATGTCGCTATTTACAATCTCTTCGTTGAGATGAAATGTTTGTAATAAAAATTCGTTCTTCGTTGAGATGAAATTGTGGAGTGCCATCATTAAATGCACTCATTCTCTCTAAGCATAGTGCAACGCCTTTCCAAAATGGTATTGGCTAAATACCAAATCAAACCGTAAAATATTAAGTGTCCCTTGATAAGATACACGTTTTTGTTTACCTTTACAGTTGCATTCTCAAATGACTAAGCATCCAACAAGATTTATCTGACAAGACCAATATAATCGATCTATAATTATGATGGAGTTGTCCTCTAAGTTAACAACAATACAGTTGTCTTCTAGTTTTTTATTTAATTAACCAATTATGAAAACATGTTTAATCTGGGTTATCCAGTCGGCCTTGGCATTCAAGGAAGACAGCTAGCTCTTAACGAAGGTAAACCTCACCGAGGAGATAACAAAGACGTTATATAGCGATGAGAGGAAGACATATAGGGTACCTGTCACTTCGGAGAGAAAAACAATGCTTTTGTATTTTATTTAAAAATAATAATAATAATAATAATAATAAAATAATAGTAAATTTGATATGCGCTATACAGGTTGTTTGTTCAGCATTTTCCATACCTACATAAATAGCTCCTAGGTTTTGTGGAGGTATTAAAACTAGTACTTGTATTTGAAGACTAGTTTTTGAAGGGTGCAAAGGTTAAGCTAGGTTTTGCGGAGGCTATTAAAATAAAGGATTTAAGAGTTAAGTTGATAGTGTTATATATATTAATGATGATGTTAGTTTGTTGATGTATAAAAGTTTGATCATAATCTTTATTGTTCAATACATTTAAAATAACTACATTTTGTTTTGAGATTCCAATTTAGGAAATATTCCTTTATTTTTCATATAATTGGATATGGATTATTTTACACTTTGGAGTACATGTTGAATCTAAAAGCAAGTTAATTACAAAGTTCATATTAAGATTTCACTTTGGACATAAATATTAATATCAGACAGTGTCTCTCTATTTTTTCAATATCACCTTTTAAATTCTACAACATGAACCATTGACAACTGTGTATAGTATTAGCTCATCACATGGGTGGAAGTTATCTCTCCATCTGTCCCTCCCTCCGTATCTTCTCTCCTTAATTTTATCTCTATCAAGTTATCCACCTCTCTATCTCTCTTATCTCTTCCTATCATTTAGGTTATTCTCCATCTGTCCCTCCCTCCCCATCTTCTCTACTCAATTTTATCTCTATCAAGTTATTCAACTCTCTATATCTCTCATATCTTTCTTTTATTCAGATTACTCTCACTCCCTTTCCCACCTCATCTCCATATCTCTATAAGTATCATTATCTGTATGAAATGGACAACATGGATTTTTGAAATTAATAATTTGAAATCGACTTTATATCTTTGTTCTCTATTTCTCTCTATGTTTACATGTCCCTCTACTTCTCTTTATCCATCCCACCTCATCTATCTTCCTAACACCTATATGCATATATTTTTTTGGAAGTAGTAATGGGAAATAAGATTGGGGGGCTGGCGTGAATCATGATCTTAAACTTAAACTTATCAAACCAAAATGTTGATTTCATACCTAATGCATCTCATACTTTAGATCTCCCATTTAAAACTGAAATGGTGTTCAACATAAATGAAATTCATCACATGCATGAAAGATTCAACACATAACACAATGATTTGGTATCCCTGAAACACTTCAATTCAAAGGAAAAACTAGGGTGGGGATGAAACTCACAAATCTTTAGTATTGCAACAATAAAGTTAACCTATTAGGGTTACAGTGTTTGATCATAAGATATGATCTACCCTCTAAGGGGTCTAGCCTATTAAAATATTTAGTGACTATTAGGTCTTTTCTTGTTAAAGGGTTTTACACTTATAATGAAGTAATGATTCTGTTAGGAGATTTATATCGGTCTCTTAAAACCAATCTGTTAAGACATAAATTACCCTGATTCAATTAATAGTAATTGATTCACTACCTGACCCTCAATTTTCTCTATAAGCTAATCTTAGGTCTCCTCTTTTCTAAGTCTCTGATCTTATCTCCTAAATTGATATCTATGTTCAGTGCTTCACTGCTATTATTGTGCTCTTTCGTATCTAGTTTCAAACATAGTCACTTTCTCTTCACATGTGCATACACTTAGATTGATTGTAGGGTTAGAACCATTTTTAAATAGATGTTATGTAAAGGTTCTAGATCATGATCGATGGTTTACAATTAACCATATTTTTCTATTTCTATATGATTTTATTATTGGTTGAATTGCATTCCTTGGTATCATTACCTTCTATAATGATGTGCGATCATCTCTTTAGCTATCTCTACAAATAGTAAAGGTCATATAGAAGTTGGAAAAACTGGTTTAGATATGTGTTTGTGCTATTACAAATTCATATGACAAAGCTAAATTGCTCGACACTTGAATTCTTCAATGCTCAATCATATTGGCTCATTCATACTATCACTCGACTTCTATATATTCTCTTGCTCAATAATCATTAACATGCCAATTTTATTAGCTACAACTACATTTCTCAACACATACATGTACTCGATCTCAACCGAATACTTGACAATAACTATCCTTCTCAGTATGAGCTTTGTATGCTCAGGTTTTACTAGATAACCTAATCATAGTGATGACCATGTAATCTTCCTAGGAAATGACTAAGTGTTTGGACACTAATAGACAACATATACTTAGAGATTAAAAAACACCCCATTTAATAATAGTAGAAAAAATAACGTCATGAATAATTATTTCTTTGAAGATTAAGCACTCCCCTTAAGACCATACTGATCACCTGATGTCTTCTAATGTTGCTATGTGTAGTAATGATTTCTCGTTATTTCACTAATATTTCTACCTTATGTGTATTTCCCCCTTTGTTTTTGTCATGAATGGCTTGGGGCTTCTGGTGCTAACTTATACTTATCAAAAAATTGCTGATGAATTGCCACAAAATTGACATAGCCTTTATTCAATCTCTCCTTAACTTGATCCAAGATTTGAAACTAAATATCTAGCATTGGCAACTAGATCAATAAAATCTGCAATATTTGAAGAATGTGTATCTTTCTTCAAAATATTCTTGGCAATAGATATGTCCTTTTGATTAATCTCTATATGTGAGAGGAACTAAACTTGAATTAGTGTCAACTTATTCCTAATATTTGTGCCTTTATCCTTGAGCTCAGCCAGCCTCTTGTGACAAAATATCAACTCATTATATGAGGGTGGCCTTGAACTTGTGTTCTTTCCCAATGCGTTTACACTTTCTCTTCATGTTTGGATGTATCATTTTCAATGAGAATTTAGTATCAACTATAAAGAAATTAATATCAAACAATTTCAAATACAATGAGTTGATGGTTTCCAAAATTATTTCCAGTTGTTTGACTGATGTAGAAAGCTCAGTGTGTCTATTCACAAGTTCCTCCAAGACTTTCTCTAATACATTATGCTCAACTCTTCTTTTAGACCATTGTAGCAATTTATCATTAGTCTCTATATCTTCTATTTGAATCTTATCAACTAAATATAATAGCTGATCCAAAATTGTATGTTGATTATTCAAATTTGTAATCTCAAATGCATCTACAAAAATGTCTTTGATAGTGTGTAATACTTGGTTCCTCCTCTGTTCTCTTCTTAACTGTGTTTTCTTTTCCTTATGACTCAACAAGATTTGGAGCTCTTGCATTTTCTCAAGTGTTAGGTAATTTAAATTATACATATGTAATGTGATTACCTCAGCGAGACTCACTGACTCATCTGCCTTGCCTAATTAAGTATATCTTGAGATTGTGGGGGTGTATCACTAGGCTGTGATAGTTGCATCTATTTTCCCTCATCAATTGATCTTGATCTTGGATGTTGCACTTGTGTAGGGATCATTTGTTGTGTAGGTGTCTCAATTATGGGTTCTAGAGCCTTTGCACTCAACAATTGAATAAGAGATTGAGTTGCCTCATGTTCTTTCTATGTTACTTCTTTTGCTACTGATTTAGTGCATGCATCCTTTACAAAATTTGCCTCTTTTTTAAAAAAATGGGCATACAATTGAATGGTGTAAACACAATTAAGGATTTACCAAGTTTCTTGACACTTGTATCCTTTGTAACTAATATCACGTCAAAATCATCAATCCTTGTGTTGTCCAACTTTGGATAATCTACAATTTGTAATGAAATTGGGTTAGTGCAGAGATTTCTTTGGTCTAACATTAATCTTTGAATGTCCTCTTTAGTTAGTATATTCATATTTGGTGGAGGGGTGTCAATGTCATCTTCAATTGTGACAATCTCTCTTTATTCACACTGATTAACTAGTTTTTCATATAAAAATAATTTAAAATTATATGATGTTCTAGAGGAGAGAATCCTCTTCCAAAATGTATACATTTTCTTCTAGTTAGAATATATTTGTTATGAAAAATATGATGGGAGATTAAAACTATCGATTTTAGGTGAGTTGAAATTTGTACCATTATAAAAGATAAAATATAGCTCTAAAGTCATTTTCTTTTAGACTATTCTAGATATATCTATTATATTTAACATAGTCAAAGTTCAAATGGAAATAAATTTATTTCCATATAGTTTAATGGTGGGAACCCTAATTTTTAGCATTTTTCGGCAACTAAAAATTTAGCTATAAAAATTAGAATAATTTATCAAATGTTATTCCAAATCACTATTAGAAATTATAATCCTAAACTTCATCCATTACTACACATTTCATTAGTTTGCTTCATTTTTAAATTGTAAATAATAATAACAGTATTATGTTATTGAAGGTGAACAGTTATACTTTTGCTAGTCTTTTCCTTTACAAAAGGGTGACACCAGTTTGTTGTTTTACCCATTCCCTATCTCTTGGCATAAAATTATTTAGAAAATCTTTAAGGTCTATAGACATATGAGTCTTCCCTAAATCTTGCATAGCTTGTGCCAGTGTTGGTTATGTTATTTGTTTCTCTATGGCTAGTGCCCACTTCCACTTTGCAACAACTCATTTGTTCAATCTTGTTGGGAGTCCATCTCCCAATTTTGAGGGTGTACATCTAAACTTGATCATGATGTCAATCCTAGACTCTTCAAGCTTATCTTGATCAAGATTATTTAAAGAATCATAATGAATATATTAGAATCTCATAAAATTTTCTTATTCTCTTAAGTTGTCACATACCTAAGCCACAATATCTAGATTCAGTCTCTTCACTATTTGAAGATTTTTGGGTTCAGTAGACTATCTTTTCATTATCTTCCTCCTCATCTTGTGCTACAATTAGTTTTGTCTTCAACTTCATTTGTGATAGATGCTCTACTATTTTAGTCATTTTCCTCTTCTTTGATGGACTTCCTATGACTTGCTGGGCAGGGGGTTGAGATGTCTTTGACTTGGTAATAATCACCTTTCCCTTTGTCTTTTGAGGTGTCACCATTCCGTAAAAATCCTTCTTCAAATCGGCCTAAAAATTACCTCAGGCTGAATAATAGCAACCTTTATCTACTCTGTTTCCTTGGGCTTTGCAACAACAAGTTCTTCTCCATTTCCTTCCTCAACCTCTATTTGACCCTTCCCCTTCATCTTTGTGACCTCCCTTGACACTTTTCCTTTTTCTTTTCTTTTATGTTTTGGGTGTGCTAAATTTAGTAGTTATAATGGCAATAACTATTTTATACATGCCAAATTGCTTAGAAGCTATGTCAATCTCTTTAGCCAAAATTCCACTAACTAATGTAGTGACCTCATCTACATTCACTTCGTAAGGAATTGGCCTTAGTCATGCCACCCTCAATAAAGGTTCTTGTGCATAAACAAAATTTGTATCTATACAAGAGAACATACTTCATCTTAATACTTATCTACAATAGACCTGGGAATCCTCATCCTATCCCTTATCTTCATTTTGTACTCTTCAAAATTATTATCCATTATTACTTCAAAATTTTCTCCCAATCAACTAATTAGGTCACTTATTTGGTTCATAGCTGGTTGACTTCTATCCCAAGAAACTATTCCAAAAGTTGAAAATGAATTTGTGCATTGAAAAATATATAGACTAATAAATATCCAAACTTACAAGAGGTATTCTTTGCTTTCCTTACTTCTTTTAGATTCTTTGTAAGTTGTTGAAGTTGCAGCTTAGCAAGATCATATGTATGATATTTTTCCACAATTTTGTAGTCCAAATCCATTCCTATGCATGGCACACTATTTAGCCTGGTAGATTGATAAAACTTGTTTGCAGTCACACAAACAAAAAATTCAACTAATGGATCCTCAATTCCATAATGACCATTCCACTTTGCCTTGGTCAAGTTTTCAATTTTGATCTTTTCTACTCTTCTTATACTTTTCAATTGATCCAAATTAGGGTACTCTATTATCCCATTAATGATGACCTTGTTTACTTGATTGGCTTACTGTCTAATCATATTTTCATGTCATAAATGGGGATAAGAACAATCTTTATGCATTCACCTTTGGATAACTTGTGGCACAAGTAAGCCCTTCCTTGGTAATGATCTTGTGTTCATCCTTCAAAACTCCATTAACACATAACTTCTCATAAGCTACTCTTATCTAAAAATATCCAATTTCTCTTACTTTGCATAGAAAGCACAATCTTACATCTTGTAAAGTCAATACTCTAGGTCGAACTAATGATAAATCCCATATATCATCAACAATGTTTATGAGGTATACTGAATTTCTAAACTTAGGTGGAGGACCTTGCTCATTTCTTACAATTTTTGCATTATTTTACTTCAAAATTTCACTTCTAGATGCCATTATGAACTAGGATTTTTTTGTAACAACTAATATATCCAATGCATCAACAAGTTAGTAATGAGAGTAATACTTCAAAAATTCACTAGTTTTTTCTATGATTCTCTTGCACTAGTCATTGAAATCACTTTGATCACCTTAAAATCTCTTCTAAGTTCTTTGATTATCTTGTCAATAAAAGGGTAAAAGTATAGATCCGTGTCACCATTTGTGATACAAAAACCTGTTTTGGTCAAATCTCATTTATCTATCAAAACTCAATCTTTTCCAAAAACTAAAAATACCCTTTTATAGAACTTAGATTCAATATCATCATTATATAAATTTTTGAGTGTTTTGATTAGTTACAATATGTTATAATCTCAAAATATTATAAGTCGATATTTGAACATTTCAAAAGATGCTCCCTCAAAAAAGGAAAAAAATAGTAAATCATATCAAAAAAATAAAAAAATTATATTTATCACTAGAGGAGAGAATCCTCTCCATGAATATGTAATTTTTTTTCAAGAAGGTATAGATTTGATAGGGAAGTTTTAATGGGAGGGAAAAACTATTGGATTCTGACAAGGTCAAACTTGAGTACTTATAACAAAGAAAATATACATCAAAAATAATTATTTCTTTTTTTTCTCACTAGCTATACATGTCATCTATAAAATATTTTCAAATTAGAACAAAAAAGATGATTTGCACATACTTGTTTGACGGGAACTACATTCTATATTTTTTATAGTTAAAAAAGGGACTTTAAAATAAAATAAAATGAATAAATTCTTAGTCAAAAAAATTATAAAAATTATAGGCATAAAATTCATACAACTCTAAACATTTCATTAGTTTACATCATCTTCATATTTTAAACACAAATCCCATTTTTTTATGTCATTAATGTTGAACTGTTACATTCTGATATCACGTTTCTTTATAAAAGGTGACACATATTTGTGCTTTTACCCAAAAACAAGTGTCCAAATTTAATAAAGACCTTTAAATTTTCATTTTAGGTCTAAAATTAATGCATTCATACTTGGTTGGTGCATGACAACTAGCCCAGTCTTCATTCTTGCTTGGTCAAAGTTACTTCACTCATCCAATACTAATTTATTTGGTTAATACATCAACTCCCTTTATAACTCACTCTATACTAGAAAGGTTGGTCAATATACATTGTTCTACTGATGCTTGGTACTCTATGATTTTTTTTCTCCCTTTTAATTTGTTCTTAATGCATCTTTACTTATGTAGATATGAACCTTTAGCACTTCTATGCCAGGAACTGATGTAAACTATTACATTGAATATATAGTTCCTACATACCTTCTTTTCTTAGTTGGATGTAGATTGATCACATGATCCATTAGATTGGGTGATCTTGTCTTTCTCATCTCCACTACTTCTAGCTTTCATTATCTCTATCCATGTTTTCTTTCTTTTAACCATGTCATTTGCATTACTTGGTAGTGGTGCTCTAGTTTTATAGTTTCTACTGATATGTCCAACTTTGGGATAACTAAAACATACTATTTCTCCATTTAGCCACTTCTTGTAATTTTGTCTAAAATATGTTTTGAAGGAATTCTCTCGAATGTGTCCATATACTCCCCAATAGTGACAATTGTGCCATGTATTGTAATCCCAATTGTAGGAATTACCTTTCCTTGTTGTATGTGTTTGTTTCTTAGGTATCCACCTAGGTTTGTCTTGAAATTTTACTCATAAGCTCCATGTCTAATTTTTGATATTTATAACAATGAACTTGAAATTTAGATACATTTTTGGTTGAGACATTTTTCTTTGAGCTGCTCTCATGTGTTTGATGTCTTGCTTTACTACAATTAAAGCAATTACTAGTGAACTTAGGTTCAGATGTTTGAAGACCATTTTTGCTTCTACAAATGTTTTTTGTGTGAATGAGTTTTCCATAATGATAACGTGTAGGTTTACCTTTAGATTTGACATTCCTATGTTCTCCACTCTTGGATGATTCCCCTTCTTCAGTAGATAAAAATTACTTGTTGTATCCAAGTCTAAAGGTGTCACTTATTCTAGGTGACCTCAAAAAAATTTCAAAGTGTTTGACAACTTCACTTGGTTTTTTCATTCTTTCCATAATTCTTTTTCATACTTCAACCCACTTTTTCAATTTCTCATTCCATGACCTTAGGTTTATGATTTCCAAGTATTTTACGTTTGCTTCCTAATTGACAACTATTAATTGAGTTATCATGTAAAACTAATTGTTTGTAATCTTTTGTACTTTAAATGATGTCTGTTCAAGTCTAATAGTCATCTATCTTTTGTCTTCTACAGCGATGGGCTTGTATTCCATTTCTTTCTTCTTTTGTTCCATTTCTTCACATAGTATAACTGATTGGATTTCAAGCTCTTTGTTAAGATCTTTTTCTACTTTGATTAGGGCACCAATCTTCTCTAGGAGTTTTTTCAATGCTTCATCATTACTACAAGTCTTTCTATTGTTATGCAAGCCTTCTATGTCAACTTATTTGTATTGTTTGTCATTTTTCTGAATAGTTATATATTTGATTCTTTTTAGGTTTTCCTTAAATCTTCTTTTGCTACATCTAATTTTTTCAATATGATCTAGATTTCAATCATTTGGTTCTCAAAATTTTTTGTGATCCTATATACTTCCATCTCCATGATTTGATCCTCACAAGCTATTAGGCTTTCTAATAAAAGAACTGAGCTTTGGTACCAATTGTTGGAAAGGGTTAATGGGGAGCAAGATACTAAGATGGGGGGAGGGGTGAATCAGGATCTGAAATATTAACTTATAAAACCAAAGTGTCGATTTCACACCTAATGCATCTCATACTCTAGATCTACCATTTAAAATTGAAACATTGAAACATAAATTAAATTCATCACAGATCCATGAAATATTCAACAGATAAACCAATGATTCGATAACTCATAAATACTTCAATTAAAAGGTAAACTTAGGGTTGGGATCAAACTTACAAATCTTCACTATTGCAATAATAAATTTAACCTATTAGGGTTACAATGTTTGATAATAATATATGATCTACTTTGTGAGAGGTATTCCTTGTTAAAAGCTTTAGAGACTATTAGATCTCACCTTTTTAAGGGATTTTACACTTACAATGAAGTAAGGGCTCATTAGGAGATTTACACAAGTCTCTTAAAACCATTTTTTTAAAAGGTTTACCTTGATTCAATTAATAGTAACTGATTCAATGCTTGACCCTCATTTTTCTCTATAAGATGATCTAAGGTCTCCTCTTTGCTATGTTTATGATGTGATCTCCTAATTTTATATCTCAGTTCAATCCTTCACTACTCTAATTTCCCTCTTTCTAATCTAGTTGCATACTTAGTCTTTTTCTATTTACACACACATACAACCATTCATTCCTTCATTTATGCATACAATCATATTTATTCTATGGTGATTATCATCCCTAAATAAATATTTTGTAAAGGTTCTAGATCTTGATCACAATTTATAGTTCACTATCTTTTGTTCTTTCTATCTAATTTTCTAAATGGATGAATTGCATTTCTTGTGATAATTACCTTTTGTAATGACATGTGATCATCTCTGTATCTGACAATACAAATATTAAATATCATATAGAAGTCAGCCAAAATGGTTTACATATGTGTTTGTGACATTACATACTCATATGAAAAAATGAAACTGCTCAATACTTGAATGGTTAGACACTTAGTCATATTGGCTCATTCATACTATCACTTAGCTTATATATATCTTTTTTCTTGATAATCTTTTGCTTGTCAATGTGCTTAGATCAAACTATATATATTTTTTCAATGCATACATGTTCTCGGTCTCGAGTGAATACTCAACAATCACTATCCTACTTGGTATGAGCTTTTTACACTTAGCCTTTACTAGATAACTCGGTCACAATGATGACTATGTAATCTTCCCTAGTGAATGTCTAAGTATTTGGACAATAATAGACAACATAGGCTTGGCGATCAACAATATCTATTTTCATTTCTATCATATACTATATTATAGTTGCAACCAAAATCTTAAACAATAATTAAAATTATTTATGAATTATAATTTAAGGAATAAAATTCATCTATTGGATTGAGAAAACTATTCTATTATATGTCTCTTTATCTACTATCCATTTACTACCTCATATGTATTTATTATATCTATTTATCTTGTCCCTCTCCTCTTTCTATTTCTCTCCCTCCTATACTCTCCCTCTTTATCTATCCCTTAATAACTATCCTCACTTTTATTTGTGGCTTCCATTTTTTTATTTCAAAATAGCTCAAATATTTCAAGATATATCAATCAAATTTAAACCAATTCACCTTCTAATTTTTATATATTTTGAATAGGAGGAACAACTTAGTAACTATAGTCTGTATGACCAAGGAAGTCACTCTTAGAATAATTTAATTGATTCTACTTTTATTTCCAAATAGATCAACATAAACCAATGGAGTATAGTCCAATTGAGTTTCTATTTCATACTAATGTTTATTAAATTTAATTATGAGGATTATTTTAGCAAATTTTAATAGACGGGATAGTTTCAACATAAATTGGTTGTATAAAAAAAAAAATATTATATTCAAGCACCACAACCTATTTTATAACTATGTGCATGCGATTTGATAAATTTTAAAGGTAAATAAACCAAATTTTAACTTTCTAAGGGTTATTAATATGAATGTTGAACAAACTGACTATTGTAAATAACAATGGGAAAGTAAGTTCTAAGAAGGGGATGGGGGGGTGCTGAATTAGTACTAAAGAACATAAACCATAAAACATTCACCACACATCCATCTAATAATTTAGCATATAAACTAAAATAGCTAACTAGACATTTGCATACATAGCATAAATCAAATTTAAAATATGATATTTGGTTACTCAAAAACCCTCCAATGAGAAGGTAAAACTGGGGTGGGGATGACACCCACAAATTGTTGTTACTGAAGTTATAAAGTGTCACCAACTATGATTACCAAATATTTGATCATAAACTATGATCTACCCTGTGAAAGGTTTTCCATGTTAAAGGATTCTAGAGACTATTAGGTCTCACCCTACTAAAGGATTTTAACTCACAATAAAGTAAGCACTTGGTTAAGAGATTTATAAAACCTAATTAATATCACAAAACCTATTAAGGCTACTCTATTAGGATATTTTCTTTGTATCACCTATTAAAATGACTCAACACCATGATCCTTATGTTAGCACATTATTGCTAGATGTCAAAACTTCTATTTGCTAGTTGTACCTTGATCCTTATGATTAGATCTATCATTACTTAACCTCTTAGACCTTGTCTTTGTTCCCCTTAGACTGATTTTTCATTGCATAGCACTGTGATGTCCATCGTAGCTTCCATCAATGTTCTCTAATCTATTAGAATTTATCTCATTACATACATACAAACTCTTTAGTGTTTTTAAGTTCTTAAATAAACATAAGTGGAGATGGATTAGGTAAGAATCAATGGACGTGGTTGATCCATATTGCCACTTAATTCATACCTTAATATAATTGGTTGCATGTACTCCATAAGGATTCACAATATACCTCCATAATTATCTCTTAGAATTGTAAAAAAATCATTATGTTAGCCCAAAAATAGTTTACAAATAGTTTGTGCCATTATAGATAACTATGTCAAAAGTTGTTTACTAGGCATTCAAATACTCTAGTGCTAAGCATACACTATGTTGGTAATGTTGTAACTCAGCTTCTAAAAAAATTGACACACATTGTTTACTTGACACCTAAATCACTTGACATGTACAAATTACTTGACACATATTATCTTCTTGGCACACACTGGTGCTTAGCATTAACTATTCATATTGATTCACATGTATTGTCTAGCACCTTATGCTTGACATGCTCTATAATACTACTAGAGAATGACTAAGTATTTTGTTAGTACCTTGTCAAAACCAATCTGAGACTAACAATGTCTCCCTTTGACTTGAGTGGAAAAAATACTTTATAATGTCATATACACTCTTATTTATGCATAATTCAGACAATTATACTTCACTACTCAGCTCAAAATACAAAACTTCAAAATTTTATATTTCCCCTTTTTCAACACTTATGTCATTTGGGTGGTATACTGACTATGTGTTTATCCAAAAATGACTTGCATAACTCCATAATTATCTTCAATGCTATATCCCAGTTGTTTGATGTTACCTCTAGTGATTGACACTGAATGTCTAGCTGGGCAAAAAGGTCAACTAAGCCATCATGAATTGAAATATGTGAATATTTCTTCATTAATCTATCTACATAGGCTAGTTCCTTACGTGACACCTCCATGTGAGGAGTCAACATGGCTTAGATACTGATTAAGTTATATTGAATATTGAAATCTTATGCTTGTAGCTCAACAAGCCTACCTTGAGTGGACAGTAGCCTCTTGAAATGCACTTGAGTTTAACCAAGAGATAAATTTAAAGTGTTACCTAAGTTCTATAAATCTTTTTGTTGTTGGTCAATATCCCTTTGTCTCTAATGTGTGTAATTATCCACATTACATAGTTTGGTGTCTAGAGAGAAGATATTATCTAACACTCTCTTGACACTCTTTACTTTTGTTGCTAAGTCAACCTATCTAAGTGCAATAACACTTGATATCTTTTCCAATACCTTTGTATGGAAATTCCTTTAAGACCATTCAAGTAATTAAACATTTGATTCTAGGTCTTCATCTTTGATCCTATCCACAATGATAATGTTTTTTTCTATGATAGGCTTGTTTTCATTTTTTCCTGAGAGGTTGAATGGATCAATGAATATATCCTTGATATCATGTAACACTTTTATTTTCTTGTGTTCCCTCTTTAGAATTTCTTGCTTCTTTTTTCTTTGTAGATCTTCTTACAATATACTCGTCTCTTCTATAGTGATTGTGTTAAGATCAAACTTAGGTAGCTCAATCACTTCATCAAGACTTACATCACCATATGATGTAATATTAACACTAAGTGGTGTGCTAGAGCTTGACCTTGATATCTATAGTGGGGTATCCTATATAGTTGACCTTTGAAGAGTTTGGCTACTAGTAGGAGATGTATATAATAGTAGGGTGAATAGTTTTTGTATTGGTATCTACTCCTTTGGCTTAGTATCCAAACCTAACTCTTTAGCCTTGTCCTCCTTTTTCTTATTTTCACCCTAGGATGGTGTGTTATGTACAAAGCATGCTTGCTTGCTGGTTTTTACTTTATTTCTTGTTGTCACTTAGGTTTTCACCCTTGTCCAAGGCCTATGCATGAAGACAACCTAATGAAACATGGAAACAACCTCCAAGCTATGGGACTTGAACTGTGAGGTTGAGTCTCCGGAGAAGGCCGGCTTCCTCTTACTGTCAGGGCGCACCTATCTATTCTCAGAAGGGAAAGGGAGAAAGAGAGCATTAAAGAAAATCTACCTAGTCTAATCTAAGGTGGTGATGCACCAAAACAAAGTGTTCAGACTCATTCTTTACCCAAATATGCACTACGGAACTAGGGTAACATTCAAGGTCATACATTCATTCAGACTTATATCAACCAATAGCCACATACAGATCAGGAGACCAACTAAATAACACTAGGAATAGAAGATTTCACTTGTATATTATTCAATAGGCCAAAGATAGATACAATATGCAGACCACTGATCTCAACAATGCATCAACGAGAGGCAAAATGATACACATACACGTTGATGGCTGAAAAAGATGATACAGGATGTTCATCTAGCTCAGAGACAAAGGGATTTTTACACTGCAAATCTGCAAGCAGCAGAAGAGAAATTAGGAAGAGTCGACCCTTACAAAATGTACAAAATCTGCCTCTATAGCTCTGGCGTAACTGAGATCCTTTACTGCTGAAATGACCCTGCAACTACCTGCCATTAAGTCTTGTGGAAGACAATCATGGAAAAAATCTCAAAAAAATCTGATCTCTTTCGCCAATAATGTCCTGAGAAGACTGAAAACAGCACCATAACTACGCTCTGACCTGGTAGATGGATCAATGGATGGATGGAGTGTCATTCTGTGTTTTACATTTACTCTGGTAGGTCGAGATTGATCATGGAGATCAGATCGCATGAAAAAATTGATTATCTTCGCTTCCTGGTTCATGAATCTGTCGAAGTCAAAAAGGTCAACCAGGCTCCTTATGCATCAACTAGGCTGCATGGGCCAATTGTATTTCTTTATTTTCCACCTGGATGTCCTCCCGTGGTTGACCGCCCTTTATTGGACTAATCGTGCCACCTTGAATACTATCATGACTGTGACAGTTACACTAACTGCCAACCGCCATCCTCGACTGCGCCGATAGGACACATGTCAACAAGGTGTTGTGTTGCCAACATAACCCTCGCACATCTTTGCCATAGCGTGATGGCGCCTACTGTCGATCGGCTTCGATCCAACGATCATGGAGACTCGTCATTCTGCAACCCCTTTCCCTTATGAATCATTGGGCCCGCGACACATGTGGCATTTCCCTATTGGCCCGACGATCGCTTAATCCTTACTGCACTAGCTGTATGAAACATGGTTCCACTAGGGCACGTGGCGCACGGGCGCTAACTCGCTATCATAAAATTCATGCAGTTTCTCCATGGCTAGATAGCACCCGCCGCTAATCCCTATAGATCTGACGGTGTAGAACCCACCTCTGCAACGTGCTGGTTGCGTCAAGAAACTGGTCCCACGACATGTCCGTGCCCTGACCTGGCATATGTGGTGATTCCTGATTCGCCGTGGACCCTCCAATCCGCGACTAGGCCCATCCTGTTTGCCACCACTTTAGCGACGCATCCTGGCGAGACTTGACCCCACCGACATGTGGCGAAAGGGCGCCAAGTCACTATGCTAAAAAACTCACAGCTTCGCCATGGCGAGATGCCGCCTACCATCAATCCTTTCCAATCTGACAGTCACGAAACTCTCCCTCCTGCGACCCTCCTTTTCTCGTGATTCACTGGGCCCATTGATACGTGGCATCTCCTTGTTGGTCTGTTGGTCACCTAAATCTAACTGCACCTGCAGCATGGAATGTGGCCTCACCAGGACACGTCGTGCACGGGCGCTATGTCACTATTGAGAATTTCTGGCAAGAATGCAATAGCAACATAATGGACAAGGCACCATGGAACTTTTCTGACCCGCCGAATGCTGGACCCACCTCTGCAACGTGTCCTCAGGGCATCATCGCGCTATCATAAATATTGTGCATTTTCTTTATAGCGCGATGGTGCCAACCGTCGATACCGCTCAGATCTGATGGCCAGAAAACTCGCGGGTCGTAGCATTAAAATACCAACTCTAAGACTAACCGTTGAATAATCTGTGCGTTTGAATCTAAATCCTTGGCGGTAAAACTAGAGGTAACACTTCTGGCGACTCGCAGGGGGCATGAGCCTGCTCAATCCATGACCAGTGCCTGAGAATAATCCATTGGGCCATAGAGTCAAAAAGAAGACCTGGAAGATACGAAACTAAGAGCTGCAAGAACTCTGGCTCTGCTTCCGTGACTGGAACAAAAATAGAACTTCCTCAGCAACCTGAGACTTGTCAAAATCTTGGAAACTGGTGACTCAAGAAAAGAGCCATGTGCACGCGCACTTATTGCAACATGAACAAACAGGAAGTAGCTAGGCTAATTATGTACATAGATTCACAATCCTTCAGAAACAGGGCTTCAAATGGATCCCATTGACTGGAATGGGCAGAATTTCACCATTTGGCTTGCTTAGCTGGAACGAATTGGCCTGTTTGCAACTGGAGATCAGATAAGAGCCACTCCATAGTGGATCAAATTTGGAGTGCCTTCCTGGTTTTGCTCTGTCTGAGTCCCACTTGAGAACTAAATCTCCTTCTCTGAAGATTCTAGCCCTTGCCTTCTTATCAAAACTCTTCTTCATCTGCTGCTGGTGTATCTCCAGGGTTTGCATAGCTTTGTTTCTCTTTTCTTCCAGTTCAATTAACTCTGCCATTCTCACTGACATGGAACTTTTTTCAACCAATTCCAACTGATGAGCCAACTCCAAGGATGGGAATTCCAACGAGATTGGAAGTCTGGCCTCCCTACCATATACCAGCACAAAAGGTGAATTCCCAATAGATCTCTTGGGTGTTATCCTATCAGCCCACAGAGCAGTCCTTAATTTTTTATGCCAGACCCTCTGATTGTCTTCTATCGTTCTCCTTATGATTCTGATCAGATTCTTATTGGAGGATTCATCCAAACCATTACCTTGAGGATAGTAGTTCGATGATGTGCCCAAATAGATATTGTGACTCATTGCCCATGCACAAATCTGGGTTCCAATAAAAGATTTGGCATTATCTGAGATGATAGTAGAAGGAGCTCCGAACCTAGATACAATTCCATCAAGGAATTCAACAATTGATGGCTCTGTAGCATCCTTCAAGGAAACTGCCTCTGTCCACCTAGTGAAATAATCGGTAGTAGCCAAGATCCATTTATGACCTGCACTAGATGGAGGATTAATGGGGCCTATAAAATCCAACCCCCACTGGGTGAAGGGTTGATCCACCTTAATATGATGAAGAGGAAGAGCTGCAAGTCTCTGTTTGCCTGAGAAAAAGGCACATTTCTCACATTTTCTCACATACCTATAACAATCATGGAACAGAGATGGCCAGTAATATCCAGCCCTCTTGATCTTCATGGCGGTTGTTCTTGCAGAGAAGTGGCCACCATCAAGGCCATCATGAAGTTCTTTAATCATCCTCTCAACCTGATCTTCTTCAATACATCTCAACAAAGTCCCATTAAAATCCCTCCTGAATAGGATATCATCAATCACATCATAGGGAATGGACTGCAGTCTATATTGTCTTCTTTTAGCTCTGTCCAATCCCTAAGGGTATCCATTCCCTGATAAAAAGTTCCTCATGTCAACCATCCAGCTCCTTGGGGAATTAACATTTATTTCCTCCTGCTACTCTGCAATTACCATAGCAGTCCCTTAATCTGAATCCTGACCTGACAACATTTCCTTGCATAATCCTCTTCCTCTTACCAACTTGGTAATCTGAATATCAACATCATATTCCATTACCCTAGTGATCCATCTAGCTCTCTTTTCACTGATGTCCTTTCTTAACAAGAAATCCTTTACACTTGCATGGGGCACCAACAAATGGATCCTATTGTGGGATAAGAGGTGTCTAAATTTCTTCAAAGCTCTAATGACTACAAGGGCTTGCTTCTCAACAAAGCTATACTTATCTTCATATTCCTTGAGTCCTTCACTAAAGAAGGCTATGGGCTGCTCCTCATTCTTGTCATTTTTCTGAGTCAAGATAGCAGAAACACTTGACTCACCACCTAAAGTATAGAGGATGAAATCTTTCTCAAAATTTGGGTTCATGAGAGTGGGAGCTGAGGCTATGGCTGCCTTAATTTCTTCAAAACTCTCCTTCCCCTCCTTGGTCCATGAGAAGACCATATCTTTCTTAAGCATTGTTGTGAGGGGTTTCACCATGATGGCAAGGTTAGGAATAAACCTTCTTACAAAATTTATCCTACCAAGGAAACTTTGCAGCCCTTTCTTGTGTTTAGGGAGAGGAAGGGCAAGTATTTCTTTTGTTCTTTCTGGATCAATGGTCAACCCATCCTTAGATACAATGTGTCGCAGTAATTTTCCTTGGCTTGTAGCAAAGACACACTTGGCTGGGTTGAGGGAAGCCCCAAACTCTCTACATCTTAGAAATACCTGTCTCAAATGATCAAGATGATCTTTTACATTCTTGGAATATACAGTTATATCATCAAGGTATACTAAGACAAACTTGTTGATTAATCTTTTGAAAGCTACCTCCATTGCCTTTTGGAATGTGGCACCTACATTTGTTAGTCCAAATGGCATCTTGCAATAAGCATAGGTGCCCCATTTAGCAGTAAATCTTGTCTTGTATCTGTCAGATTCTTTAACCAACACTTGGTTATAACCAGAAAATCCATCAAGAAAAGAGAACCTCTTTGACCAACTGACCTTGGACAGAATTTGCTCCATAGAAGGGAGAGGATGGTGATCCTTAAGGGAAGCCTGATTAAGATCCCTAAAGTCCACACAAAATCTAATTTCTCCATTCTTCTTCCTTACAGGGACAAGGTTAGCCACCCATGATGAGTGTTTGATACGAAAAATTATGTTAGCTTCAATCAACTTGGATAGTTCCTTCCTCATTAAGGGTTCAATCTTGGGATTCACTGGTCTCTGTTTTTACCTTACTGATTTGACCCTATTAACTAAATCTATGGTATGCTGAAACAAACTAGGGCAAAACCCCTTTAAGTCATCATATGTCCAAGAAAACACATCATTAAATTCTTGACGTAGATGAATGAAATTTTCTTGCTCAGCCTCAAAACATACCTTCCCCACGTTAAGAGATTTTCCATTAGCAATAGTAACTAGAGCATGATCATTCTTTTCTGCAGCTAGATTTATTCCTTTACCTCTTGTCTGATCATCAGGATTAAAGACAGTCTCCAAGCTAATTAGACCCTTGGGCAACTTGTTGGAACTAAGGTGAATGATTTGATCACCATACTGATCTTGTAGTCTTGACTGATTTCTTTCTGAAAATTCTGCTTCATTCTGCAAGAAACTCACAATCTGCTCATTAGAATCAAACACCTGCCAATGAGTATTATTATCAGGAACAGCAGGCCTTATTACCACCCTTATTTGTTGCTTCTTCTCTTCCTCAAGATTCCCTGGCACATCATAAGATGCACCCACCGCTGCAAGTCTGTCAGCATATTTGTTTTCTTTCCTAGGAATACTCTGGATATTAAATGCTTGGAAACCCTCAAGCAAATCCCAGACTCTGTGTTTGTAAGACTTCAGCAGGCCATTTTTGGTGATATTCTGATTTCTCACTTGGTTCACTACCAACTCACTGTCTCCATATACTTTCAAGGCTTGAATTCCCCTCTTTTGGGCAAGTAGGAGACCTTGGATCAAAGATTCATACTCGGCCACATTATTGGTACAACTGAATTGGAGCCTAAAAGAGAAGTGGTATCTCATTTGTGCAGGGGAGATCAACATAACACTGGCCCCTACTCCATTTCTATTCCTTGAGCCATCAAAGTACATATTCCATATTCCACTCATGTCATCATTAGCTCCAACATAATCAGGAACTTGAGCCTCCTTCTCTATTATGCAATATGTACTAAGGCCTGTCTCAAGAGTTTCTGACATAGGCTCAAACTGACATGTATTTTCCCACTCATCTAAGAAGAAATCAGGAATCTCTACTATGGAGGTGGTAGGCTCATTTACTATGTCATTTTCATCCATCTCCAAAATGGGGCAATTCATATTAATGAAGTTGGGAGTGTAGGGTTCAGTGTGATGAAGGGCTTGAGGTTATGCTCTAATTGAAGCGTTGGCCCCATATCTGGTCTTAAATGACATATAAGACCAATCAGCAGATATGAATCCACCTATTTGGGCAGTGAAGTCACTTGAAAGACAGATGGCAAAATAGGGCTTGACTTCAGCAATAGATATGTCTTGAATCACAGTACAACCAGGGCATGCATGTAGGGCCATTTCCACATTCTTAAGGATGCCTACGGTTTTGACAGTACTCCCATCTAGTTATAACACATCCCTAATAATGGGCTCATATTTCATTCCTAAAGCATCAGCAACACACCTAGGCATTACTGAGCTACTAGCCCCTAAATCTATCATGCAATTATGGACTAACTTGCCCCCTATAATCAGAGAAACATAGAATGGAGGAGGTCTAACCTTTTTATTTGTCTCCACATCACCTGATGGTTGTACTAAACTAGTGTCACTCTCCATGGTAGATGACTGATCTTTGGGTTCAATCTTTTCCAATTCTTGTTGCAACATCCTTTTCTACATTGGTATGGTGGCAACAACATCCCACATGGAAATTCTTACATTGGTTTTCTTCATTTGCTCTACCACACTCAAGGGTGCATTAGGAATTTTAGCAGAAACTTTAGGAGCTGTACCTATGAGAGGTTGAGATGGAGCAACATAGGGATCACTTGCATCCTCCTTTCTTGGACCTTTCCTTTGCTATTGTGAAGTGTTTTTCTGCTCATTTTCTCTTTGTGTATGAGGTATAACACTCGAAGTTGAGGCCTGCTCAGGAGAAAGGGAGGCAGTATGTTCCATAGCTCTCTTCCTGCTTCTTGTATTATGAGCAATGAAATCCTTGTTTACATTACAATTCTCCTCCATCTGGTGATTCATAAAAGAGCAATCACCCTACCTTCGAATATATGAGGCCTCCTTGGGATGATCTTCGTTGTATGATTGCTTTACTACGGACTCCTGGACAGTTAGGGCCAAATAAGATTCTACTTTTTGGCATAGGCAGTAGGTATAAGAATAGTTACATGAAGGACATAAGTCTTGATCTTGGGCTAAGTTGTTTTGAGGAACTAAAGCTCTATTTTGATTTGAGCTTGAAGCAGCAGCATGACTATTTTTCCTATTCTGATCAAAAGAGCTATTCCAATGATTAGGAGGCCTACCACCACTTGGAGCCTGATGTTGTAATTGGGGAGGCTTGCCACTTTGGGCTTGCTGTCTTTCTAAGGCCCCCACCTTGTTACTCATTTTTTGTATTAGAGAAAAACTATCCTCTAATCTCTTCCCTTGGTCCTTCAACTCCTTCCCCTGCTCTTGCAAATTTTTATCTAGAGTCCTCTCTCTTTTATCTGTATTCAACACTAGACCTTGGAGCATTTCCTTGAGTTCCTCTATTCCGTTTGAGGATGTGGAAGCTTGGGGAACTGGAGTAAGGGCTTGTGACGTAGAAATTGTAGGAAGGGGGGCTATTGCTGGTTGGTGGTTGGGAACATCAGGAAAGAAAGGCATAGGAGGCCTTGGACCCAACTTTCCACCTTGTATTAGGATATTCTCAGCTTTTATAGCTGTCTCATAAGCATTTGGTAATGTATCTCCTCCCATAGTTTGGATAGTAGTGCCAATGTCATTGTTGAAAGCTCTAAGGTAATGCAAGAAGGCATTACCAGGGGTAGGTTTCACTATAGTAGGTATTCTATCCCATGTTTTTTGGAATCTGTAATTAAAATTAGTCATACATTCATGGGGGGCTCTTTTTATTGTAGTCAGCTGCTCTAGTAGTGACAAATGGTCACTCTTATCCTCAAAATGTTTGCATAATCCTGCTCCTAGCCCATCCCAATCAGTTATGGAACCATGAGCTAAGCCTCTATACCACTGTAATGCTTTTCCTTTTAAAGATGAGGCTAGAAGTCTGACGGCAACATCATCTTCTATAATACCATGAATATTGCAGACATTCGCTACCTCTTGGATATGCTCTAGAGGGGAAATAGAAGTTTCACCAGTAAAATCAGGTATACTTTTTAGTGCAGATACTGGTATATCATGTCTTTGGGTTAACAACAGAGGACTTCCACCATTAAAGGTGGCAAAAGCATGAACTCTTGGCTGTGCCATATAAACAAGTGTTTTATTGATGAGTGTTGATGGTAGTCTAGGCTGAGTTCAAATAGTAGGGGGAGTAGAGATAGATCTTACAGGTATATCAACCGTTATTCTACCCCTAATTGGTGATAATGAAGTTCTAGTCCTTCTTCTCCTAGGATTTGAAAGAGAAAGCTCTTGATATTGAAATTTACCTCTAGAAGACGCCCTTGTTTCAGTCCTGGGCATGAATCACTGCAAACTTGGTCTAGAACCAGACTTTTTGATGTTCAGAGTTGCCAAGTACTTGAAGAATCAGCCTCTTGAAGGCTTGAAAACTGAAGCCAACACTACTTCTTCAGCATTTATCTCTAGAATTCTTTCTTCTTGACACCAGTAGACCTGAAATCTTCTGATATGAGTCCCACCGGGTGTGCCAAAAACTGTTGTCACTTAGGTTTGCACCCTTGTCCAAGGCCTATGTGCGAAGACAACCTAGTGAAACATGGAAAGAACCTCCAAGTTGTGGGACTTGAACTGTGAGGTTGAGTCTCCGGAGAAGGCCGACTTCCTCTTACTGTCAGGGCGCACCTATCTATTCTTAGAAGGGAAAGGGAGAAAGAGAGCATTAAAGCAAATCTACCTAGTCTAATCTAAGGCGGTGATGCACCAAAATAGAGTGTTCAGCCTCGTTCTTTACCAAAATATGCACTACAGAACTAGGGTAACATTCAAGGTCATACATTCATTCAGACTTATATCAACCAATAGCCACATACAAATCAGGAGACCAATTTAATAACACTAGGAACAGAAGATTTCACTTGTATATTATTCAATAGGCCAAAGATAGATATAGTATGCAGACCACTGATCTCAATAATGCATCAACGAGAGGCAAAACGATACACATACACGTTGATGGATGAAAGAGATGATACAGGATGTTCATCTAGCTCAGAGAAAGAGGGATTTTTATACTGCAAATCTGCAAGCAGCAGCAGAGAAATCAGGAAGAGTCGACCCTTACAAAATGTAAAAAAATTGCCTTTATAGCTCCGGCATAACTGAGATCCTTTACTGCTGAAATGACCCTGCAACTACCTACCATTAAGTCTTGTGGAAGACAATCATGGAAAAAATCTCAAGAAAATCTGATCTCTTTTGCCAATAATGTCCTGAGAAGACTGAAAATAGCACCATAACTGCGCTCTGACCTGGTAGATGGATCAATGGATGGATGGAGTGTCATTCTATGTTTTACATTTACTTTAGTAGGTCGAGATTGATCATGGAGATCAAATCGCATGGCAAAATCGATTATCTTCACTTCCTGGTTCATGAATCTGTCAAAGTCAAAAAGGTCAACCAGGCTCCTTATGCGTCAACTAGGCCACACGGGCAAATTGCATTTCTTTATTTGCCACCTCGAGGTCCTCTCGCAGTTGACCACCCTTTATTGGACTAACTGCGCCACCTTGAATACTATCATGACTATGACGGTTACACTAACCGCCAACCACCATCCTCGACTACACTGATAGGACACGTGTCGAGAAGGTGTTGTGTCACCAACATAACCCTCGCAAATCTTCGCCATAGCGCGATGGCGCCTACCGTCGATCAACTTAGATCCAACGATCATGGAGACTCGTCATTCTGCAACCCCTTTCCCTTGTGAATCACTGGGCCTGTGGCACATGTGGCATTTCCCTATTGGCCCGATGATCGCTTAATCCTTATTGCGCCAGCTGTATGAAACATGGTTCCACCAGGGCACATGGCACACGGGCGCTAACTCGCTATCATAAAATTCACACAATTTCTCCATGGCGAGATAGCGCCCGCCGCTAATCCCTGTAGATCTGACGGTGTAGAACCCACCTCTGCAACGTGTTGGTTGCGTCAAGAAACTGGTCCCATGACATGTTCGTGCCCTGACCTGGCATATGTGGTGATTCCTGATTTGCCATGGACCCTCCAATCTGTGATTGGGCCCATCCTATTTGGCACCACCTTAGCGACGCATCCTGGTGAGACTGAACCCCACCAACACATGGTGAAAGTACGCCAAGTCACTATGCTAAAAAACCTGCAGCTTCGCCATGGCAAGATGGGGCCTGTTGTCGATCCTTTCCAATCCGAGAGTCACGAAACTCTCCCTCCTGTGACCCTCCTTTTCTCATGATTCGTCGGGCCCATTGATACGTGGTGTCTCCTCGTTGGTCTATTGGTCACCTAAATCTAACTGCACCGGCAGCATGAAATGTGGCCTCGCCAGGACACATGGTGCACAGGCGCTATGTCGCTATCGAGAATTTTTGGCTAGAATGCAATAGCGACATAATGGACAAGGCACCATGGAACTTTTCTGACCCGCCGAACGCTGGACCCACCTCTACAACGTGTCCTCAGGGCATCATCATGCTATCATAAATATCATGCATTTTATTTATAGTGTGATGGCACCACCCGTCGATACCACTCAGATCTGACGGCCAGAAAACTCGCGGGTCGTAGCATTAAAATACCAACTCTGAGACTAACTGTTGAATAAGCCGTGCATTTGAATCTAAATCCTTGGCGGTAAAACTAGAGGTAACTGTTCCATCTTTGTCAATGACTGCCAAAGCTAGTAAACTAGAATTGTTGAGACTTGGTACTAATGTGGTGACATTTTGTGCTTTTGCCTCTTTTATCTTAAATACATCAGTAGGTGGAATAGATGGTATCTATTTTGTTGCATCTTGTTGTCCTTAGTTTATACTTTGATCTGCTAGAAAATCTTGTGATTCCTCTTCTATAGGTTGTTGGGGTACATTAGATATTTATTTTGGTTACTCTCCTACAAATTCAAGTTCTTCCTTAAAGATCTCATCCGCTCCAACCAATATGAGTTTTTTGGATATTAGGGTTGCATTGGTAGAGTCCTTAATTATTTATGTTCCATACTGAAATATCAACAACATCCTTGATAGTAACCACTGAGTCTTTCTCACTTTCCTATTCTACATGTGGTAGACCAACACTCAACACTTATACATCTTGTACATCTTGCTTCTCATCTTCAATTGTGGCCTCATGTATAGTTCCCATAGTCCCTTCCACATTAGCTTCTTTGACTAGGATTTCATCCTTTTCCTTCTCACCTTCCTCATTCTTTTCTTTCTCTTGTTGAACTGATTCATCATGATTTTAAAGTTCTTGAGTGGATAGCCCTTAGATAACTTTCAATATTTTAGTACTCTTGCCTACCACATCTTCCACTTGTTTCTTCAAAACCTTAAAAGCTCTATAGTAAGGTGAATATTTATGTTTATAGCTTTTCAAAGATTTTTTTGTCACCTGCTTGTCTAAAGAAGACATTACTTGGGCTAAAGTAGGCTCCCTTATTTGTCTTTCTATGGTCAAACTAAATTATCACTTTTTCTCAACTCAATCATATAGACTATGAGGTATTGAGTTGCCAATCTCTAGAGAGTTTTTCTTCAATGTAGTCATCATGTAATATATGGCCTCCTCTACCTTATTCTTATCTAAATGTCTCAACTAATCAAAATCAATATGTGTTGACCTAGATAAATTTTCATTTGTAATAATATTTTGACATAAATTATTTATGTTAGAAGAGGAATTGTGGCTTACCAATTTGAATTCATTGAGATCATTAGACTCTTTCTTCTCCTCATCTAAACCCGGTTGAGGCATTGTCTTCTTTTTTAATATTTTGCATGTATTCTTAGCAGGCTCAGTCAACTTTATTGTGTTGAGTGTCCTCTTTCCCTTAGGCTTCACAACTTTTGTAGCCTAAACTATAGCTACCCTTATGCTTGAACTAGTAGTAGGTACAACTATATATTTTTTTCATTTCATCACATTGTTCTCCTTTTTCTCCATAGTTTGTTCTTTAGCTTTCCTCTTTTTGGCCTTAGTATCCTTGGGTGCTTCCTCAATTTCTTCTCCCTTAGCACCTTCTGATTCTTCTACTTGATCCTCAGCTAGGCCTTGAGGTAATTCTAGTGGGTCTTGCCCTTCTTCTTCCTCTTCCTCTTCTTCTTCTTCTTCTTCTTCTTCTTCTTCACCTCCTTCACTAAATCTCTCCTTCATCTTTTTCACTAGTTTTTTCTTCTTTCTAAGAATTGTATCTATCCTTAGGTAAATTATGATCTTTGATTTGGCTTCCTCATACTAATCAAACAAGGTAGCACTCTTGTTAATATCTTGTTCTAGTAGAGCTGTAATAATTCTACAAGTCTTATCTACTTAAATCTCATATGGCAAGGGCTTGAGCCATCTGACTCTAAGCAAGGATACCCACAAATGTATAAGTGCAATAAAACTTGATATATTTTCCAATACCTTTGTATGGATATACATTTAAGACCATTCATGTAATTAGACATTTGAGTCCAAGTCTTCATATTTGATCTTGTCCATAATGCTGACAAGTTTCCCTATGATAGACTTGTTGTCATTTAGTTCTAAGAGTCTGAAAGCATCAATGAATATATCCTTGATAATATGTAACACTTTCTTTTCCTTGTGTTCCCTCTTTAGAATTTCCTACCTCTTCTTTCTTTGTAAAGATTCTTGTAGTATACTCATCTCTTCTATAGTAATTCTATTAAGATCAATCTTAGGTAGCTGAACCACTTAATCAAGACTTACATCACCATATGATGTAGTATTAGCACTAAGTGGTGTGCTAGAGCTTGACCTTGATATCTATAGTAGGGTTTCTATATACTCAACCTTTAAAGAGTTTGGCTACTAATAGGAGATGTAGATACTGGTAGTATGGCTAGTGTTTGTATTGTTATCTACTCCTTTGGCTTAGTAGCCAACCCTAACTCGTCAGTCTTGTCCTCCTCTTTCTAAGTTTCACCTTGATATTTTGTGTTAGGTACAAAACATGCTTCCTAGCCTATTTTTACTTCAATTCCATCTTTATCAATAATTACCAAAGCTAGTGAAATAGAATTGTTGAGACTTGGCACTGATGTGGTGATATTTTGTGATTTTTCCTCTTTTATCTGGAATATAATAGTGGGTATAATAGTTCGTATTTGTTGTGTTTCATCCTTTTGACCTTGGTTTACACTTTGATCTACAAGAAGATCCTATGATACCTCTTCTAAACATTGTGGGTGGACATTAGATGTTTCTTTTGGTAGCTCCCCTATAGTTGCAAGTTTTTCCTTTGGGATCTCATCCACTCTAACAAATATGGGATTTGTGCATAGTAGGTATGCATTAGTAGAGTCCTTAAGGATTTTCTTAAGATCTTCCTCAATCAAAGGATTTATGTTCTATGTTGAATTATTAGCAACATCCTTGATAATAACCACTAACTCCTATTGAATTTCCTATTTTGCCTATGATGGAGTAACACAGGGCACTTGTACATCTTGTACATCCTAGTTCTCAGCTTTAGCTATGGCCTCTTCTACAGTTCCCTTAGTCCCTTCCACACCAACTTCTTTGACTGGGACTTCATCCTTTTCCTTCTCAGCTTCTTCATTCTTTTCATGCTCTTGCTCGACTGATTCATCATGTTTTAAAAGATCTTGAGTAGATATGCCATAGATAACTTTCAAGATTTTAGAACTCTCGGCTACCACATCTTCCACTTTTTTCTTTAAAACCTTAAAAGCTTTGTGTTTAGGGGAAATTTCCCCATTATAAATTTTCATAGTTTTTTTTATCACCTACTTGTCTAAAGTAGGGATTACTTGGGTTAAAGTAGCCACCCATATTTATTTTTCTATGGTCAAACTAAATTGCCACTTTTTCTCAAGTCGATCATATAAACTATTAGGTAATGAGTTGGAAATCTCTACAGGATTGTTCTTAAATGTAGCCATCATGCCATATATCACCTCCTCTACCTTATTCTTATCTACCTTTCCTAACTTATTGAAATTGACATGTGTAACCCCAGATAAATTTATATTTCTAATAATATTTTCACACAAATTATCTATGTCAGAAGAGGAATTCCGGATTACAACCTTGAAATCATTGAGATCATTAGACTATATCTTCTCCTCATTTGGACCTGGTTGAGGCATTGACTTCTTTTTCAATATTTTTTATGTATTCTTAGTAGGCTCACTTGCCTCTACTATCTCAAGTGTCCTCTTTCTCTTAGGCTTCACGACTTTTGTAACCTAAAGTATGGCTCCCCTTGTGCTTGACCTTGTAGTAGGTACAACTAGCTTTTGCCATGGCTTCTTCATAGGATTCTATTTTTTCTCCACAATCTATTCTTTATCTGTCCTGTTCTTGGCCTTAGTATCATTGGGTTCTTCCTTGACTTCTTCTACCTTGACACCTTCTTCTTCTACTTGATCTTTAGCTAGGCCTTGAGGTAATTCTAGTGGGTCCTGGCCTTGTTCTTACTCTTCATCTTCTTTTTCTTCTTCACCTCCTTCACCAAATCTCTCCTTCATCTTTTTCACTAGTTTTTTCTTTTTTCTAAGAACTATATCCATCTTTAGGTCAATTATGATCCTTCATTTGGCTTCCTCATAATTACCAAATGAGGTGGAACCCTTGTTAACAAATTGTGCTAGTAGAGTTGTAATAGTTGTAGAGGCCTCATCTACTTTAATCTCATATGGTGAGGGCTTGACCCCTCTCACACTTGGCATTTATGCTTGCACATACGTATAGCTTACATTCACTAGGAAATAAATATAATTTCAATGTTTCTCCATTGGTGATATAGGTATCCTCATTGTTTTCTTCAGGGATTTCTTAAAATCCTCAAAATAATTTGTCATTACTAACTCAAATTATCTACAAGATGCTTAATGAATTTTGAAATCTATTGAGTAACTAACCTATTGATCTTCCAAAAAACTTTTTGAAAGGTGGGGAATGTGTTTTGAACATGAAAGAATATAAAAACCAATAAATAACCAAATTTGGATGATGCACTCTTTTCTTTCCTAATGGCCTCCAAGTTTTCTTATAATTGTTGCATCTGTAACATAGAAAGGTCATATGAGTGGTCTCAAATTAATATATTGTATCCCAAATCAAATGTCATTGAAAAGACCATTATTGAAGAAGAGAGATTGTTTGCAAAGAGGGAGATTGTTGATAAAGAATGTTTTCAATCATTATTTTGTCACTGATGTCAAACCTACTATTTCCTAGAATGGAAATTGCTTATAAGATCCAAGTACTATCACTTAGTTGATTGATGAAGAGGATTTAATGAATAAGATGTAACAAAAGAACCTAAGGGAAAAATTGAGTTATGGTTTTGTAATGAAGCACAAGCATCAGTCAAGACACCAATAAAATGATGTATTGATAGTATACTTGAAGATATAGATGTTGGCTACACTTAGAAACTTTGGAAGAATAAGTTGTAACAAAGTTGTCTAGAAAGCTTGACTAAGTTCATTAGTCAGTGTAGAGCAAGCTTGTTCATGTCAAGTAGATCTTTAGTTAGTGCTGAGCAAATGTAAAATCTAGTGTATGCCGATTGAAATAGAAGGAGCCAAGCAAGTTCAAGTGCCGAGAAATTAATAGGTGTAGAGCATCAGTAAAAACTTAGTTGATGCTGAATGAATTCATAGTAGGTGTCGAGCATTAGTAAAAACTTAGTTGATGCTAAGTGAATTCACAGTAGGTGTTGAGAATCAATAAAAACTTAGTTGATGCCAAGTAACGTGGTATGTGCCAAGCATCAGAATTTCAATAGTGCTAGCTACTACATTATTTGAAAAGCCAAAGATTCACCAAATTTAAGTTGACAAGTTTGTTACCTTGAATTTTGTGAACCAGATGGAGGATAAGGATGATGAGTTAGTGGTACAAAATATTAGGTAAACCATTTTTGGGTGAATACTGGAGGATTCTGCATGAGGTTTCTAGAAGGAAACAAAATTATGGGTAGATTCACTAAATCATACCTAATCCATTTGAACTGAAATCAAAAGTAGGAAGATTCGAGTGGGAAAAGTATTCCAGACCTCTATTTAAGGAGTTATAGGTCAAGACGCAAGATTTTATAAGTTTTCAAGTTGAAGAGGTTGGTTGGATGTCAAGGTGAAGGCATTGAGATAGAGGGAGGAACATAGTACAGAGACTCTACTTCGATAGGTGACCATAGAGGAGATTGCACTAGTATATCGAGCATGGAGACTCAAGGAGATGAAGCTTGAAAGGGGGACAAGCTATCAAAGTTGTAGAGATTGAAAGCTAGGAAAACTTGAGAGCTGAATTGAGATCTAAAATATGTAAGTAAAGTTGTGAGTTGTATTAAGTCAAAAGCTCTATTGTTACTCTCTAACAATTGTATTAGTTAGGGTAAAAATCCTATGGACTTAGGTTACATTAATAGCCATTTGTAAATCCTTTAATAGGGTGGCATTCCAAGTGAATTTTCTAAAGTCCTCTATCCAGGCCCACTTCTAACAGGGTGGTTAACTCCTTTAATTGGGTCACATTTAATGGTGTGTGTTGCCTTTAATAGGGCAGAACTTTCACAGGGCATCACTTCAAAACTGTGAGAATTGAGTAGCATGTTATTTGTGTTTTTTCTCAAATTGGGTTTCCACATAAATCACTGTGTTATGTGTTGATTCTTCATGTGTTATTCTTACATGTTGATTTTATAGTAACTTGCTAAGTAGGAAAGTTTAAGCTTGGATGCATGATTAGTTAAATGGGCTCACTATATTTAGTGAAAAACTTTTATTAAGACTTTGGACCTTGAATAACTGATTCACCCTCCCTCTCAGTTATTCTAAAGCATTTTTAACAATTGGTATTAGAGTCATCTGATGATTTGGTTTAAAGGTACTCGAAGTAGGAAGATCAAAATGTGCAAGAGAGAAGTTCCCAATCTCAATAGAGATAACTTCACTACATGGAAAAGTTTAATTAAGCTACACCTTGGATCAATAAGTGATCATGCACAAACCCCAATTGAAGTAGAACATGTTGATCCAATTGTACCCACTGTAGAAGATATGAAGAAAAAGAATGAGCACAATCAGGCAATGCTTGGGATTTCCTCTACCCTCAACTATGCTAAATTTGATGACATCAAGGGATGTGACTCTGCATTCAAAATTTGGAAAGCCTTGACTGATATTTATGGAGGAGATCAAAATGTTCAAAGAGAAAAAAGGGAAAGCCTCAGAGGAAAGTTTGATGACATTAAAATGGAGGAAGGTGAGAATGTTCCTCAATATGCCTCTAGAATGAAAGAAGTAGTAAGTACAATAAGAAGTTTGAAAGTTCATTCAGATGATGACATTGTTAATAGAAAATTCTTAAGAATCTTGCTCCTTGACTATGCTATTAGAGTTTCAGCCATGCAAGAATTAAGATGTGTACTAGGAAACCAACTAACACTTGAAGGTATAGTGGGAAGACTCACTGCATTTGAGTTGCCAAATTTTGATAACTACAAACCTAAGAACATTGAATTTTCTTTCAAGGCCAAATTATCATTGAAAGATACTAAGGAGGTGAAACCAAAGAAGAAGAAGAAAAAGGTAAACTATGCATCTAGTGACAACAACACAGATGAAGAAGATGTGGAACAATTGGAAGCACTACTAGCGAGAAGATTTCAAAGAGGTAAAGATAAATTCAATGGTAAGCTACCCATCATATATTTTAATTGAAATGAAGTAGGACATAATACTGCAAGATGTACACATAAAAAGAACAACATAGAAGGAAACCAAAATAAGAATAGAAGAGAAGATGATAGTAGAGATTACAAAGAGAAAGGTAGAAAGTGCTACATTGTTGAGGAAGAGGATTCTGATGAAAATAATGATGAGGTAGTCTATGTAGCCATGAAGGATGAGTCAGATGAAGATGCGGCAACAAAACTGGTAACCTATGTGAAAAAGAATGACAGATGGATCATAGACAATAGATGCTCACATCACATGATAGGAGACAAAAGTAACTTTGTTGGCTTTACTCAGTATGATGGAAATAGTGTTAGATTTGGAAATGATGCTCCATATTTAATCAAAGGAAAAGGTTCTATTAAACTTGTATAGAAAATTTCACGTGATAATGCATACTATGTTGAAGGATTGAATTACATTCTGTTGAGTGTGCCATAGTTAGGCAATATAGGATGCAAAGTAGAATTTGGAAATAAAACTACAAAATTCTATGATACTCGTGGAAATCTGATAGGAAAAGTAGAACAAACTAGGAGTAATTTGTTCTATCTAGATATGGAAGATGCATCCTATCTTGTTGTTAGATTTGATGATGTGTGGCTATGGCAGAAAATGCTATGTCATGTCAACTTTGATAATCTAATTAGCATCAGCAAAATGAATAAAGTTAAAGGTTTTCCTAAATTGGAGAAAACTAAAAATACAATGCGCAAGAAATGTTACCTAGGAAAGATGATTAAGTCAAGTTTCAAAAGTAAAACCTATACAACCAAAGAAGTACTAGAGTTAGTGCATACAGATTTGTGTGGCCCAAAAGAAGTAAAACACTACAAAGGAGACGTATATATAATGTTGTTTGTTGATGACTACTCTAGGATGATGACTACCATGTTCTTAAAGAAAAAATCTGATGCATTTCAAATATTTAAGTGGTATTTGGCTAGGGTTGAGAAAGAAACAAAAAAGAGTCTAAAGTGCCTAAGATTGGATAGAAAAGGAGAGATTACATCAAAAGAATTTGAGACATTTTTCAATGACAAAGGAATCAAGAGACAAACATCAACACCTAGAATTACACCACACAATGGCATTGCAGAAAGAAGAAATAAACTATGCTAGAACATTAATGATGTAGAAAAATGTTGCTCTAAAGTAATAGACTGAAGCTATAAGTAGAGTTGTCTACACCCTGAATCGAGTACAATTCACGAAAGGTACATATGCAACACATTTTGAATTATGGTATGATCACTCACCCAATGTAAAATATTTCAAAGTATTTGGTTGTAAATGCTATATTCTTAAAGATACTAGAAATAGAAAGTTTGATGCAAAGAGTGATGAAGGAATATTCTTTAGATATTCCACTAGAAGTAAAGCATATAAGTGTTTGAATACTAACACTAACAATATTGTGGAGAGTAAAAATGTAAATTTTGATAAGCATGCAGAAGTTCAAGATGATGAATCCAAGAAACTAGAAGAGTATAGATCCTTTGTATATTTCTATGAAGGAATGCCTAACAAAGAAGAAGTTGCCAATCAAGTTGGGAATCAACAACAAGTTTAAATATCAGCTAAGTCACAACTAGTGAATGCCAAGCTACATTCAGAAGCCGAGTTGTAGAATGAAGATAATGCACATTCTGATTCTAAAATCAGTAGACATGAAAAGAGATGGTGAAATACTAGAAAGACATGTGGATAGTGACTCTGAAGCTAAAAGATCAAACTTGGAAATGAGGAAAGAACCAAAGTTATCCAAGTATGTGAGAAGATATCACCCTGTAGAACAAATCTATGGTGAAAAGGAAGCTAGACCAATGACAAGGAACATACTAAGAAATGAATCATGTCTATTGAGCAAGATTGAGCCCAAAATAGTGAAAGATGCACTACAAGATGATGATTGGCATAAAGCTATGGAAGAAGATATAGATCAGATAGAGAAGAACAAAACATAGACTTTAGTTCCTAGACCAACTGAAAAGAATGTGATTGGTACCAAGTGGGTGTTGGGGAACAAGCTAGATGAGAATGGTGAGATTACAAGAAATAAGGCCAGACTAGTCTGCAAAGGTTATGCACAAGAAGAAGGACTAGACTATGGTGAAACATTTGTCCCTATTGCAAGGATGGAAGGAGTAAGAACACTACTTGCATATGCTACCTACAAAGGTTTCAAAGTCTACCAAATAAATTTAAATTCTACGTTTTTGAATGGTATACTAGAAGAGGAAGTCTACATAGAACAACTAGAGGGATTTGTTAATGAAAAGAACAAAGATATGGTTTGAAAATTGAATAAAGCACTCTATGGTTTGAAACAAGCACCTAGAGCATGGTTTAAGAGACTACACAAATATCTTGTGAAGATAGGATTTGAAAGAACAGATGATAATAACAATCTATATATCAAGGCAAGAAAAGGTAAAGACATTTTGATATCTAAAATCTTTGTTGATGATATAATATTTGGAGGAAAAGATGCCCTCTGTAAAGATTTTTCTAATAAAATGAAACATGAGTTTGATATGTCAATGTTTAGAGAAATCAAACTCTATGTTTGATTGAAACATGGCATATTTGTGACTCAATCAAAATACATCAAGGAGATACTCAAGACATTTGGCCTAGGAGATTTAAAACTAGTCTGTAGACCAATGGTAACAGGACATAAGTTGTCCAAGAATGATGAGTCAAATGAGGTAAATCCAACAATGTATAGATCAATGATTGGAAAATTATAGTATGGTCTAGATAGTAGACTAGACATTACATTAGGTATTGGAATAGTGGCACGATTTTCTACAAACCCAAGAGAAAATCATCTTATGGTAGTAACAAGAATATTGAGGTACCTAAAAGGAATTGATGAATTTGGATTATATTACAAGAGGACTAAAAAGTTTGAATTGAGAGCCTATAGTGATGCAAAATGGGGAGGTAATATTGATGATAGAAAAGGCACTAGTGTAGGAGCACTTTTATTAGCAAAAAGATTAGTCACTTGTACTAGCAAAAAGAAAAGTTGTACCTCACAATCTACAACAGAAGTTGAGTATGTTCCTACTACTATCAATTGTGCCAGTATTGTATAAATCAAACATATTTTGCAAGGTATGAAGGAAGAGGTAACTAAACCTATGATACTCTATTGTGATAACACAAGTGCCATCAACATATCAAAGAATCATGTGATACATGCCAAAACAAAGCACATCACAATTAAGTATCACTATGTATGAGAATTGGTGAAAGACAAGAAAGTAAGGATGGAATATGTTAGTTCAAAGGAACAAATTGTTGACATCTTCACAAAAGAATTACCTAAAGATGCATTTGAATATCTTAGAGGTATGTTAGGGGTGATACCCCTATCCAAGGCTGTTTAAGCAACAACAAGACTGCCCTACATCAAATGAGTTGATTGTTAAAATGTTATAAATTGATGCAAATGATACTTACTTTAGATTTTTGCCTAAAGTGATAAAAGCATTGAAATTTCAAACAAGTCACAAGCAAGGTTATAGAGGGAGAAATTGGAGTTCCTGCAACTGCTACACTTGCATGATAAGATGCTAAAATAATACATCTTTGACATTATTGTCAAAGAGGGAGAAGTAGCTAAACTAATGGAAAGAAAAAGATGACACCAAAATAATAGAAATTGATCAATGCATGCAGAGGGAGAAATAATGCACTGAGGGAGAAGTAGCAAATTGAAAAGATCAAAATGTAGAGGGAGAAATAGGAGAACAATAGTAGAAAGGAAGGAGAAAGGAAAAAAGTATGACAAAATGGAGAAGACGATGTATCAACAAAAGAGATATTCCTAATACTTGGAAAGAGGTAGTTACTTACAAAATTTAGAGGGAGTCATAAGAAACTCGAAATTGATGATAGAATGAATATTTCTTGGTAAAGTTTTCTTTTTGGTGTTTGATTTACTTTTTTGACCTAGTTAGTATTTTGGTAACTTGGTTGATCAGTTTCGTTTGCCATCAATGCCAAAGAGGGAGATTATTAGGATCTGATTGAAAAGACCATTATTGAAGAAGGGAGATTGTTTGCAAAGAGGGAGATTGTTGATAAAGAATGTTTTCAATCATTGTTTTGTCACTGATGTCAAACCTGCTATTTGCTAGAATGAAAATTGCTTATAAGTTCCAAGTACTATCACTTAGTTGATTGATGAAGAGGATTTAATCAATAAGATGTAACAAAAGCACATAAGAGAAAGGTTGAGTTATGGTTTTGTAATGAAATACAAGGATCAGTTAAGACAATGGTAAAATGATGTATTGATAGTATACTTGAAGATAAAAATGTTGGCTACACTTAAAAACTTTGGAAGAATAAGTTGTGACAAAGCTGTCTACAAAGCTTGACTAAGTTCATTAGTGGGTGCCAAGCAAGCTAGTTCATGCCAAGAAAATTTTTAGTTAGTGCTAAGAAAATGTAAAATCTAGTGTCTGTTGAGTGAAATAGAAGGAGCCAAGCAAGTTCAAGTGCTAAGCAAGTAATAGGTGTCGAGCATCAGTAGAAACTTAGTTGATGCTAAGTGAATTCACAGTAGGTGTTGAGCATCACTAAAATCTTATTTGATGCCAAGTGAATTTTGAGTAGGTGTCGAGCATCAATAAAAAATTAGTTGATGCTGAGTAACATAGTATGTGTCGAGCATCAGAATTTCAATAGTGCTAAGCTATTGCATTATTTGAAAAGCCAAAGATTCACCAAATTTAAACTGACAAGTTTGTTACCTTGAACTTTGTGAACTGGATGGAGGATAAAGATTATGAGCTAGTGGCATAGAATTTTAGGTAAACTATTTTTAGGTGAATATAGGAGGATTCTTCATGATGTTTCTAGAAAGAAAAAATATTATGGGTAGATTCATCAAATCCTACCAAATCTATTCAAACTAAAATTAAAAGCGAGAAGATTTGAGTAGGAAAAGTATTCTAGACTTCTATTTAATGAGTTATAGGTCAAGAAGCAAGAGTTGCTAAGTTGCCAAGTTGTACCTTCATTCTTCTAATCATTTTGATCGTCCCTTAGTGTCTTAGTGCTTGTTTGTGTTCCTCTTAGACTGATTCTACATTGCATAGCTCTGTCATGTCCATCATAGCCACCATGGATGTTATATAACCTCTTAACATTCATCTCCTTATGCACATACAAACTCTTTAGGGTTTTCCTTCTTAAATAAACATAACTGGAGATGTATTAGGTAAGAATCAATGACCGTGTTTGATCCATATTGTTATTTAATTCATCCCTTAATCTGACTGGTTGTATGTACGACATAGCGATTCATAATACACCTCCATACTTATCATTTAGAATCATAAAATAATCATTATGTCAACCAAAAATTGGTTTACATAGTATTTTTTGCCATTACAAAAAACTATGTCAAAAGCTATTTACTCAAAATCCAAAGACTCTCATGCCCAGAATACACTACTCTCATAATATTGTAACTCAACTTCTGAACAACTCGGCATACATTGTTTACTCAATATTTGAATCACTCAGCATGTATAGAATGCTCGACACATGAGGGACTGAACACATACTATCTACTTGACACATACTAGTGGTCAACACTAACTACTCATACTGCTTGTCATGTACTATCTAGAAATTTATGCACATCATGCACTGTAATACAACTAGAGAATGAATAAGTGTTTTATCACTCCCTTGTCAAAATTAATCTAAGATTAACAATTGACATCATGCTTAAGATATTACTATTTTTAAATAATATCTAATAGTCTAAATTGTCTCTCAATAATCCAATTCTCTTTTAAATAAAATAGTTCTCCATTACCTTCTTTTTACATCTTTTCCTATGAAAAAATTGTTAGAATTACAAACTGCTTGTAAGAAAAATGAAAAAAAAAAAAAAATTTATTATAAATATAGAAAAACATAGACATTTTATTCCATAAAATCACTATGTAAATATGTTCTTTTCCTAAATCTACTCATATAAAATAAAATGCATTCTATATAATATAAAATTGTTTCTATTTTTTAAAAATTAAAAATTTATTTAAAGTATAAGTGTATTAATTTAATTTAAAACTAAATAATCTATCTCTGAAGAAAATTACATGATTATACTTCTCTTTCAATCCACATCTAATTAATGGAGGAAACTTTAATATTAATTATTCATTTGGGCAATGAAAAATTCCATGGCAAAATAAGCTTACACAAATCATAACAATTACTTGTACATTTGGATACCAAAATCAATAGTTTTTCTTACACCAACTATATTGATTACTTTTACATTTGAAAACCACAACTAATATATTTTTTTTAGTCAATAAAAGTTATAAATTTGTCAAACTATCAATTTTTATTTTTTTATTTTTATGGGTAAACATCAAAAGCTTAGATTAATTATTATTATATGTTAAGCAAGGGTAGATTTGAACCCAAGATCTCCCGCATGAGAGGCTCACAACTTACCATTGTATTGTAGGATTTTTCCTGAATATCAAATTATTTCTTACAAACGCAAAAATGATTTAAAATTATTAGTCATAAATAAATTTATTGTAATATTTTTTCAAACTGTAAAAAATTATTTAAAATTTTATAGAGGATTATGTATTAGAAAATTTTCAATCTACTACATAAAATGAAAATATTTACTCCTTTTTCATGGAAATATTTAATTTTCAATTTTAAAAACTTGGAGGAGGATTTACTCTTCATACTATAATTCAATCAATGTCATACAACAAATTTGGCATGTATGCCAATAGCCATGTTTTATATTTTCAAAGGGAAACTACCTGGACATTAGTCAATTTCTAACACAAGTCGTACAATTAAATGACAATATCACTTTAATTTTCAAGAGTAACTCTAGAAGTGCTCATAAATTTACCCATTCCCATTTTCATTCCCACCCATTTTCTCTTTGTTTTTCCAACACCACTATTTTTGTGATTTCTTTAAAATATATATCTATTTTTTATGTCATCCTTTCTCTACCACTTAGTGCTTTATATCCCTATCTTTCATGTTTTTCTTTCTTAAAGACTTTTATGCTTGTTGGCCATATTCTTGAAAGTATAGACGAATATGACCTTATCATGTTGATTTACATCTTCCTAGAAGATTTGAAGACTCGCAACTAATCGATCTTTATATTCTTGGAGATAAGTATAGTATGTATTATATATAGGCAAAAATACACTTAAAGGAAATACCACACCCATAAAATACTAATAAATTCAATGCATTCATGATGCAAACATTTTCCTAATTATTTCATTCAATTTTCATGTGATTGTCTTATCATTATAATAAATAAATCAAAATTCATCTATAAATATCGACATAACACTAAAACAATGAACAAAGTATTCATATAAGAAATGGGCCTAGAATAGTCTATCAATCAAACATAGGACATATAAGAATAATACAATAAATATCTATAATTAGAAATATTGATCACAAGATACACATACGCTATTTGAATATGAGAGTACATGGATATATTATAAAAATGTAAGAGAAGGAAAACATTCTTGACAATCTAATGCAACTTTAGTTTCAAATTTCATTATTTTGGTTTTAGCGATTGCAGAAAGTAAAGAAAATAGAAAGGGAAGCTAGCCACCATAAGAATTAAGAAAGAAAATTGGTTTTTGTAACTTAACCTAGAAAATTTAACGAGCCAAATTAATATATATAAAATAAAATTTAGTTTAAAAAATGAACATAAATGAATAATATCCATTTATCTAATGCCCTTCAGATGATAGAATAAATCATGGACAATGAAGGTAAATTAATAGTACCCATTAATTTGTTGAACACAACCAAAAATATCATGTGATGGTATTAAAGTCCATTACAAACAAAAAATTATTATTGAAAAATTTATGACTATGTCAGCATGTGTCCCCTGTAATTGGATTTATTACAACAAAGATTTGGGCAATAAAAGGCTCATGATGCGAAAACTATACCATGGAACTTCTTCTACAGTTTCATTGCAATATTTCTAGTTTAGACATTCTCAACTGTAGAGTGCCTCAACTTTAGATATTCTCCACAATTGATTGAATCCTGGCTGTTTCCTTCAAAATAATCAAAATAGATGTTCAATTTTGACTATATCCTAACACTTAATTTTAACAAAAAAATGGTTCGTACCAAAGAAAAAATGGGCAACATCAACTCAAAGCCCATGTGCTACAACATCAAATCAAATCAAAGCTCATGTGCTATAAGAGAGTAAACCCCCTTGACATGAAGATAACTTAGTACAAAATTTATAATTTGATTTAAAAATAATGAAATTTTCTATAACAAGCCTAACAAATAAAAATAGATGTAGAAAACCATCTATACAAGTTTTCATACTTAGGGCAAATTAAGTGCAATCCTTGCCTAGTTGATAAATTGATATAAGAAAATTAGTGGAAAATTGTATAGCGATATCACAAAAGAACATGACATGGAGAAGACTGTATTTACTGGATTTTACAAATTCAAACAAAATGAGTGATGGGATATGTAGGTCTTCCAATGACTGTAAATTCTAAGTTTTTCTTCTATAATCTTTTTTTCTTGGCCTACTCTTTAGCATAATCAGTGAAAATAATACAAACATTTATCTTCTCTTGAGTACTTTCTAAGTCAAGTGCTTCCCCTAAATGGAATATAGATTTGGAAGACACATGTAATTGCATAAATAGATAATCGAGAGCATCACCTTTTTATTGTTTGCATGACTATATTTTTCAGCTCCGCATGGTTTTCCAACATATGAATTCTTAGCAAAACTCTCTTATTCCCACCTAGAGGTATTTTGGCATAAGACTGAGATTTTTGAAAAGATCTAGTGGGTGTCTCTTCATGGGAATAAGTCTATTGGCTAAAAATATAGAAAGTTGGGATATCTAGATTATTTTAAAAATTTAAATGGTTAATGTTCTATGAATTTTTCACTAAAATGAAGTTTAGAGCTCTAAATTTGAATGAACCTAATGATCTCTTGATTATAATATCAAATTTAGGTAGTATTTTATATGATAGATAATATAGATGGAAAATTTACATATAAAAAAAATTAAAATATTTATTCAAAATTTTCTTTATTGCAAATTTGAATACAAGCAATTAATGAGTAAGATATATATTATTCTAAATTTTTATAGTATTTTTTGCAGAAGGATGGTAGGGTAGGGAAAAATGTCGAGGACTGATATGATCATCTAAGAACATGCCAAGATTATGCATAGAAGCAACACATAGAATTATAGAAAAGAGAGAACTCCCTTCATGGATTTACTCATTGATTACACATATCTTCTAATAAAATAAGCCATCAAACTATCAACATGCCCAATCGTGAGGCCTTTTTGGTTATAGACAAAGTAACAAATATACAACATTAGAGCTTAAGGGTTGCAATCATATGATAACTACTATCTCTTTCAGAACTTCTCTCTCTCCATTTTCCTTCCTCAATCTTAATACGAATTTTATACATATCCATCCAGACTACAAGTTAGCTACTATGACATTTCATTATAACATAGTTCTTATAGTAGAGATAAAACAAGAACCAACAAAATGGGATTCAATTGTCCATGCACACATAATGATAGGTCCTTAAAAGAGCAAGGAGTCAACTCCCAACCACACAAGATGTGATGTCAACAAAGGAAACTTTGCTAAAAGAGGTAACATGCCACATTAGATGAAATCATAGGAAATACATACTAGAGAAAATGAAACAAAAATTGAAGCATAGGGTACAACCATTTAAGATCTCTTAGATTAAGGATTCAAAATAGGTCTTCAACATGATATCAACTAGGCACAACTACAAGTTATGAGAAAAAATGACTACTTCCTAAACGATAGACAAGGACAAAAATAAAGCACTATTTTTGTTTGATGCAAGATTGCTTGTTAGCCAAAGATTCTCCTGCATCAAATACCTAGCATAGGTAAAAGAATGATGTCCAAATTAAGAAACCCTAATATTCTAGCCTTAATCATAAATATCTAACTCATCTTATTTTATCCATGAACTATCTTCTACTGGTTTATCCTTCCACTAAATAAGGTAATCCATGTTGTCTTTTTCTTTCGTACACTTACATATTCTACTATCCAAAACCTTAAAATCAAAACTCTTATTCTTCATTTTTGGATAATCTAGGTTATATTTTAATTACTATTATAATTTAAAACAGTACTAGATGTTTGGAATATAGAATAGTTGTGAAATATCCAAATCTTCTAGTAATTCAACTTCAAAAGCATTTTTTCCATCAAATTTCCTCAAAATATTAAAGGACCAACCTTCATCTTTAAATTTCAATAGTTCACTATAAGAAATATATTCTTATTTAAATGAACCATAATCTTGTGCATAACCTTAATGGATTTATGCCTTCTTCCTTTACATTCTATCTTCTTACACTCTAGGTTAATATTATCTAGATTGTTGTTGACTTCCTCATGCAAAGTTTTCATGAAATCCAAAAATTCTTCTACTTGAGAAATTATCTTCATTTTAGTATTCAAATTTTTCAATTAAGTAAGCCTTTTAAGATTCAATCCATTAAAAAACTCAAAAGTTGTTTCTATGTACTTTTATTCACATAATTATTGTATGCAAACTCTTCTTGTGCTAATATAAAATACCAATTAACAAGCTCATTTCCAACTAAACATCTAAAGAAGTTACCAAAAATTATTTTCCCAACTTTTCTCTATCCATTTATTTGTTGATGAAATGTAAAACTATATTTCAGCTCTATATCTAACTTCCTCTAAAGTATTCTCTATAAATATCTAGTAAAATTAGTATCCCTATTTGATACAATGATCCTGGAAAAACCATGAAATTGTATCACTTCCTTAAAGAATAATTCCACCACATGTAATGTATCAAATGTCATCTTACAAGGTATGAAAGTAGCCTTTTTTTATAAATCTTTCAACTACTATAGGAATTTAATCATTACCTTTCTCTACATTTTCTTTCATAATAAATTTTGCAATCATCTTGGCATATGTAGCCTATTAGGGACTCGATCACTCTTGATTTTTTATACACAAATTTAAGATTATTATTTTGTGGCAAGAATATATTCATTAAAAATTCCTTTACTTTTCCCTAATACTACTTTTTTTTGTTATCTAAAATCTAATTATGCTAAAATACCAATAGAATCCATCATTGTAATTTAGTTTACCAGAATAACTTTGAGGATGCATGGTAATAATTCCACAATCTCCATTTCCAAAAGAGTTTCTTAGCACAATGTAAACTACTACTAGGGTTCTAAATTATAAATTTCAACCAAGAAAATCGTATATCAAGTGAACCCTAGAAAAAAAATTAAGGGAAGTAAATAATTGAATTCTATAGAAAAAGGCATGACACCTACTTGTTGTTTCTCTACAACTTCTTTTCATTTCTTTTTAATATCCTATTCTCTATAGTTTTCTCAACTCCATGAATTAAAAATTGTCATTTGTGTTGGATACAATTGTTCAATTCTGTTTTGTCTTTGATGTCACACAAATCTCATATTAGTCATCAGATAGAGTCTACCAAGCTCAAAAGGTTAGCAAGGCAAAGGATAGTGTCTACCAAGATTAAAAGGTTAGCAAGGCAGAAGGACAAAATCTACCGAACCCAAGAGGTTAGTAAAGAAAACTTGCAGTATCTACCAAGTAAATAGTTCTTACCTAGCTAACTCGGTCATCAAAGGAAATGTGAAAAAAATAGTTCTTATCGAGCTCACTTGGTTATCAAAGGAAATTTGTTAGAAGTAGTTCTTACTGAGCTCTGATGAAGGAATTTAGTTCTTACCGAGTAAACCTGGCAGCCAAAGGATTTTATAGATATTGCAATGTTAACTAAGTCAAGAAGGTTAACTTAGGAAATTTGTGGAAGAAATATTTACTAAGTAGGGTTAGCCAATAAAGGATTTCATTTTTTTATGAAATAACATTTATTTTTTTAGAGGAATATTTGTAGTCGACTGATGTATGATTTATTGGTAAATGTAACATGTGAATGAGCTGACTTGACAATCTAAATGGTATAATTAAGAAGTCAAGTTGCGAATTCTAAGTGTGTGAGATGGAAGTGTGGAATTAATGAGATATGAGGACTGATTATTGTGAAAGAAAATTCGTAAAATGATCAAATATCATTAAGGATTAGCAGAGCCATATTTGATCGAGGCGGATCTAATGATGCAGAATAGAGATCTGTAGATTCAGTTGCATCTTGTTCAGGTTAATTCATTGTTGCTTTCTAACTATTGTGGTAGTGATTTAAAATCTCTTAATAGAGTTGGTTTAATAGCTATTTTGTAAATCCTCTAACAAGGTGACAGTTCAGTTGAATTGTTCTAAAGACCTCTAGCAAGGCCACTTCTAATAGGGTGATTAAATCCTCTAACAAGGTCACACCTAATAGTGTGTATTGTAACCTTTAACAAGGTTGGCTCCTAATAGGGCTCACTTCAAAAGAGTGAAAAATTGGTGACTAGTTACTAGGTGGTTTTTCCCATATTGGGTTTCCACGTTAAATCTAGTGTCTCTTGTGTTCATTTTGTTTTCAGTTACATGCATGAATGCTTGATGATAAGTAATAGTTTAATTTATTGAGTTACAACATTTTTTTACCGAGCATTAGTAGTAACTAGATCTTTAAGACATCTAAGGGATCTGTGAATAATTATTTTTAGTAACTGATTCACCCGCCATCTCAGTTACTCTACATTTAATTCCAACAATTGGTATCAAAGCTTTTGGTGCTTGCAAGAAAAATTTTCAAGGATCTAAGCTAAAGATCAGGATGTCTTACAAAAAGGAAATTCCAAGACTTAATAGAGACAACTTCTCAGCATGGCAAGGATTGATGAGGCTTCATGTGGCTTCTATTGGTGATACAAGGGTAAAGTACCTCGATGAAAAATATGAAGAACCTTCAGGTACATTATCTGTCAATGATATTGCTGAAAAGAAGACTCACAACAACATGATGTTAGATATAGCATCTGCTCTAAGTTATGAAGAATTTGATGACATAAAGGATTACAAAACTACCTTTGAAATGTGGAACAAGCTGAAAGAGATCCATGGAGGATATGATAATGTAAGAAGAGCCAAAGAAAAAATCTTGAGAGGACAATTTTATCAAATGAGGATGAGAGAGGATGAAAACATTGCAAAGTATGTTGAAAGAGTTAAAGCATGCAGAGGAGATATCAATGAAGAGATAGTTATAAGTAAAGTTCTTAGAACTCTACTTCCCATTTATGCAATCAGAGTCTTTACAATTCAAGAAAGAAGATGTGAGAAAAATCATAAAATAAATTTAGAGGCCATACTTGGAATATTTACTACATTTGATCTAGACAACTATGACAATTATGTTCTAGCTGTCAAGAACACTAAATCAACATTTGAAGCCAAGATTTCACTCAAAGAAAAAGGGAAAAAGATGAAGGATCTGCAGTCAAATAGTGATGAAGAATTTGAAAAAAAGTTCAGACAGTGATCTTGAGGTGGTTAAAGCTCTACTAGCAAGAAAATATTCAAGAGGCAAAGGGAAATACAAAGGTAAGGTTCCTGTAATCTGCTTTTCTTGTGAAGAAATTGGACATATTGTAGACATGTGCCCAAATAAGCTGAACAAAGATGAGAAGAAAGGTCACAAGTACAATGGCAAGAAATAATTCAAATCATTCAAGGATAAAGGTAAGAAAACATGTTTCATGGCTAAAGATTCTAATGATGAAGAAATGACACTCATTTCTTATATGAGCAAAAATGATACATGGATCATAGATAGTGGTTGTTCTCATCACATGACTGGTGATAAAACTAAGTTTGAATACTTTAAAGACTATGATTGTGGCAGTGTAAGATTTGGTAACAATGAACCTTTTTGTATAAGAGGAAAATGAAGAATCTCACTAACCAAGGACCTTGTATGTGATAATGCATATTGGGTAGAAGGACTAAAGCATAATTTGTTGAGTGTGGCACAACTACTCAATAATGAACTCAAAGTAGAATTTATGAATGGAAAAGCAAGATTGTTGGATGGAAAAGGAAAGCTGATTGGATCAAGCACTCAAACAAAAGTTAACTTATTTTATCTTGAACTTGGTGAATGTTCATGTTTCATTGTCCAAATTAAAGAAAGTTGGTTATGGCATAAGAGGTTATGTCATGTAAACTTTGACAACTTGATCAAGATCAATAAATTCAGGAAAGTAAGAGGTATTCCTAACATAAAGAAACCTGAGGTTGGTCTATGCAAGAATTGTCAAATTGATAAAATGGGAAAGACTAGTTTTAAAAGCAAGAACTATCAGACTAAAGAAGTTCTAGAAATTGTGCATACTAATTTGTATGGACCTATTGTTATTGAAAGTTATATTGGTGAAAAAAATTTCATTTTGTTTGTTGATGATTATTCAAGAATGATGATTGTCATGTACTTAAGAGAGAAATCAGAAGCATTTGAAAAGTTCAAATGGTATTTGGCTAGAGTAGAAAAGGAGACAGGAAAAAGACTGAAATGCTTAAGATTTGACAAAGGCGGTGAATTCATTACACATGAGTTCAATAACTTTTGCATTGAAAGGGGAATCAAAAGATAGCTTTCAACACCTAGAACTCCTAAACAAAATGGAATAGCAGAAAGAAGGAATAGATCTATCATGGATTATGCAAGAACCTTAATGATTGAGAAAGGCATTGCTATCAAATACTGGAAAAAAGCTATCAACACTGTAGTTCATACCTTGAACTGAGTACAGCTGAAAAAGGACTCATTCAAAACATCCTATGAGTTGTGGTATGGCTACAAACCCAATGTAAGTTATCTAAAAGTAATTGGAAGCAAATGTTACATTTTGAAAGAATCTAGGAAAGGTAAATTTATGTAAAATGTGGTGAAGAAATATTTTTGGGGTACTCTTGCAAAAGCAAAGCATATAGATGTTTGAAATTATCTTCTCACAAAGTCATAAAAAGTGCACATGTGAAAGTTGATGATTTTGCAGAAAGAATAGAAGAAGTAAGCAAAAAGGAACCTGAAGACTACAAAAGATTTGTTTACATGGAACTTGATACAATGCCAAGTTTACCTATTAATCAGGAATCGTCAATTCCAGAGTCTTCATTAATTGAGTAACAAGAAGTTCAAATTGAGTCAGTACCTACCGAGCTGCAGGAATCTGAGTTGCAAATAGAAGCTACTGAGTTAGCATCTATTGAGCCTGAGCAACTAGAATTAGAACCAAAAGTTGAGACATAGAAGGATAAAACTGCAAGTCATTCAAAAGGCAAGGAGCCCATGTTAGCCAAGTATGTCAGAAAGCATCATGTAGTAGATGAGATCATTAGAGACAAATTAGAAGGAACAATGACAAGAAGTAAGTTGAAAGGCACCTGTTTACTTGCTGATTTTGAACCTAGAAATGTTAAAGATGCACTAGACAATGAAAGTTGGATTGAAGCTATGAATGAAGACATAGAAAAAATAGAGAAAAACAAAACATGGACTCTTGTACCCTTACCCAAAGACAAAAATGTGATTGGAACAAAGTGGGTATTCAGAAACAAACTGAATGAAGATGGTAAGGTATCAAGGAATAAATCTAGACTAGTATGCAAAGGATACTCTCAAGAAGAAGGTGTAGATTATGGAGAAACTTTTGCTCTTGTTGCAAGATTGGAAGGTGTTAGAACCTTACTTGCATATGCTGCATTCAAAGGATTCAAAGTTTATCAGATGGATGTCAAGTTAGCATTTTTCAATGGCATATTGGATGAAGAGGTTTACATTGAATAACTTGAAGGTTTTGTTGATCTAGACAAGAAGGACATGGTTTGCAAATTGTATAAAGTATTATATGGTCTGAAACAAACCCCTAAAGCATGGTATGAAAGATTGCATTACTATCTTATTCAGATTGGTTTTCAAAGAACTAATGACAAAAATAGTTTGTACATAAAGGAAGCATCAGATAATAAGATTGTTTTGGAAGAAATATTTGTAGATGATACTTTGTTCATAAGAAATGATGATCTTTGCAAAGAATTTTTAAAACAAATGGACAAGGAATTTGAAATGTCAATGTTTGGTGAAATCAAATTCTTTTTTGGTCTTCAAATTAAATAGAATAAGAATGGAATCTACATCACTCAATCTAAATACATTAAGGAGATACTAAAAATTTTGTGTATGGAAGACTGCAAACTAGTTGGGACTCCTATGTGTACTGGATTATAACTTACCAAGGATGATGAATCAAAGGAAGTAGATCAGACATTGTATAGATCTTTGATTGGAAAGTTGCAATATGTAGTGCACACAAGACCAGACATTTCCCTTGCAATAGGAATTGTAGCAAGATTCCCAACAAAACCAAAAGAAAATCACATGATGGCAATCAAAAGGATCATGAGATACTTAAAAGGAACTAAAGAATATAGATTATGATATAAACTTTGTGAAAAACTGGATTTAAAGGTGTTCACTGATGTAGATTAGGTAGGAAATATTGATTGCAGAAAGAGCACAAGTGGAGGAGCTTTCTTTTTTGGAAAAAGGTTGGTTTCTTGGGCAAGCAAAAAGAGAATTGTACATCTCAATCCACAAAAAAGGCTAAATATGTTGTAGTAGCAACAAATTGCTCAAGCATTGTGTGGTTCAAACAATTATTGGAAGTTATGAAGCAAGAAATCAAAGAACATATTGTTATATTTTGTGATAACACAAGTGCAATTAACATCTTGAAGAATCCAGTGATGTATTCAAAAACCAAGCATATTGCCATAAGGCATCACTTTGTTAGAGAATTGGTGCAAGAAAAGGAAATAAGACTGAAATATGTCCATACAAAGGAAAAAATTGATAACATATTCACAAAGCCTTTACCTAAGGATGCATTCTTGTATCTAAGAGGTAAGTTAGGGGTCATTCCCCTATCTAAACCTCACTAAAATATAGTTCTAGTGATGCATCAACAAAAATAGAATTGAAGATCTATCAGTTGATGCAACAAACCAATGAAGACATTGCATATGAATCAATACATCAGGTACAATGCTATTCAGTTGTTTTGAGTTGTCTTTGGGATGTGTTGTCAAAGAGGGAGAATATACTGTCATATCTTTCTGAAATTTGTAAAATAATAATAGTTTGTGCAAGAGGGAGAGATTATTATGAAAGGAGTTTGTTGTATTTGAAGAAGAAAGTGAAGTATTCTGTGAGTAAAATACTTGTTTTCAAATTTCATTCTGCTATGACATGTTGTGTTTCCATCAATGCCAAAGAGGGAGATTGTTGGATACAATTGTTCAATTGTGTGTTGTCTTTGATGTCACACAAATGTCATATCAGTCATCAGATAGAGTCTGTCGAGCTCAGAAGGTCAGCAAGGAAAAGGATAGTGTCTACTGAGCTTAAATGGTTAGCAAGGCAAAGGATAGAGTCTATCAAGCTCGGAAGGTTAGCAAGGCAAAGGACAGTGTCTATCAAGTTCAGAAGGTCAGCAAGGAAAAAGGACAAAATCTACCAAGCCTAGGAGGTTAGTAAAGAAAACTTGCAGTATCTACTGAGTAAATAGTTCTTACTGAGCTAACTTGGTCATCAAAGGAAATGTGGTAGAAATAGTTCTTACTGAGCTCACTTGGTCATCAAAGGAAATGTGGCAGAAGTAGTTCTTACTGAGCTCTCATGAAGGAATTCAATTCTTATCGAGTAAACTTAGAAGCCAAAGGATTTTATGAATATTGCAATGTTAACCAACTTAGGAAGGTTAACATAGGAAATTTCTGGAAGTAGTATTTACTGAGCAGGATCAGCTAGTAAAGGATTTCATTGTTTTATGAAATAACATTTATTTGTTTAGAGAATTATTTGTAGTTGACTGATGTATGATTTATTGGTAAATGTAACATGTGAATGAGCTGACTTGACAATCTAAATGGTATAATTAAGAGGTTAAGTTGCAAATTCTAAGTGTGTGAGATGGAAGTGTGGAATTAATGAGATATTGGATTGATTATTGTAGAAGCAAATTTGAAGGATGATCAGAGATCATTGAGAAGCAGCAAAGCCATATTTGATCAAGGAGGATCTAATGATGCTAAACAGAGATCTATAGATTTAGTTGCATCTTGTTCAAGTCAATTCATTATTGCTTTCTAACCATTGTAGCAGTGATTTTAAATCTTTTAATAGAGTTGGTTTAACAACCATTTTCTAAATCCTCTAACAAGGTGACAATTTAGTTAAATTGTTCTAAAGACCTCTACCAAGGCCACTCCTAATAGGGTGATTAAATCCTCTAACAGGGTCACACCTAATAGTGTGTATTGTAATCTTTAACAAGGTTGGCTCCTAATAGGGCTCACTTTAGAAGAGTGAAAAATTGGTGACTAGTTACTTGGTGGTTTTTCTCATATTGGGTTTCCATGTTAGACCTGGTGTCTCTTGTGTTCATTTTGTTTTCAGTTCCATGCATGAATGCTTGAAGGTAAGTAATAGTTTAATTTACTGAGTTACAACATTTCTTTACCAAGTATCAGCAGTAAGTAGATCTTTAAGATCTAAGGGATCTATGAATAATTTTTGTTAGTAACTAATTCACCCCCCCTCTCAATTACTCTACCTTTAATTCCAACACATTTGATGTATTAGAATTATCAAAATTTACTTAAAAATAAGTGTTGAAAATATCACAAGTTATGAAGTGCGCAAATGAAATTGTATAATTAATGTCATAATCACTTTTGTATATTTCACATTAATTTTAAATGTCCACCATTTATTTGCATCTACCTTTGTATCTATTTCTTAAAATCATGTTGAATATCACTTACCTTTCATATAAGTAGTTGCAATCATCACTTCAATCAATTTGAAGAAATGAAAATTCTTGATATGCAACACATCATTCATTTAAACTTTAAAATGTCATAGGGAAAGAAAATCCACATGTCACAATCTTATGTTTTTGGTAAATCCTCACGATATCATCATAAAAAGGCCAAATTTGTTAATACTCTTTTAAGATAAAACTAAGCCTTTGTATAAATTTGATTAACCCTTGGGTATCTTTTACACATTGATTAAAACATCTTCATTAAAAAGTGCACATGCAAAAAAATGTACTTTAAGTGTCTTGTTATTTAAGCATAGTTGATGCATCCCTCTAATAGAACTCAATATAGGAACCACATGGGCCAATGGGTGGACTTGAAACTCTAAAATAAAAAGGTACCACTAATTATTTCACAATGGAGACCATATCCACATGTAAAAATGTCAATTTTTTGGAAGAGGCTTATAAAATCATGATGAAAAAATTTAAGTGGTTGATATCCTCAGACCAATTAACCTTTATTTATGAACTTACCCCTCTGACATAACACCCCAATACAATTGATTTTCTCCAACTATAACCAATATATACACTCTATAAGATGTGTAGATCAATCATATGAACATAATAAAAATTTGGCCTAGTCAAACCATTTTGCAAGCTTTGGATGCATGCAATCATCTTCCATTTTTTGAAAAAAAGATGAGATCATCGCAAAAAAATGATACTCATTAGATTTCCCTTACTCTTTGAATGATACTTGCACAAAGAGCGATCAATCATTTCAAGAAGAAATAATTTTATATGTTAAGAGAAGAAAGACGATGTCTTACAAAATATAGTAGAAATAGGACAATAGGATATCCTCACAAGTGAGGGAGGACTCATCACTCTTATGAAATATTTATATAATATAACCCAAAGATGATAGTAAACTTAGGAACATTAAGAAAATAATAAACATGACGATGATGTTAGAAATAGGAAATACTTGGGGGAGGGGGGTGAATCAATATTTCACAAATATTTGACCAACTATGGATATATTTTATAGCTTTAAAACATACAAATTAGAATATACTTAAAATTAACATAACACTAAAGAAATATAACTCATAAAATCATTTTTTGTTAACTAAGGAAACCAAGGCCAAGGGAGAACATGGGTGGGTATAGTACCCACAAAATGATCAACTAATCAAAATTATCTTGCAAAATATATTGACCCTATTAGGAGTTCATTACATCTACATAGTGTCTCTATCCTTTTTAGAGGACTAGGCCTTGCTAGAAGCCTCAACCCTATAAGGATTTGTTATTATAGTTACAAAATATATCCAAGATGAGCTCACTACCCAAACATGTAATATACAATAGTATTTAGTGCACAAAAGGTATATATATATAGAAACCTCTTGTCAATGTTGATATCTTCAATATCTTATTTGACATTTGTAGCTCACTGTAGAATCTTTTCATATGTTGCCTCTTACTTCTCTCAACATGAAATTTTCCTGACATATAAAAAACACAACCATCACAAAATCCTTACAAAACTTTGCATCCAAATAACTATCATTTAAATCATATTTTTTTGTTCTATCGGCCTTCATATGTTCACACGTATCCCAAAATGCAAAAAAAAAAATTTATCACTTAGGGTTAACATCTATAGCATTGTCACTAATAAGTCAAGTAATAATTTTTCTAAAAGAAATGATTCCTTAACTTAAAATATTAATTTCCTTATACCTATGATGTTTTGCTTGTGCATACCTATTATTTATAAATACTTCATATCTATGTTTTTATTGCTCATAGTGACTTACACACTCATGTAAAATATACTGATACTTTTAAATAACTATAGGTAATTGTGCATGTGCTAATTCACCATATGTTGAGTGCACCATTCTTGAAACTATTTCTGTGCTAACCAATAAACTTCATAAGTCCCAAAAACTCATAAATTCAAAATTTGTGAAGTTCTTATCTATTGGAAATGTAAAATGAGTAACTGAGAGGGGAGGGGTAAATCAGATACCACAAAAAAAATTCCAAGTTCCTTAGATGTCAACACAAACTTTTACTCCTGAAACCAAACATTTGCACTACTTTGTTAGAACTAAATATTCACTATAACCCAATTAACAATTTATCAATCTTCATATATTAAGAGTATTGACCTTTAGTAACTTTAGTTGCAGAAACATAAACCATAAAGAAAATAACATCAACAAATGAGACACTAGTACTTAATGTGGAAACCCAATTTTTGGAAAAGGAACCTTTTAGGAGCCAACCCTACTAAACGTTACAAAACACATAGTTAAGTGTGACCCTCTTAGAGGATTTAAATAACCCTATTAGGAGACCCCATTCTAGAGGTCTATAGACAATTCAATCTAGAAATTCAATCTTATTAAAGGATTTACAAAATGATTGCTAACTCTACTCTATTAAGAGATTTCTTCACTTTAATAATTTATAGAGAGTAATGATGATTGACCTCATGAAGCAACTAGCTTTGAAAATTTAGATTAGAGTTTTGGCTTATCCTCTTGATCCTTCCTAATTATTATTTTCTTTGTAGTTCCTTGGATGTTCTATCTTGAATCTATTATTATTCTTATTTCATATCTTTCTCATACTTCTTCTTCCATAATTCAATCCACTACTTGATGTTTCATATATATGAAACCTAATGTCAAGTCAACTTGAATATCCATTCAAAAAAACATTTAACATCCACTAAGTCAGCTTGTATTAACCACTTAATTAACAAAAGTATTCTCTCAGTTAACACTACTTGTATTTGGTTAGAGTGTGACATTTGTGTAACATCAATGACAATATACAATTGAATATTTTTTTTAACAATCTCCCTCTTTAGCATTGATGGAAACAAAACATGTCATTGTGCAAAAAAAAATTAGAAAAATAGAATGATTCTTTATATTTTATAATATCACTTGTTTTATTATGATTCTTCGTCCATTAGAACTCCCTTTGAAATTCTCCCTATGACATCTTATCTTTAGGCTCTGTCTGGATCAACCCTTCATCTTTCTTTTGTAGAAATATCTTCCCAAAATTCTTTCCTATGAATATGACATGATATAAATCTAATCTCTCCCTCTTTGATATCTGTAAGAATTTTCCTAAGGGAAAAATTCACCCAGGAACTAAGAACTCAAACACAAGCATGCAGTGACCAAAGAGAGAGAGAGTATGATCAGAATAACAATGTATTCAATAACTATTTCATCATAGTACACTAGGAGTGCTTGTATATAAAGGCCTCAGGAGAGATTCTAGAATGCATAGAAGTTAGCATCATGATGTGTCATACAACCAAGCACATGTCCACCAGATATGGGTTATCCTCCATTAAGCACGGAAGTAAGTGCGGTGATGAGAGGATAAGCCTACACGGGTGTGACATGCAAAATAGTGTTGTAGACACCATGTGCTTAAATAGAGTTGCATACTCATGTGTTTTATACATGACAACTCAAAAGGTGTGCAAACTCCTAAATGTCTCACAAATAAAAAATAATAAAATAATGCAAAATAATTAAATAATGCATTAACCTAAGTAAACTTAAGTAAGTGTAATAAGTAAATACTTATTTACACCAACACCCCCCCCTTAAGTGCAACTTAGGGGAATGCTCTTAAGCTTATGAACTAGGATAAAGATGCATAATAGGTCCTGGCTACTAGGTCATATTAGATACCCAAGTACATAATAAAAATGCGATCTCCCATAAAGCGAGGAAAGAGGGAAAACCTCATGGGAAAAACCCTCCCCCAAAATGAGAGATAAATAAGGATGCATCAATGGATGGAGTAATCAAGACCCCCCCATTATGAAATACATCCAATATATACATAAAAGAATGAGAGAAGGAAGAGAGATAGAATAGGCTCCCCCCCAAAAGAAGAATGTCAACAAGTGAAAGTTGCTCCGATGAAGAAGTTGGTCCAAGAATGCAGAAAGGTGTTCCTCCCCTTAGGAAGAAAGAAAGTCAAAGGTACAACCCTAAAGATGTATTATGGCCCTAAAACCTGCTCAAGTATCCATGTACTGATGCTGAAGTTCACCCCTTCCAACTATACTAAAAAGAATGAAAGTAGATCAGGCAAGGATGTCTGTTGAACCTGTTCCACTAAACCGTCTATCTCCTTAACTGACAAAGAGACCTCCACTAATTTTTTTTCATAAGGTTCCACAATCATGCCAACTTGTGCAGATTGATCATGTAGAGAATGGAAATCAGGGTCAAAGTGAGCCCTCGCAACAACTATAGAAGAATCATCATCAATGAGAAGATGTAAGTCCTTAAGTCTGTCTCCCAAATCAACTAAAGCTGGAGCTAGAAGATGACATGTACCATGCTGTGATGGACGTTTCACTATGGCAATGTAAGAACATGAACGAGATTGATGTGACCTCTAATTACAACTATCAATAAAACCCCATGTGTCTGAACCAGTTGAAGCACTATCGCTGGTGCCACTATCAGTTTCCACTGTGTATGATGTGAGGAGAGGAGTAGAGGACAAGCTAGGAGAACTTTCCTCAAAGTGAACATCCTTCTCCACAAAAATCTCATGCGTCTCTGGATCCATAAGTCTGTAAGCCTTCACATTGTCTTCATAACTAATAAAGGTACAAGGCCTAGGTGTCAATGCCTTGCAACTCCTGGAAGAAAGGTTTGCCCATGCTGGACAACCAAAGACTCTAAGGTGACTCACAATCAGTTTTCTACTACACCATGCCTCAAAAGGAGTCTTTCCATCTAAGGCTGGATGAGGAGACGTATTAAGTATGTGAGTAGCGCTGCTAATTGCTTCAACTTCAAGTGTAGGATCAAGAGACTTGGCCTTAATCATGCAACTTGCCATGGTTTTGAGAGTCTGAATCCTCATAGCTGTAACATTTTTCTTGTGTGGACTAAATGCTGGTGAGTTTTGAAGATCAATTCCCTCAATTCTATAAAAGTTCTTAAGTCTTTTGTCAACATATCTATTCTCATTGTCCACCCTTAGTACATTGATGGATTTCCTTGACTTGTGTTCAACATGAGCCTTAAAGTCTTGAAGCTTATGAACCACTTCATTCTTATGATGAAGGAAGAAGACCCAAGTGAATCTGGAAAAGTCATCAACAAATGTGAGTATGTAGTAGCCTTGGATAACTAAAGTCACTGCAAAGGGTCATGCTAACACCATGTGAACTAGTTGAAGAACAACTGGAGCTCAAGAAGACTTCCCTTTATCATACTTCTCCTTGAGATGCATATCCACTGAACAAGATGAACACTCTCCCTTAGAAAAGTTGATATTAGGTAGACCTTTGACCATGTGTCTTGAGCAAAATTGTTGAAGAGAGTGAAAGTCAAGGTGACCAAACTGCTCATGCCATAAGTTGTGTAAAGTAGAGTGAGTTAACAAGGCTTGGGAAGGACTCTTAGGCACAAAGTGGGAGAAGGAATAAAGTCTCTTGTCATCATTGACTTTCCTAGCTCCTACCAATGAATCATCTTTGAGACTTCACACCATGATTGAATGGGGAAGGAACTCAACCTTATGACCATCTCCAAGGTGAGTGATTTGGTAAACTGATAGGAGATTAGAGCTTAGATTTGGAATGTAGAAAACATCTTTGAATTCCCCATTTTCCATTTCAACATGTTCTTTTCCTTCAACTTACATTTTAGCATCATCTCCCACAAAGATGTGTGGTACCTTTGACTGCTTCAATGAAGAAAAGTCTTGCTTTGAAGAACCCATATGGTAAGAGGCACCTGAGTCAAGTATCCATTCCGAAGAAGAATTTGTATTTTCCATAAGTGCTTGACCTTTACCCTTTGAAGAGGTTGGAGTAGACTCCTTGGAACTACCTGGCACTTGTATCTTGTTCTTCTTGAGTAGATTTTCTAACTCATTGATTCTTTTTGTCTTGCAATGATGCTTGTCATGGTTTGGCTTTTTGTAGTATGCATAAAAGAGTTTATCCTTCTTTTCATTACTTCCTTTCTTGTTTCAAGAAGAACCACCTTGTTAAGAGGAGGATTTTTGTGTCTCAGATTGTGTTTTTGCTTCCACTGCTTCTTGTTGTTGTTGCTTTTTGCCCCTTGACTAGATTTGGGATCATCACTAGCCACCAAGGCTTTGGTCTTAGATAACTTGAGAAGTCCAAAAACAAACAAGTGAGATTGTTCAACAATCAACATGTCAAAAAATCCATCAAAGGAAGGCTTCTGGTAAGCAGATCCCATGGTTAACCTATGAGTATTAAAACTTGAAACAAAGTTTGCATACTCAGAAGGTAGCTTCTTTAGGATGTGATGAATTAACCTATCATCCTTCATGGGATTTCCACAATCTTTTAGAAGTGCCCTATACTCATTGACTTTGATGATATAATCCTGAATTGTGTCATAATTCTTAGGATCCAAGAGAAGTAGATCATCCTCAATCTGAAATCCCTTTTCTTCATCTACTTTACCATACAACTGTTCAAGTTTATCCCAAGCTTCCTTAGATTCTAAACAATTTTTAATGTAAAAGTGAAGATCCCCATGAACACAACTCTTGATAACACCTAAAGCTTGTTGGTCTTGTCTTTTCCATTCAATGAGTTCTTTAGCATCAGTAAGTTTGGTAATAGTACCATCAACATAAAGACTATATCCTTTTTCCATTAATCTACTCCAGGCAATATCTTTCCATGTAGAATAGTTGGGTGAAGTTAAAGGAGGACATTTAAAACCCATGATGCAGAAATGAAAGAGCACAATAGAGAGACACAAGAAACACGGTACACACCCCCCCTTTTCACTCAATCAAAAGACCCCCTCGAAAAAGATGCTTTTGGCACTTTATAAGTAGTGCGTTTACAATGGGCCACTTGTCAAAATGAACAAAGTGGACTTTCTAATTTTTTTTTTACAGCTACCTTATGAGGCTTAAATCTATCACTTAAGCACTGTAGCTTAGTTTAACAACAATTTTGAAAAAGAATGAAAACTTTACAATGCCCAAGAAGGCCTAATTCTAAAAGTGAGAAATTTCTCCACACAACCCTAGAATTTGACTTCAGATCTGGAAAGTAGAAAAAAAATAATGCACTTTCAAAAAAAATGGAACTTGAAAAAGTGACCAGATGTGCCCGTACGAAACTTTTGAAGTTGCAAAACACAAGATTATGCAGGTATAGTCACCAAAAAATGCAAATTTTGCAAAATTTGTGCACCAAAAATAGAAAACAACACCACCACTAGAAAATTCATAAAATTCTACCTGATTCCAAAAAAAAAATCACTTGAATCAGAGTTTGAACGTCCGAGTTATGAGCTCGCAAAGTTAGGTTGCCAAACTGAAAAGCAATCTTGAGAGGGGTTTGGATGGAAAATTATGAGTCTAAATTTGATGGTGAAATAACCATCAAAGTAGTTCTAAAATGCCTAAATATGACATTCAAATGGGTGTCAAATTTATTCCAGTGAAATGATGATGTCAACAAAAAAATCTACTCTAAGGTTGACATGGCAGGGTGACGTGCCTGTCCAAACTATACAGAATTACATGTGTTCCACGTGGAAAATGTGGTAGTAACACATGGAAAATGTGGTAGTATCACAAAGTCCTAAGTGTTACTATGCAGATGTGGCAAAATAATTTGCGTGGTGTAGGGTTGACTGTTTGCGGGTGGAAATGATCAGTGGTACCAAAATCTTTGAGCCATTGACAAAATATGCTCCAGCTGCCAAAAAGAACTGAGATCACTAAGAGCTATTGTCACAAGAAACCCAAGTCTATGGCTAGATCTTGGACACAGTGGATGGGAGAGCTTAAAACCCTTGGTAATTGTCGAGAATCTTCAATGCAGTGAGCGCCAGATAGTCACAAATCAATCGCTGGAGGGTTTGAGAAAAAATGCAAGCTGAAAGAGAGACTATCTATGAATGCCAGAAATTCCAACTGTCACAATAGAGTCAAAGAGGTGTTGGAGTCCTGAGCAACCACTAAAAATCCTGAATATGCTTCTCGCGTGCTAGTAAATGATAAAACAACTATCGAATCCGTGGATGCTGATGCCGAGTGTTATAGTCTATGCATGGGAAAACTAGTGCATGCCCTGGGCCATGGATTTAACATGTGTCAGTCCAAAAAATGTGAGCAGTTGCTGAAAAGGCCAAATGCATGGGCGGTATTTTCTTTATCTCACCTAAAAAATGCTGCACTTTAGTCCCACATGTAAACTGCATGTGCCTTGAGTGCTGTTTAAAACCAAACTCCTACAATGGTTGAAATAATAGTGAGCACACCTCTATATTAAGAGTGAGGCCAAAATATGGTGGGTTCGGCCACCAGTGGAGGGTGGGATGTCGAGGGAAAATGAGAGGCCCGCAGATTATAATAAACTTTGTGAAATGAATAAAAAATCCACCAAATACAGATCTAGGAGTTGACATCCTAGGTCTATAAAAAAATTTCTCTGATGGGATAATAAATTTCTGAAAATTGCTGACAAAAATTAAAGAGAAAATAAAAATTACATATCCATAAATAATCTATTAGGTCTGCAATAAACCATACCCATACCACAAATCAGGGCCTCTAGGTTTCGATTTGCAAAAAAAAAATTGCCTTACAGTTAACTTTGGGTCAAGGTAGCTGTGCTTATAGTCAATTTTTATCGGTTCAGTGTTTTGGACGCAATAGAGAGGTCAGATCTGGTGCTGGACACTCCCAATTTCTACAGCTCTCTGAATTCAAGCTGAAGTGATGAAGCAAGCAAGAGGTCTTGAATGGCTTGTGATGAGAAAATCTCCAAGTTGCTCTGATACCATGTAAGAATTTGGCTTAGGAGAATTCACCCAAGAACTAAAGAACTCAACACAAGCACATTGTAGACCAAAATAGATAGAATATGATCAGAATGACACTATTAATTCAATAACTGGATTAAAATAATATCGCCACCAAATTTGCAAGACGGGGGCTAATAGCTTGGTTCTACCAAAAATTTTCTTTGACTAGAAAAATAATTTTGAAAAATAATAAAAAAATGGCAGAGAAAAAAATAATTCAGATCTAAAAATTCAATAAGATAGATCCAAAAATGATCATACCCAATTGCAATTTGGTGCCTCCGGGTGCCAGTTTGCAAAAAACTTTGCCTCATGATCAACTTTCACCAAAGATAGGGAAATTTATAGTTGATCTTCAGCGAATCGACGCTCTGGATGCAACAGAGAGGTCAAATCTAGCTCTAAATGCTCCCAATTTTTATGGATCCTCCGAATTTGTGTTGAGGTGCTAAAGCATGAACGGTCTAGAATGGCTACGTGATGAGAGTCTCTCTTGGCTCTTATACCATGTAATAATTTTCCTAAGGGAAAAATTCACCCAGGAACTAAGAACTCAAACACAAGCACACAATAGACTAAAGAGAGAGAGAGAGTATGATCAAAATAACAATGTATTCAATAACTAGTTCATCATAGTACACTAGGAGTGCGTGTATATAAAGGCCTCAAGAGAGCTTCTAGAATGCATAGAAGTTAGCATCATGATGTGTCATACAATCAAGCACATGTCCGCCAGATATGGGTTATCCTCCATTAAGCACAGAAGTAAGTGTGGTGATGAGAGGATAAGCCTACAAGTGTGTGACACATAAAACAGTGTTGTAGACACCATGTGCTTAAATATAGTTGCGTACTCTTGTGTTGTCTACATAACAACTCAAAAGGTGTGCAAACTCCTAAGTGTCTCACAAATAAAAAATAATGAAATAATGCAAAAAATTAAATAATGCATTAACCTAAGTAAACTTAAGTAAGTGTAATAAGTAAATACTTATTTACACCAACAACATCAAATTCTAAAAACTATGTTTAATGAATTTTTAATGTACCTAAGGTACTAATTCATATGCAATTTTCCCTAAAAATATTGCATCAACTTGATAAATCTTCAATATAGCTTGATTGATGCATCATTCATCTATACTCTAGTGAGCATCAAATAGCTAGGGAATCACCCAATGCTTACCTCTTAGATATAAAAATTCATCCATAGGTAATAGCTTAGTGAATATGTCTGGTATCTGCTCCTTGCTGTTCACATATGACAATCTTACCTCTTTATCTTGAAATAATTCCCTGAAGAAATGATATTTGGTTGCAATGTGTTTTGTCTTAGAGTGCATCACTAGATTTTTGGATATGTTGATTGCACTTGTGTTGGGTATATGCAGAATCATGGTGTGCCAAAAAGTGGCAATCTAAAAAATTTGTAGTTCTTAAATATCTCAAACCATTTCAAAATATATTCCAACTTATTTCCCACCCACCCTAATACTAAATGAGAAAAATCAATATCCTTATAAGGCCTACTATATCTTTTTATTCCAAACCTATACGGTCAACTTTAAAAACATCCTAAAAATGTGCTTTTGGCCTGTTTTTATGTGATTTTTACTGCAAACATGTAGCTGATAACTTTTTTTTCACCAAAATTTGATGAAATGAAAAGGGTTTCTTAAGAATGTTCTTATCTTTCTATAAATGTAAGGTTTGTCAAATTATGAGTTTAATATGTAATTATTACTTATTTTCTAATGGAGTTATGCATAAAGTGTTGATTGATACACTACTTGAAAAACAACTATAACTTTCAAATGGTACAACATTTTTTAAATTCAAAAGATGCATCGCATTCTATGTTTCTTCTACTATGAGGTAAAAATGAATAATTGAATTTTACAGAGTTTTGAATTAGTTAAGGCAGTTAGACACGAGAGTTTTTTTATTCCAAAACTACTAAAGTCAAAAATTAATTAATTAATATTTATTTAGAATAAAAATACTCAAAAATATGTGTCACATCTAGGCATGAGTCTACTACTTATTTCTAGAATATTATTAAAAAATATTATCATTTAATTTTGATTAAGGTGTTTAGAAATACGTCTACTTGTTTTTTTTTTTTTTAAATTTTTGTAATATTGCATTAAAATTAAAAATTTTGACCAATCATTTTTGTTTTGTTTTTTGAGATAACTCTTAGTATTTTAGAAACTAGATTCAATTTTCTAGAGATTTGTTTCTCTCAACTTTTTGATATAAAGTTAATAACAAGTACAAAATTGCATGTCAAGTTGACATAACCCTAATTTTCTAATTTTTTATTGCCACTTAAGAGCATAGTTTGGTTGACCATGATCTTGCACATACCATGTTATCACAATTTAGATAACTACTAGTTCTTTGATTTTTTCCTTTAGTCCTAACAATATCTACTTGATCAACATTATGTTAGAATAGTTAACTATTGCAACAACATTTTCTACTTCTGCTATGGATTGAGAAGTACAATTCTTCTTCCTAGTTGTCCAAGATACTAGCCTTTTTCCAAGAAAAATACTCCTTCACTAGTACTTTTTCCATCATCAATGCTTCATGTCTAATCAACATCAGTGAAGGCTCTTAATTCAAGATTTCCACCTTTGTTGTACCATAACCCATAATCCTCAGTTCCTTTAAGATATCTCTGAATTATTTTCACTTCTATCATGTAATTTTATTTGGGAATAGTAGAGAATTTTACAACTATACCAATTGCCAATGTAATATGAGGTCTTGTGTGAACCAAATACTGAAGTTTTCCAATTATTGATCTATAAGAAGAATCGTCATTGTTTGAGACATTATGTCTAGTAGATAGGTGTACCAAGTGGTTCAAAATATTCCATTCCAAATACTTTTAATGATTCCTTGATGTACTTTTATTGAGTGATAAATATCCCATCATTCATCTGATTAAATTATAGACCCAAAAATCATTTGATTTCACCAAGCATAGACATTTCAAATTCTTTCCTCATTTCTTCAGAGTTCAATGATTTGCATAAATTATCATGTGTTGTTAAGATATCATCTACAAATATTTTTGCAAAAAAATATATTTTCTTTAGGGCCTTCCTTGATATGAAAATTTCTATTGTACTTTTTTTTCTCGAAACCAAATGTTACTAGGTATCAATGAAGTCTTTCATATGATGCTTTAGGAGCTTGCTTTAAAGCATATAGGTTTTTATGAATTTTACGTACCATGTCTCTTTGGCTTGGATACATGAAACCGTCAGGTCTATCATTGTAGACTTCTTCCTCCAAGACTCCATTGAAGAAATTTGGTTCGATATTTATTTGATATATTTTGAATCTCTTTTCTGCTACATATGCTAGAAGTGATCTAAATTGTTCAAGTCTTGGAATAGGGTAAATTGTTTTCTCATAATCAATATCTTCTTCTTGAGCATAACATTTATAGACAAGTCTTGCCTTATTTCTTGTCACTTCACCTTTATTATTCAATTTATTTATGAATATCCATTTTGTACCAATTATATTTTTATCCTTGCATCTATGAATAAGAGACCAGGTTCTGTTCTTTTCTATTTTCTCAATCTCTTAAATTATTCATTGTATTTGAATTTAATCTTCTAAAGCATCTGTTATAGATATGGGTTCAACTTTACTAAGTAAACATGCACCCTTCAATTTTTTTCCTGTCAAGATGTCTTCTAACTCTCATCCAATTATTTGATTAGGTGCATGATGCCTCTTGACATATTTTGCAAGACTTAGATCTTTCCTTCTTTACTCAAAACTTGGTTCTTCAAGAGATTCCTCCTTTTTCTTGGGTTCCTCTTATAGATCTTGTTGTAGCTTAGGTGGTACTGCCTATGACTTAAGTTCTACAACCTGGGGCTACAAGTTAGGTATCACTAATTATGACTCAAGGTAAACTAATAGTGAATTGCTAGATGTACTTGGTTGTTGAATGGATTTAACCTTCTATGGTATGGTTTGAGGTTCCTCATAGTATACAAACCTTCTATAATCCTTAGGCTCTTTGTTTCCCTATACTTCACTACTTTCTATAAACTCCTGAATTTTCACATGTGTATTTTGTATTAATTTGTGAGTAGAAATATTTAGACATTTTTATGCCTTGCTTTTATTGGAGTACCCTAGGAATATTCCTTCAACACTCTTTGCATTAAGATTTCCTTTTGTTACATATTTTAAGATGTAAATTTTTCTTCCAAATACTCTATGATAACCAAGATTAAGCTTATATCTATACCATAATTTACAAAATGTGTTTTTGTACCTTTCTTTAATTAAACTCAATTTAGTGTGTGAACTATTGTGCTAATTGCTTTGATCTAGTGCTTTGGTGCAACATTCTTGTCTAATAATAATTTTCCTTCATATTCTATGATGGATTTATTCCATATCTCTTCTATTTCATTTTGTTTTATATTTCTTGGTGGTGATACATTTCTTTTGACTCATCTTTTATTGTAGAGCTTATTGAATTCATTTGAGATGAATTCTCCTCATCTGCATGATCTCAAGCATTTTAGATTTTTATCTATTTCTTTTTCAATTCTACCCAAATACCATTTGAACTTTTGAAAAGCATCAGCCTTATTTTTCAAAAATATTATAGTCATCATTCTAAAGTAATCATCAACAAATAAAATCAAATATAAATCTCCACAATAGCTTTCTAAACCAATTGGCCCATAAATATTTGTGTGAACTAGTTCCAAAAAATATTTAGAGTTAGAGGACTTATTTTTGAAACTTCTTTTACTCATTTTTCTGAGTTGACATTCTCTGTGAATTCCTATCTCCAGTTTCTTTATATAAGGTATGCCTCTTACTTTGTTATTCCTTCTTATGTTGATCATATTATCAAAGTTAACATGTAAATATTTGAGAAATGGAGCTTTAACAATGCATCTAACATTTTCCATAATTCATATGTATTCTGAGTTGAAATGTAAATTTGGAAATGCTTGACATTAGATAAGGTAAGATACATACCGCATTATGGAATTAATATTGAAATGCCTATTTTCTTGTGCCTATGTATAGTCCCAGAAAATTCTACAACTTTCTCTGAAATAGAAATGCCAAGACAAAGAAAACCAAGAAAGCTTTTGTCTTTTTAAGGTAGGTTGACCTTGATCCAAAGAGTGGGGCATGATCTTACCCCTTTATTTTTGACCTTGATGAAAAGTTTGCAACCTGCTCTGATGAAAATTCTATTCATATATCCCAAAAGTTTGTTGAAAAGGGTATCCAAATCTGCACTACAAATCACTTTCCTATACATGTACCTGCAAGAAAAATATCTTTTTTGTTTCGATGAGGGGTTCCCCCTGGTAAAACCCTAGTTTGGAATCAAAATTAATGATAAAATTGGAATAGAGAATGCTACCAAGTAGTAGAAGTGGATCTAACCACGAAGCTATGATATTTGATAGATATGTAGTTGTATTTGAAATGTAAATAGGTATTTTGATGTGAAATCTTTAACATAGAATAAGAAAATGTAAATCAAAACCTCCATGATTGTATGCTTTGAATCCACCATTAGAGAAGAATGAATGGATCTTGAAGATGAACAAAGGATCTTTAAGGAAGATCACACCACCATGATGGTTACATCTAGGGTTTTGAATGATGAATCTTGAATGCTTGAATCAAATCCCTTCAAAGGCTTGAATACCTAAATCCTTTATCTTCAATAGAGAAATCAAATGGAGACAATGACTTGGATGTTTCCTTGAAAATTCTTGATGGAATTCTTGCTTGATCTTTGTTGATTGTGGAAACTAATGGATCATTTGATATCTTCTAGTTGAGAAAATGAGAGGAGGAGGCTTCCTTATATAGTGATCTACAGGAAAAAATTCTAGAGAGGCTAACATTGGAGAATTAAATTCAAATTAATATTAACCCCTATAAATGAAGATTGATTAAATTCAATTTAAGATATTTACCATTTTTGAGACCAAAACAACTAACTTGAATGTGGAAAAATAATTCTTTCCAAAATTCGACATCTAGAAATCATGGACCCTTGAAATTTGGACCTTGGGTCAGGGTCAAGGTTGACACTGACCTATGTCATCATTGACCTAGGTCAAGGTCAAGGTTGATACTTACCTGAAAGGTTGACCTTGATCTTGATTTTAGATATCTCAATCCTAAATGCTAAAAATTGCAGAAATAAATTAGAAAGGGGGCTCAAAATAGGGGGAGACATGAATAACAAGGGGGAATCAACTAGATCCATGTATAGACCTAATCAAGGTGCTTGATGTGACCCTTGACCACTTACATGGAGGGTTAAACATCTTTAACATGGAAGTGCTTACATTTTAAGACAATAAAACATGATACATTCTTTTATGCCATATGTTGAGCTATCATTTTGCATGATGCTTAATGAAATGAATCCTTTGAAACTCCTCCCTTGAAAAGATAATCTAGGATCAACTTTGAGGTTCCAAGAAATCTTGTGACCTACTAGAATCCACCCAATTGAAGATAAATGTATCTGTTCATGAGGAGGCCTTTGATGGTTCCAATCAATTTTGGATAAGATTATTCATCTACTATTTTGAAAAGTAACCACAAAAGAGATATATTTTGGTATTTTCTTATTTTATCATGAATGAAATTTATCGATGCAACTATATAAATACTTATTTTAACCAAGTGTTAGCAAATAAAATAACAAAGATAAGGTAACGATAGATTAAAGAAAATAACATGAATGGGAAATTCCTAAAGAGTATAAACCATGATAATAACATGTCTATAAGTTAAATCGTCATAAATATTTGGTAGAAATCCAATGAAAATAGGAGAAATGCTTCCTCAATTCCACTATTGCAATAATTGATGGGAACTTAATAATAACTTAAAGATGTTTCACTTCTCATAAAATTGTAAGGCCACAAAAAGTGCACTCATGTGAGATAGAAAACTATGTAGGAACAATAGGTGATCTTTTCTCCAACTCGATAAATTAGCGAAATTCTTTAACAAGAGGCAAACACCAAAACTAAAAGGTCATACAATTCTAAAAACACAATAAAACCATTGGCTCAATTATTATCCATGAACATGTATTCATGAAAATAATACAATCCAACAAGAATAACTACACTCAAAATGAGAGCAAAAATAGCATATATTACTATATTAAAATAACAACGTAGAGTACATATTGCATCCATGTATTTATAAGAAAACATCTTCTCTTTTTGTGTTGAGAGTGAGAGCTCTTAAAATGTAAACACATGTTAAACACCAATAAAAAAAATGTATTTATATACAAACTGACTCTCTAGATAGTGCTAAGTAGGTCTCAACCATTGTTTATATGAATTAATGGGTGCATGGGCCTTTACATGAATTAAAATAATAAAAGAAGAAGGAGATAAGAAGAAGTAAGTTGCAAGTGGATCTGAGAATCACTTGTAGCTCTAGAAATGGAAGCTTGACCTTCTCTAGGTATTTCTAGGAGTTGAACTATCATAAAAATGTACTTTTGATGCATGGAATGCTCTAAATTAGGAACTGGTAGTTAACTATTTGCACATTGTTACTTCTTTAAAATTTTCATTGCACCTCTGTGAATAGTTCAGCTTTGACACTTGTGCACCTTGATGACAAGTTCCAAAAATCCAAATTTATTTTTCCTAAGTGTTAAAATTAAATTTCTAGCATCTAGGTTTTCTTCCCCTTTATACCAAAACAATGTCTGGATGTTTTCTCTTGAATTTCTCTATGATCCCTATTACTTTGGTAGCTTCTAGAAAATTCAAAGGTCCATATTTATCTTTAACTATTTACAAGTAATTGCTAACCTCCATACAAGTTTCTACAAAATCCTCAAGTTTATTGTCTAATTCCAACAATACCTTTTCAATCTTAAATTATTGCCTCATATTGTCATCTAATGAAGCATCCTCAAAAGTTCTTTGGAATTGTTGGACTATTAATTAAACTGAATTAAGATTGGTTTTTGACTCATTTTCTAAAATGTCAAGGTAGGCACCGTTGTAATTCCTCTCTTCTTCCAAAATCCATTCTTTAGTCTGGTCTCTTAATCTCTAAATATCCTTATGTAGTCCCTCCATGACTTTATTATCAACAACTATCTTCTCTATCCAATAATAAATCTTATGAAGATCTTCCATTATATATACATCCATGAGTGTATGATACCTTTGACCTTTTATTGATGTCAAAATCTTTAGGACTTTTGTCCAGGTATGTACTTTATCCATTAACCCAAAATCTTGGTTCACTATGGACACCAGTTTATCCATGCTTGACTAAATATAGCGTAATAGGTTCAAATTACCCTATATTATTTATACACCCTTCTCTTCAAAATTGTCATGACATTTCATGCATGCTCCCAAAAATGAATCTAGCTTAATTGTCCCCTTAGATTTTATCTCTAGTCCCACAACAAGAGTGATCTCTAAATTATCCAGGTCTATTGGGCCCACTACTCTATGAAAGTAGTCTCTCAAAAGCTCATTTTATTACCAAGGTAGAATAAACTTGGACTCATCTTGGTCCATGTGTCTGACCACCTCTTTTATGCTCATAGTGATCAATACTTTGGCGATATTTACCATGGTCCTTCCTAATAGACCCCCTTAATTTGATAATCATTAGGAGTCAAATCCTTAATGTCAGCATGCACAGGAGGGATGACTATGTGTGCAAGAAAGTCCTAATCTTGGTTTCTCATAATGAAGGCCAGTGGTCATGCATCCGACCTAGATGGCTTGGGCTTCTTGATGGATTTTACTAGCTCATCCATTCCCTCCTCTGTAGTTACATTTAGCTACATCTTTTCTCAAACCATTACATGCCTCTTTAGCAAAATAGATGTAGTATCCATTGTAGACATATATTTGACTAAAGAGGGGGTTTTCACTATAGGTCCCTTTGCCTTATTAGTCCTCTATGGAGTCTTTTCTCATTGAGAGAGATCACTAGTTTAAGTCTTTGTACTTGTTGGGGTAAGGTCACAACCTTAGTATCATGAGGAGTTTGTTGAGGTTCCTCATGTTTTTTTCCTTTCTTTGATACTTTATCAGCTAGCAATTGTTGAGGCTCTTTTTCCTCCATTTCATATTCTTTTGAGTCTATAATTGAAGTGGTGTTAATGAACTTTTATCTAGGAACAAAAAATTATGAGATAGTAATGGTGGTAGGCCCAGAGGTCCTTGCGGCAAAGGTGGTAATTGGTTCCAGTCCTCTTATAGGTATTGACTCCTACAAATATCTCATATCTTCTAACCCACCATCTTAGTGCCCACCAACATGAAATAAAAATCAAAGAGGTCAAACACATTTGTCTCTTAACTCTCCATGTCTATGATCCACTAATACTTCTCATCCTTTGATGTTGTAACCTAAATAGGTTCTTTTGGAATAGATGGTGGCATTGCAATGGATCTTCTTATTCTTTCCTCTTCCCTAGACCTAGCTGAGTGAGTCTTCTTACTCAAGGGGACATATTTAATTTGTTCTCCTTATTCTTCTTCTAATTCAACTTTGGGGATGGTTTTAGGAACCTATGGGGGAGGAGTATTCTTTTTCTTCAATCTTCTCTTATGCATCCCTCCAATAGTGGGCTCAACCTTTGATTTTTTAGTAGCTAAGGGGAGGTTTCTCTAGTGGGGCACCCTTTGTTCTTCCTTGTTCCCATTCTTATTCCTATCTTGATGGAGGCACTTGTTGAGTCTCTTGGACTTGAGTTGTTGGCTCATCTTGAGGCTCCACTAGTTCAAGAATTTACTATGTTTGTTGAGGCGATTGGGCCTAAGCTATTTGTTTCTTATCATTTTCCCCTCTCTTCCTTTTCACTCCTCTATCTGATTCAAAATACTCAACTTCCCCCTCATGTCAATGAACCATTTCCAGCCATAATGGTGATTGACCTAGGAAAGTTGGTACTATAATTTTTACACATTTTCCTTTGGTAGGTCATGTTGTGTCTTATAGAGGAACAACCTGTGGAACTAGATCAAGTTTGAAAGGATTCTTGATCCATTCCCTTGTAATTTGGACTATGTGGAATGATCTATTGTTGATGTTCACATTCTCATCCCTACCAATCTTTGCATTCATGATTGACCTGTCATAGATTTTGTCCATTGTAAAATGGAACCAAAGACATCGTCAACATCTTTCTTGACATCCTTGAGTGAGATTTTCATTTTCAAGGCCTCTTATGCTAGATATAGAATCATTCTACAATAATACCTTATTTTGATATCATAGTCATCTATTGCATTCATCTAGTGATCGTCCAGTGCATCTTCATGTATAAACTACTTCCCTACAATATCCATGACCATCCCTATGATGTCAAAATAAGGGCAAGGGGATTAGTACTCTTCTAAGGTATATTGATCACATTCCAAATCAAATTTCATGATGTCTTGCTTATTTTACCTCAAAAACATCGATAGTGATTGGACACACCCATGTCTTTTTGTTCTATTTCCTCACTATGTCATATACAGATGTGAGTTACCTATCAATCACCAAAAAAATGAGCCTATCTAATGGATATCTTGGGAGCTTCATTAGGTTAACTAGGGTACCATCTACCCTTAGGTAGTTAAATTTTTTAAACTATATGTAGTAGGTATTGATTTCTGCAATTTTGGTTGCTACCTCTACTAGCATCCTTTTGGCATAATCATGCCTCTATAAATAAGATGATTGAGAATATAAAGTTTTCATTTACTATCTTGTACTCTTTTTTATGGTCTGAGAGTTTCTTCTTCACCATCTGAGGATATAGAAAATAGGGCAATGCATTAGCATCTTGCACGCTACCTCTTTTGTAAAGTCCTAGGTAGTTAGTTATTCTAGTTGCCAACACCAAATATGATGTCATGTAGAATTTGGGGTCATCCTTAATAGCTACCAACTTCTCAATTAGGTTATCACTCAACATTGTTGCCCATTCAATTGGTATCTTTGTCATTCTAATGGTTTCTATGAAATGAACCATCTAGATATGAAGATGTCTAGTTGTTGGAGGCCCATGACTTTTCTTAAAGGCACAATGGCATATCCCACCTCATCCTTCATGTATCCCTAGTTTATCTCTACCTTTCCAACTCTGTGGCCCACTAGTATTCTATCATTCAAAAAGGATGATAGAATTATCTCTTTGGATTCCTTCTCATTTTATCAATACCATCTTTGAGCCCCTTCATAAGAAATCTATAAATATTGGTCAACTCTGGGCAAGTGGAACACTTTCTTGATGTTTCAAGGTCAAAGGTCTAGGATTGTCTCAAGAGCCATGACGAGTTCTTAAGACTGCATGGAAGTAGGATGTGATGCTACATTGACAAGCTTCAATTTGATTAATGTTGATATCATATAAATCATTCTCTTGGCTTATTGAAAATGGTAAGGAAGGCACTGCAGTCAATGTGTTCAAGCTCCGTATCTCTGATTTTAGAATGTACATCCTAAAAGAGGGAGTTCCTTGGTGTACCTTGGTATTTGAAAATTATAGGTTTGGGACCTCTATTTTCAGCCATTTAAGATGATGATGATGCCATTTTATTTGCACAAGAAAGTAGAGATTACTCCAAAATGTTAACATTACACATAAACATAAACACTAATCTACAAATGCCTAACACAAATTCCCCAAAATAAGTGAAAACCTAGTTGGTTCCCCTATATCCCTATTATGTAGAAAAAAACACCTAGCACACCCTTACAGGTGTGCTAGGTGCACTAAATGGCTATTTTAAGACCATTTATGTGCAATTGCACACATACACATGTGTGCACCTTGGGAAGGTTCACATGTGCAAGATTAGTGAAAAGAGGGGAATGAGTCCCGTGTGTTCTTGAATAGTGCAAATAAGGGTGTGCACATGCCCACCTTGATGGGGTGTGCATATGCACACCGTATGATGCATTTGGTTCTTTAAAAATTTATGCATGTGCACACCTTGACAAGGTGCAAACATACACAACTTTCTTTAGGCTTACTTGACTTAGTCTTAGGTTGTAAGGTGCACACATGAGCACCTTGAAGAGGTGCGCATGTGTGCATCTTTTATAACTTAGGTGTTTTTATGTTTTATGCTTTAGTTATGTGAACTTCTAATGTTTTCTAACCTTGTGTGCTATTTATTTGTGATGCACGAGCATAAGTTGAGGCATATTGTGTAAGGTGCAAAGGTGCGGTGAATAGAAGATTGTGAAGACAAGTGATGAAAGTATGGGGAGAGGGGGGGTGTTTGGGGTTTATATAGACCCTAGTTTTAGTTATGTACCTCCACAAGTGTGTACCCTTGTAGGTGCACACCCTTTGGAGGTGTGCACATTAATAAGTGCTCATGTGTACATCTGTGAAGGGAGATAAGTGGACAGTTGCACACTAAGCATGCCTGTGTACCAAGAAAAGGTTTTCATGTGCACTAGTATGCATCTATGCACTAATATACTCAAAAATGTCACTTCTCTAGTTCTGGCACCCCAAACTTGAATAGTCAGAGACTGAGGGTTGACCTAAACTCATGAAGAGTTCAAAAGTGACCTAAGAGCTCAACTATGGATCTAAGAGACAAAATTTTTCTTCAACTTTAAATAATAAACAAGAGATTTGATTCAGATCTAGATAAAATAAATTAGCTTTATTTTGATTTCTAGTTCCAACCACTTTTCCAATTACAACCAATAGTTTGGCTTTCCCGTTCATGAATTCAACTTTGTATCATATATTGTTCACCTGAGATTCATTGAGTAGATTATGTCTTAAACCTTCAACCCAATAGGAATTCTCACATTTGATTTTATTAGTTAATGTAATGACAAATTTTCCTTTTACATAGCATGGCTCATTTTTCCCAAATCTAACACTTCCACTATCATAATGTTCTAAATAGTTGAGTTTTTTTATCACTAGTCATGTGATGAGAACAACCATGATCTATGATCCATGTATCATTCTTTTTTATGTAATAGATAAGTGTCACCTTTTCATCTTCCTCATTATCAAATTCATTTTTTTAAAACCATATAAACCACTTCATCTTCATCATCATCACTAATAGAATATTTTGCAATGTAACATGATTTCTTACCTTTTCTTTTGAAGTCCTTGTAGATCCTAAAGTCTTTCTTGCCTTTGAATTTCCTAAAGTTTATTTCTTCTTTATCTTCTTTGTTTGGACATTTAGCTGGAATGTGTCCAACTTTCTCATATGAGAAAAAAATCAATGGAATCCTTCCCCTAAATTTTCCTTCTCCCTTTGCTACTTTTTTTTCGAGGAGAGACTCAATAACTTCAAGGTCCTCATTTATTTCCTCTTCATCTTCATTATCAACTTCTTTCCCTTTTGAGTTCCCTCCTTTTCTACAAAGGGTTAGCTTAGCTTTGAATGTAGATTCAAGAATACTAGAAGAAGAGAATAATTATACAAATTGTCCAACTCAAAAGCAATCAATCTTCCCACAAGAGGATCTATGTTTAGATCATGTGCCAGATTCCATCTCATCTCTTGAATAGCTGAAATTCTAATTGCTTAGGTAGGAGGAATATTTCATAGTACCTTTCTGAATACCATTTTCATCATCAAATGTTCCACACAAGGCTCTAGTTATACTAACACTTTATTTGACCCTTTTAATATACTGGGTTATCTTCTCTACTTCTTTAATTTTCATTCGATCATAATTTACTCTTAATCTTTCTGACTTCTCTCTTTACACATTTTTGTCACCTCCAAAGAATTTCTTTATTTTTTTGCATTTGTAAAAATGCAGTAGGATAATCCTTGACTTCATCAAATTAAGAATAGTTCAAAGAAGATGCAATATCAATCATTATAATATTGTTCTCATTTTCTTCTTTGATTTTCTCCATAGACATAGGCCTAGGTGGTGCCACATATTTGTTCTCTAGATAGAATACACCATAACCAATGATGTTTGATATATGAAGCTTCATCAACTATTTCCATGTTGAGAAGTTCTCTTTGTTAAGCTTAGGAATCTCCCTTTTGTAACACACCATGATCTTTACATTGGGTCTTTAAACCTTTTCTTGCAAGCACCAATGCTCTAATCCCAACTATTGGAAATTTAAGAGGAGTAGATAAGAGGGGAGGGGTGAATTAGTTACCACAAAAATAAATCCAAGTCCCTTAGATGTCAATAAAAACTTTTATTCCTTAAACCAAATAATTGCACTAATTTTTTAGAACTAAATATTCACTGTAACTCTGTTGACAAAGAAATATTATGATATTAGGCATATTAACCTTTAGTAACTTTAGTTTAAGAAGCAAAAACCATAAAGTAAATAACATGAATACATGAGACACCAAGATTTAACATGGAAACCTAATTTGGAAAAAACCACCAATGCAACTAGTTATGATTTTTTACTCTTCTAAAGTGAGCCCTATTAGGTGCCAACCTTGCTAAAGGTTACAAAACACATGGTTAAGTGTGACCCTATTAGAGGATTTGAATCACCATCTTAGGAGTGGCCTTTTTAGAGGTCTATAAACACTTCAATCAATAAATACCACCTTATTAGAGGATTTACAAAATGAGTTTTAAGTCAAATTTGTTAAGATATTTCTTCACTACTACAATTGTTAGAGAGTAACAATGATTGACCTAATTGATGAAGAAATGATTGACCTGATTGATGAAGAAACCTACTTTACAAATTCAGATCATTGTTCTAGTTTATCCTATTTATCCTTCTTGACTAGAATATTCGTTGCAGCTCTTTGGATGTTCTATCTTCAATTGGATATTCTTATTATTTTAGATTATTCACATACTTCTTATTCCGCAATTCAATCCACTACTTGAACTTTCATATATATAAAACCTAATGTCAAGTCAGCTTGAATATCCTTTCAAACAAATATTTAACATATACTAATTCAATTTGTATTAACCATTTAATTAACAAAAATATTCTATTGACATTCCACTAATATTGAAATGAATCACTTGCTTAATATTGAATTTTTTTTGTAACCAGCCTAACTCAGTTAATACCAACACCCTTCATTGACTGACATAACTCATTTTACACTGACTTTCTTTGATGACCAACTTAACTTGGTTTGTTTTGTATTCAACTTAGCTAACACTGGAATCTCCTTTGGTACTCGACTAAGCTCATTTCATACTAGTTAAACTTGGTTAGAGTGTGCCACTTGTGTAACATTAATGACAATATACAATTGAATAAATTTTCTCAACACTTATCATGGTTGCTACAAAATTTCAAAATGTGAATAATTCTCTATTTATTCCATCTTATATCCTTATATCTCCTAATTACAATAATGATATTTCTCCCCCTTCTATTATACTCCTATCTTATATCTCCTTTTACATATTATGTATACAATTTTCCATACTATACTCCCTATTTGACCTCAATGATAAAAGTAAGTCAAAAACTATATGCAAATCAAAATTTAGAATCTTCCTTTCATTCCTTCATGTTGATGAGATGTCTAATATTGAAATAAAGTAAGGAAAATAATTCTTCAAGCTAGTTAATCCTTCATTCCATTATCCTTTTACTAAATATGATACTATAAGAATCACATATAATCCATAGGATGCTAACTTAGTTTCTTGAAAGTTTGGATAGCTTAAGTCATTGTATGCTATTTTTTCCTTTAAAAAATATTCAATCTATCTCTATACTATGTAAATTTTCAAAGAAATATATTCTCCCAACAAATAGAACATTTTCCATGACTTCTCTATGCTAATCTTCGGCATTCTTCTTTCATCATGACTTTTACTAATCCTTTTCTCCAAGTGAATCACTTGAGCATTTGCATTGTTTAGCTCACTAATTATATTCTTTAATTCATCTTCTTTTTTCATGATCTCAGATGTAAAGGTATTCATATCTTCATGTTCTAGTACACATTTATCATATAGCTCCTTTCCTCCATGAATGGATCTCCTTAACACCTTAAAAATGTTATTGAAATTAGATAATTCATCTTTCATATTTTCGCATACCTTTTTAAATAGGTTTGCATGATGTTCATCTTCAACCTTGGTTGTGGCTTCTTGTACCATAGTCTTATAGTGGCTATCAAATTCCTGTAGGAATTTTACTACCTTATTTTCAAGATTGTCCTCTTTCATCATAATATTTACCAAGATCTCCATTTTCTTTGTCATTTTCTCAAGAATATCTTGACTCTCTTTACTCCCTTTTCTCTTTTTACTGATCCTGCTTGTAGCAAAGGCTGATACTTCACTAAGGATTAATATTTTAGGATTCTCTCATAGTATCTATGGTTTAGAGCTAATCATGTTATCAATTAATGATTCCAATTCTGACTTAGAATAACTAGCATTTTATTGCCTTGTATCCTCTATTGGAGTGACTAACTATAATTTCAAGTTATGATTGTCTTCCTATCTTTTAGTCTCCTCCTCTATTACTAACAATTTTGGTTCTTTTTCCCTATATTTTTCTCTACTTCTTGTTGATGTTGGGGCTAACTATCAGATTTCTTTTCTCCATTTCATCATTTTTCAATCATGGTGAGAAATGACATGTTTAATGTGCAATTACCTTCCAACTAGCTTGGAGATTCTTATTCATTCTCTTAATCGCATATACTAAAATAGCTAGATCTTTGTCCTTCTTTTCATCTTCTCCTCTTTTCTCTTCAACTATTTTCTCTTTTTCTCCTTTCTCTTCTTCTTCATAGTTCTTATTTTCATCATCATAACTTGTCAAATTCTTAACCCTAGGGAAATAATCATTAACTAGATCTTCAGATGTAACAACAATAAGATCAATACTATCAATGTTCATATTATTGGTTGTAATTATTATTTTTAGGGTCTGTGATGTAGACATCTTTTAAATACTACTAACTATTGCATCTCTCATCTTTGTGTCATTAACTGTAACTAGTGTAATGGGACTAGAAATAGTAGCTTCTCCCCCTAATCTCATGCTCTCTTCAAGTTTGCTAGCTTCACAAGTAGTTGACATTATTTTGTATTCCAAAGTCTCCTAGAACTATGTTACAAAATTAATGATTTCTTCCTCTATTTCTTTATTTACCTCCTCATAATTTCCTTACATGATAAATATTTCTTTCATCTTGCTCCTTAGTAGTGGCTCTATGTTCTTCTTTATTTTCTCAAAGTTCTCCTCATTTTCCATTTCAAAAATATTCCTAATAATTCTTTCCAATATTTCCTTATATTCTTTTACTACCCTCTTCTTCTATTTACTAACCTCTTATATAGGTCTTTAGGTATTTTTCCCTATATATTAATGAACTTCTAATTAGACAAGATCATTTGTCTGATAACCACATTTTATAACTATAGTTTCTTCAAATTTTTCATTGAAATTGTAAACTTGACCAATTTTTGTAAAGTTTCCTTCATTGATGATCATATTGTATATTGTTTCTATATTTGGATTCCATTTCTTTCTACTATTTCTAATAGCCTCAAGTTTTTCCTATTCAACTTCTTCTTCCTTTGTTTCCTTCTCTTTCTCTTTTTGAGATTTAGATTCATGTTCTTTTTTTTTTGAATTTTCTCATAGGAGTGATTATAGTCTTTTGTATTTTATCCAAACTAGTGGAAAGTTCTTTAACTCTCTTGTGTTCTGGTAGCTCTAATGGTCCCTATTTAATCTCTACTAAGCTCATATATCTTCTTGTGCTTGGTGGAGTATCTTTCTAAACTTTTACTATGCTTAAAACCTCTTCTTCTCTAGGTTGAACTGGTGTTGCAAGAATAAATTGTAGTAATGGTTCAAATATTGCATATGCAACTTGTATTGATTATCCTAAACTTGTATCTCCTTTAGTTGATCTACTTGAAACTACCTCTTCTTCTCTAGGTTGAACTAGTGTTGCAAGAATAAATTGTAGTAAGGGTTCAAATATTGCATATGCAACTTGCATTGATTATCCTAAACTTGTATCTCCTTCAGTTGATCTACTTGAAACTACTAATTGAAATTTGTAATAAATATCTTAGACTATCCACTCAGTCTCATTTTTCTTGCAATACACATATCCTTTCTGAATTATTTCTTATTAATAATGGTAGCTTTTAACATCTCATTTAATTTCTTGTCAATTTTATTTCTAATATCCTTACTATAGAGTTGATTGTCCACTTCTCTCAACTTTTCTTCATGTGTACCCCATGGAGGACCCTCCTCATATTTTTTTGATGCTAGTGTCATCTTCTCATATCCTTTAATTAAGTCCTATATAATTTCATAGCCCATAGGGTCAATAAACTTGACTCTTCACACCACTACCTCTATGCATGTCACATATGTTTCTGCCATGAAAAAAATTTCATTCATCTAGTTTTGTACTATATATGGTGGAATTCTAAATCTCTGCTTCATTTCATTTTGAAAAAAATTCATCATTGTAGATATTGTTGAAACAATTGAATAATTGTGTATTGTCTTTGATGTTAGCAAAAATGTCATATCATTTCCAATTAGTGTATGTTGAGCTCATGCTCAAGCATTAGAGATATTTTTCTATGTCTACTTAGCATTCTACAGTTTTCCTAGTTCATAAGTCAATGTCTAGCAAGTTCACTTAGGTGCCAGAGGAAATTTTGTAGAAGTTGAGTGCTAACTAAGCCCACTCAATTAATGAAGAAAATATTGGATAGATCCAGTATTAACCGAGCTCAATTAGTTACCAAAAGAACTTTGTGAATATGTATTGTTAACCGTGTTCACTTGGTTAACACAAGAAAATCACTCTAAGTTAGTGTCTATTGAGTAGGGCTACCTAACAAAGGATTTTCTTTTTTTGGCATATTGAGTTCAATTGAATTATTTCTTGGTTCTAGCCAAATGAGGAGATGAATATTGATTATTCTAAGTTATATTCTAACTGATTTTCCAATATGAAAGATATAAACATAAGGTCAAGTTGAGAATTAGAAATTGTGGATGCATGGAAGATAATTGAAGATTTAATGATGCTAAGAGGAAGAAAATTAGAAGGATAAGAAGAATATCCTTGTTGAACTAAAAATATATATTTGATCAAGAAGAGTCAAGTATACAAGCCAAAATTGATATCTATAATCAGTAGTTGCATCAGAAATTGGGTCATCTTATTATTACTCTCTAACCATTGTTGCAATTATCTAAATCTCTTAACAAAGTTGGCTTAATAACTATTTAAAAATAATCTAACAAGGTAGAATTTCTATTGAATTATCAAAGCACCTCTAACAAGGGCACTCCTAATAGGGTGATTAAATCCTCTAATAGGGTCACACCTAACAATGTGCTTTGTATCCTTTATTAGGGTTAGCTCCTAATAGGGCTCACTTCAGAAGAGCAAAAATAGGTAATTAGTTGCAATTGGTGGCTTTTCCAAAATTGGGTTTCCACATTAAATCTTACTGTCAAATGTATTTATGATATTTATCTTATGTGTTGGTAAATAATTTAAAATATTAACAATCATAGTTAACATCTTAAGATTTTCATGTTAAGTATTTTCCAATCTATTTCAATATTTATCGAGTTACTACATTTTTCTCATTGTTTGTCGAGCATCAACAGAGTTCAATTTTCATAGAGTTATTTTGTACTGACATCTAAGGGATCTTGGATTTATTTTAGTGGTAATTGATTCAACCCTCCCCTCTTATTTACTCCTCTTATATTTCCAACAATTGGTACCATATATTTTGGTGCTCACAGAGAAGGTTTTAGGGATCAAAGCTAAAGATTAGGATGTCTTATAGGAGAGAGATTCCAAAGTTAAACCAACACAACTTTGCAGCATGGCAAGGACTTATGAAGTTACATCTAAAAACTATTAGTGATTTAGGTTGTAAGTATCTTGACACTAAATAAAAGACTCCTACTGGAACATTATTAGTTGAAGATATTGCTAAAAAGAAAAATCATTACATCATGATGATTGACATTACATCTACTCTAAATTATGTTGGAGTTGGTGAGGTCAAAAGTTGTACTATAGCTCATGATATGTGGATCAAGCTAAAAGTAATCTATGGGGCAGATAAAAATGTAAGAATAGCCAAAGCTGAAAGTCTCATAGGACAATTTGATTAGATGAAGATGAGAGAAGGTGAAAACATTGTAAAATATGTTGAAAGGACCAAAGCAAGTGTGAGTGCAATCAAAGCATCTGGAGGAGATATTGATGACAAAATAGTTGTAACAAAAGTACTTAGAACCCCTCTTCCTATCTATGCAATTCGAGTGTCTTCTATTCAAGAAATTAGATGTGATGCAAATAATAATATAACTTTGGACACTCTAGTTGGATGATTGGAAGCTTTTGAGTTGGATAACTATGATAACTATCTTTCTAGTTCCAAAAAAATTGAGTCTACATATGAAGCCAAGCTTTCACTCAAGAAAAGGGGTAAGAAACCAAAGGCCGATAAATCAAGAAGTGAAGAAGAAGAAGAAAAAGTTTAGACAGTGATCTTGAAGTTGTTGAATCCTTACTTGCAAGGAAATACTCCAAAGGCAGAGGAAAATAAAAGGGTAAGATTCCTCTAATATGTTTTTCTTGTGAAGAAGTTGGTCACATTGCTGCTAGGTGTCAAAAATAGAAAACAAGGATTAAAAGAGAAGTAATAACTACAAAAGCAAGAAGGAATTCAAAAACTAGAAGGACTATAAGGACAAGGTAAGAAATCTTGTTTTATGACTAAAGTTTTTAATAAAAATGAAGATGAAATGGTATATATTGCTATAAAAGATGAATTTCATGGTAAAGGATATAAGTGATGGAAATATAAGAGGAGTAACTAAGAGGGGAGGGTTGAATTAGTTACCACAAAAATAAATCCCAGATCCCTTAGATGTTAGTACAAAATGGACTTTGAGAACTAAATACTATCAATGCTCGACAAACAAAGAAATGTAGTAAGTCGATAAATACTTAATATGTTCAGTAAGTACTCAACATGAAAATCATTAGATGTTATCTGTGATTACCATTAATTTAACTTAGTTGCAAACACAAAAGAAAATAGCATAAACACATTTGACACCAAGATTTAACGTGGAACCCCAATTTGGGAAAAACCACCAATTACAACTAGTTACTATTTTCACTCTTCTAAAGTAAGCTCTATTAGGATCCAACCCAATTGAAGGTTACAAAACACACTATTAGGTGTGACCCTATTAGAGGATTTAATCAACCTATTATGAGTGGCATTTTTAGAGGTCTTAAGACAATTCAATAGAATTACAACCTTGTTAGATGATCTACAAATAGTTGTTAAGCCAACTCTATTAAGAGATTTAGATCATTGCTACAATGGTTAGAGAGTAACAATGAGATGACCTGATTTTTGATGCAACTAAATTACTTATTATAGATATCTATTTTGGCTTTTACATAATCCTTCTTGATTGAATATATCTTTTTAGCTCCACAAGGGTATTTTTCTTATCCTTCTAATTTGCTTCCTTATAGCATCATTAGATCTTCAAAATCTTCCATGGATTTAGACTCTTACACACATTTGAATTCTCAACATGATCTTTTACTTATATCTTTCATATTGTCAAGTTAGCTAGAACACAACTTACAATAACTAATATTCATATTCTTAGTCGGCTAGAACTAATAGATGAATCAATTAAACTTAATATTCTAAAACAAGAAAATCATTCTTTATCCAACCTTTCTCGGTAGACACTAGCATAGAAACAATTTTCCTATGTTAACCAAGTGAACTCAATTAACACTGCATATTTGTAAAGCTCTTTTGGTAACCAAGTGAGCTTGGTTAACATTGGTTCCATTAAATTTTTCCTTCATTATCCAAGTGATCTCATTTAACACTAATCTTCCATAGGTTTTCATTTGACACCCAAGTGAACTTGACATACACTGCCTTTTGAACTAGGCAAAACATAGAATGTTTAGTAGATAGAGAAAAATTTCTAATAATGATAGGACATTTGTGTAACATCAATGAAAATACACAATTAATCAATTATATCCAATAATCTCCCACTTTGGCATTGATGGCAACACACTATGTCATAACACAATGATTTTTTTGGAATAAGAATAAAGCAAGGAACATATCCTTAGTTTCATTCTAATTCACATCCATGAGAACTCCCTTTGTTTGTGTGATTTTTTTCTACCTTAAGATTCTCCCTCTATTAGAAAAATTCTATCTGTAACAACTTCTTACAGAAAACTTAACCCTCTTATAGAAAAATTCCTCTTTATTATAATTAAAATTTCTATGAGATATGACAATAAAATTATCCCTCTTTGACAATAGATGCCAAAGACAAAAATTCTATTAATATCAATGTACCTTAAGTACTAATTCATTTGCAATATTACCTTGTCAATTCTACACCAACTAATTGATCTTCAACATGCTATGGTTGATGCATCACTAAACTTCATTTAGTGAGTTTTAGATAGGGGAATGACCCCTAGATTACTTCTTAGATATAGAAATGCATCCTTAGGTAATGGCTTGGTGAATATGTCTGCAATTTTCTTTTCTTATTTACATATTCCAATCTAACTTTTTTTAATCTTGCACCAATTCTCTTAGGAAGTGATATTTTATAGCAGTGTGCTTTGTTTTGGTATGTATCACTGGATTCTTTGATATATTGATTGCACTGGTGTTATCATAGTATATGACTATTGGATCTTTGATCTCTATCTTCATTCCTATCAACAATTGTTTGGACCTAACAATGTTAGAACAATTAACTATTGCTACCACTTATTTTTCCTCTTCTATGGATTGAGAGATGTAATTTTGTTTCTTGCTTGTCCAAGACACTAGTATTTTACCAAGAAATAATGCTCCACCACTAGTGCTCTTTTTGTCATCAAGACTTCCTGCCTAATCAACATCAGTGAATTCTTTCAACTCCAAATTCCCTCCAATTTTTTACCATAAGGTATAGTTCCCTTTATATATCTCATGATTCCCTTGATTTCTGTTAGGTGATTTTCTCTAGGATTTGCTGAAAATCTTGCCAACATACTAACTGCTAATGCAATATCAAGCCTTGTATGCCACCATATTGAGTGCTAATGCAATATGAGGCCTTATATCATTGATCGATATGTTTTTTGATCTACTTATTTGGAATCATCATTCTTGGAAAGCTCATATCTAGTAGGCATAGGGGTTCCAACGGGTCTTGAGTTTTCCATTCCAATTTTCTTTAGTGTCTCCTTGATATACTTAGATTGAGTAATGTAGATACCATATTTCTTTTGTTGAATCTATAATCCAACAAAGAATTTTCTCTCCAAACACATAGATCTCAAATTCTTTACTCATTTCTTCTGAAACTAGTTTGTGCAAGTCATCATTTCCTATAAATAGTCTGTCATCAACAAAAAGAATGAAAAACATTTCTCCACTATAGCTCTCTATTCCAATAGGTCCACATAAGTTTGTATGCACAAATTCTAAGACTTCCTCTAATTGATAGTTCTTTCCTTTAAAACTATTCTTTCCCATCTTACCAATTTGGTAATTCTTTCATAAACCCATATCAAGTTTCTTCAAACTAGGAATACCTCTTACTCTTTTATGTTTTCCTATCTTAACTATATTATCAAATTTTACATGACATAATATTTTGTGCCATAACCAACTTTCTTCTACTTGAGCAATAACACATGAACTTTCACTAAGATAAAGATAAAATAAATTACATTTTGTTTGCTTGCAAGATCCAACTAGATTTCCTTTTCCATTCAGCAGTTTGGCCTATCCATTCATGAATTCTACCTTGAATCCAATGTTATTCAATTGTGCAACACTCCATAGATTATGTTTTAATCCTTCAACCCAATAAGAAACATCACAAACATGTTCTTTAGTCAAAGAAATACATCCTTTTCCTTTTATGTTTCAAGGTCTATTATTTTTTAATCTTACACTACCACCACCATAATATTCTGTGTGTTCAAATGTTGTTTAATCTCTAGTCATATGATGTGAACAACCACTATCAATAATCCATGTATCATTGTTTCTAACATGAGAGATGAGTGCCATCTTACCTCCTTAATCATTAGAATCATCTTTTACAACAATATAGACCATTTCATCTTCATAGTTATCAAAATCTTTAGCCATAAAAAAGGATTTCTTACCTTTGTCCTTGTGGTTCTTGTAGTTCTTGAAATCCTTCTTGCCTTTGTGCTTATTTCTTTTCTTTTCATCTTTGTTTTCTCTATTTGGAGCCCTTGCAACTATTGGGAATATTATGACAAGCTAAGTTACTAAGAGGGGAGGGGTGAATCAGTAACTTATTAAACTTTATCCTTGATTAGCAATTAATCCTATATATGAATTCTGATCTAACTACATTCATGAGAAACTTAAAAGCATGAAAGCATACACAACAATTTAACACAAGATTTCGTGACCCAGAAACCTTCCAAATAGAAAGTAAAACTTTCGTGGGGATGATACCCACAAGCTTTAGTACTATAGTATAAAGTTGGCCTATTAAGGCTTACAATGATCACTTTTGATGATCTTCTCTTTTACCAAAAATAAGGACTACTAGGTCCACCTTGCAAAAGGATTTACAAATATACAATGAAGTATGCACTTGGTAAGGAGATTTACATAAGACTCTTAGATCTACCTTCTTAAAGGATTACACTAATCCACCTATTAGGATGAAGCAATAGTTGATCTTTGATCTACAACTTGGTTTGCTGAATGAGATTCCTTTGAGTGTACAAGTCAACTTTCTATTATAAATGAATCTTTACTACTCCTTATGCTATTTTAGCATTGTAATTCACTCTTTTGCTCTTCTTTTTATGATTACATTACTTCTTTTTGATTCATTTGGATGTGATACAATATATTACATATATCAATCCAATTACATAATTAAAGAATCAACTACAATATAATTTTACACAAATATTACAAAGTCAGCCAAAGTGTAGAAACTCAAGTTCTGAAGACTAACTCAATAAGGGTCTTATACTCGAAATCCACTATCAATGCTCAACATCATCATGCAATCAGTAGATGTATAATCTTGTTCCATACTAATCACTTCCAAGTAGTCTTGTAGTTAGTATGCACTAGTGACTTGATGAATACTATGAAACTTGGCATATAAACTAATGCACTTGATTCACACTACATAGCTCAGTCAATTTTATCACCTCGAGTTCAGTATAAACTGAGTCTCTTGTGTTGGAATTACAAGTGGGATTAGAGTAAACTTTTCAGGGGAGTTGGAGGTGAATCAGGAGTTTAAACTCGAACCCATAAAACTTTCACCATTCATACATCACATGCATTAATATACTGAAATAATAGGTAAAACATATGCATCAATCATGTAAACATGTAATCAAACACACACATAACACTAGATATGATTACCTAAAAACCTTCCAAGAAAGAAGGTAAAACTAAGATGGTGATGACACTCATAAATCTTCACTACTGTAGCAATAAAGTGTATCCAAGGAAGGTTACAATGGTTTGACCATGAATCATGGTCTGCCCTGTGAAAGGCCTACCCTGTTAAAGGCTTACAAAGACTGTTAAGTCCAACCTTGTTAGAGGATTTCAACTCCCTATTAGAACTATTCCTAGTTAGAGGACTTCAACTTAGAATTAAGTAAGCATCCTGTTAAAGGATATAATATAGCATATTAGGACTACGTTGTTAAGAGATTTAACTGAAATCACCTATTAGAATGTCTCAACATAGATCATGCGGTTGGCACTTGCTTGCATGATAACATATCACCTCTATACATCTCTGATTGATCCTTCATGATCTAATGTTTCCAATGTTGTATCCTCCTCTATCATCTGTTCTTCACTAACTAATTCTACAATTCACTCTTACATAAAAGTCACCTTGAATGCTCTACAAACTATCATGTTTTCTCTCCCAATTAAATTGTTCGCCCCTTGTACACTATTAAAAAGTTTAGGGCTTCATCCTCCTAAAGAAGACTCTTTTGGCTTAGGGTTAGGTATGTATATATGGCTGAGATTCATCCATTTTCCCACTTAAACCTTCCCATTTTCTAATTGGTTGCATTTAATTAGATAGGGAATCTGCATATAGATTCATCCTTATCTCCAAAAGATCACAATCTATCCTTAGGTTGGCTTGAAAATAGTTTAAATAGTTTTTTGTGCCATTGCAAAAATATCCATCAAAATTTTTTCACTCAACATATGAAGTCTCTGATGCTTGGCATACATAGTGTTTCTACTTCTCATTCAGCATCTACACTACTCAGGATCCACTATTTACTCGGCTATTGAATCACTCTCTATCTGCTCAGCACTAGAGTGACTTGGTACTCATTGCAACTTGGCATGGTCTAACATTTACATACTCTGGTTGGCATGTATTACTAGTTCAGCATGAACTCTGTAAATGATTTAAGTGTGTTAACACTCACTTGTCAAAACCAATGTGAGATCAACAATCTCCCCCTTTGACATGAGTGTCAAAAACACTTAAATATATATAATCGATCTACTTAACATCTTGAGCATAACATATCCATGACTTGGCTTGTATACAAAACTTCAAAAATTTAAAATTTTTGCAATAATCTATATACCTCAAAATTTATAACTCCCCTTGAGTTAATGTGTCTATTTTATATCCAAAATCTATGCTCCTTTTTTACTTCAATACATTGTATCTAATACTCTTTCAACTAATATGCTCTGTCATAGCTGATATCTATATCTGTTTACTGTGTTCACTTTTCAAAAATGAACCTCAAAAATATATATCACCCCTATGATATAACTTTATTACTAAGCTCCCCCTTTGTTCATACTCCCTTGTATTATATCTCCCCCATAATTTATCTTCCTCTATTTCTAGCTCTTTCTTTATTCTCCCCCAATACTCTCTATTTATCTCCTCCTTCTTGACACTTATGTCAAATGGGCTATACATGTATAGTGTGTTTGTCTGAAAAGGATTTATGGAATTCCATTATGATTTTAAGAGTTGCATCCCAATTGGCACATGAAAAGTCCAATGAGTTGATTTGGATATCAAGCTTGGCAGCAAGGTGTGCTAGGCCATCTAAGGTAGAAAGATTGGGGTCTTTCTTTAGTAGAGACTCAACATAACCTAGTTCCTTATGTAGTATTTCCATGTGTGGGGTGAGAGGTACCTATATAAATGTCAATTTGGCTCTTATGTTAGCCTCTTCTACTATTAACATAGCTAAATGACTTTGTAACTAAAGAAATGTATGAAAATGTCTCTCACTTTGAGCAGGATTTTGAGGTAACCGTGTATCTAATATGTTGATATTTCTCTCCAAGCTTAGAATATGATATCTAGTCTCTTGGGTGAAGAGTGCAAGGTCACACAATTTGGTGTACAATGAGAATATATTCTAAAGTACCTTCTTCACATCCTCAACATTTGTTGCCAATGCAACCTAACTGAGTTCTATATCACAATATATCTTTTCATTTTCCTATGCTATATCACCAGATATCTTTTCATTTTCCTTTATCTGGAATTTCTTTTCAAACCATTCTAAGAGTTTAGCATTAGTATGAATATCTTCATTATTGACCTTTTCCATTATATCTGACATTTTTTCTATTAGTGGCTTGGTCTCTTCAAGAGTTGACAAAATAAATGCATCCAAAAAGATGTCTTTAATGACTTGAACTTCTTGCTTCTACATGTGTTCTCTCCTAAGTGTTTCTTGATGCTTTTTCTTCTCTAAGGCTTGTTGCAAAATGCCTATTTGATCTAATGTCATTGTATCATAATAAAACTTAGGTATAAAATTCTCTTCATCAAGAGTGATATCTCTATAGTGTATTATCTTTTCAACTTTTGATGAGCTATAGCCCAGCACTGAGATTTGCAATGGTATAGCTTTTGTGCTTAGCTTCTGAAGAACTTTTGTACGAGAAGTGCTAGATATTGGTAGAGTTACCAATGCTTCAATGTTTTCTCGCTCCTTTACCTTAGGTGTTTTCCCACTCTCTTTAGATTTTCTCTTGTCTATTACAATGACATGACAAGGACCTTGTTAGTATGCTTTAGGTATAGATGTATCTATCTATCCTACTTCCTGCTACCTAGTAGTAATGTTTTTTTCTTCTTCTATAGTCTACTTCTACTCAACTATTTCAATTTTAATAAATGTATCAACCTTAGTAAATGTATCTACCATTTTTTGAAATGAAGGTTGTACACTACTAACTAAAGGGATGATAGAAGGTGGTTCTTGCAAATTCACCTTGTCCCTTGTGACATCAGTTACTACCTTTTGGAGTTCATCTGTACTGACCAAAACTTTATTTTCACATTGCTTGGCTTGTAGTGTAGATTGGTCCAATATCTTTTTCAAGTCTTCTATAGTCAAAGGATTAATGTTCTAAGCTAATAGATCAAAGAAATCCTTAACAAAAATAGCTTCAACAGACTTTACTCTGTCATGTGGGGACTAACACATAGCTCTTGTTTGTCCTGCACACTCTATTCATCTTGCTATTGTTTAGTTGTTGCCTTGTATTCTATTTTCTTTTCTATTTCCTCCCTAACTATATCATCTTTCTTATCATCTTCTTCCTTGTCATCAACTTTTTCATCTTCATCCTTATCATCATCTTTTTCCCCCAAAAGGGTTAGCTTATTCTTATTTTATAGTGGTCAACCCATAGATAAGTTTCCATATCTAGGTAGATTTCTTGACCACATCTTCAATATTATTTTGAAGAATGTTGAAGGCTCTATATTTAGGTGTAAACCTAACTCCATATTTCTTAGTAGCCTTAAAAATATTCCCATCTTTAAGTTCTAGCATTACTTGGGCTAAAGTGATTTTCCTTATTTGGTTTTCCAAATTCAAACAATAATGCCATTTTTGCTCAACTAAGTCATATAGTTTCTTGGGTACCAAGTTCGAGAATTCTAATGGTGTTGTCTTAAATTTTGACATCATTGCATAAAGGGGTTCTTCAACTAGCTTTTTCTACTCCTTGCCCAAATCATCAAAATTTATATGTCTAAAATCATATAAATCTGCATTATTCTTGACATTTTCACACAAATTTGTAATATCAGAGAGTGGTTTGTGACTTACCACTTCAAACTGGCTTATCTCATCTAATTCAATCCTTTCTTCATCTGAATTAGGATATGCAACATATTTTCTTCTTTGTTTCTTTTGCACTTGGCCACCTTGCTCTATTTCCTTTGACTTTTCCTTGGCCTTCTGTGTTGTGGATTGTGTGCTTGCTTTGGTGGTAGGTGTTGTTGTCGTGGCTTGGTTTGGTTTAGCAATTTTCTTTGCCTTAGTCACTAGCTATGTCTTAGCTTTTCTCTTCTTTGGCTTCGCATGGGTAGGTGCTTCCTCGACTTCTTCTCCCTTAGCACCTTATGTTTCCTCCTCTTCCTTATCCTCTCCCATGCCTTGAGTAATTACAAGACATTCTTGTGCTTTTTCTTATTCTTCCTCTTCATCCTCTTCATCTACTTCATCTTCTTCCTCATCTACACCTTCTCCGAATTTGGCCTTTAGCTTTTTGACCAACTTATCATTCTTCTTGAGTGTGGAGGAAATTTTCAACCCCATCGTAATCTTTGATTTTACCATTTCATAGTTGCCAAATATCTTTGCACTTTTGTCAACTTCCTCTGCTAGTAGTGTTGTATTGGCTGCTAAAGCTTCATCGACATTAATCTCATACCCAAGAGGTCATAACCATCTAACCCTTGATGTGGTAGCTTGTACAAAGGTGTAATCAGCATAAACCAAAAAACATATATCATTATAGTGTTTCTCAACCAATGAAATAGGTATCCTCATTCTTTCCCTTATTGATTTCTTAAAATCTTCAAAATAACTTTTTATCAATGATTCAAAATTTTCTCCCATCTATTCGATAAATTCATTAATCTGTACTTCAATTGACCTTTTTATTTTCCAACTTATAGTACCAAAAGAGGGAAATGTATTATGTACATAGAAGAATATGTAGACAAGTATTGAACCAAATTTGCATTGAGAACTCTTGGTCTTCATGATTGCTCCAAGATTTTCCATCAATTGTTGTAGTTAAAGCTCAACCAGATCATATGCATGACCTTTCTTCACAATTTTGTAACCAACATCTACTGCTATGTAGGGTATACTATTCAATCTACTAGATTGATAGAATTTATGAGAAATTACCTTAACAACAAAGTTCAACAATGGATTAGAACAGTATCTATTGTCATGCCTCTTTTATTCCATTTTGCTCATATGATTTCTCTATTACTTTCTTGGAATTAGTCCTCAGAGTCTTGGGATGATCTAGGGTTGGGTAGCCAATAACCCTATGAATTATTTTTTTGGTAATCTTAGTTGTTCCACCCTCCAACCATAAAGATCCATCATGTATTTATCTCAACACAATTATAATCCATTTAGTTTTAAATACACTAGGAAAATCTAGGACATGTGTCAAACCCTTCTTCTCAATGATTTTATACTCGTCCTTTAGAACACCATTTTCACATAACTTATCATATGCTTCTTTGATTTCTAAGTCTCCAATGCTACCAATTTTACAATTGTAGCATATCCTTACATCTTGCACCATTATTACATTTGGCGAGATCATGGATAAAGCACTAGAAGGATCTTGTTTGTAAGTTATTTCAGGAATGAACTTAAATATTGGTTGTTTAACTTTGTTACTAGCAAGCTAAATATTCCAAACCTCTTTCCTTTCTACATTTTTTTGAGCTAGATGCCATTTTTCAAACTAGGGTTTATGCAAAGTAAAACTATGTAGCTCAGCTTGTGATAAATACTTTGTAAAATCTGAAGAACCAGTGTGAGATCACTATCAAATTTTCAACAAATACCTTGATTGCCTTTCACTCTTCTTGCTCTTGCTCAAATTTGAAATGATGAATAATGAGTAGGAAATGATCATATACCCTTCAAAACATTACATTTAATTCTTAGTACTTGTATAATTGTAAACTTGATATCAACTTGATTTCAGGATCACTCAATATCTATATATATTTCCATGACTTGATAGTTACTACAAGCTCAACATCAATTGGAAAGTCCTATAGTTTGACATCAACTACCAGTTCACTCGACATACATATGAAACATCTCATATTTTGAAACAATATGAAAACTTTAATAATTTAACTTGAATTTACAACATCATCTTCCATATTTATTTATGCTAATGTAGTCTTTTAAGTACTATCTACTTTTAGAATTGATGTATGATATTACACTTGAATATTAGTCCTATATACCTCTTGTTTGTTCAATTTGATTAGGTGTTATCACTTGAACCATTTGGTGAAGTGATCCTTTCTCCATTTGATGTACTGGAAGCATCTTTCTTTTTTCGTGTCTTGTTCATCTCATCTCTGATGTGTTGAACATCTGCTTTGCCTTTACCTTTATCAAATTCACAACCTTGTGCCTTTGACATAGTTCGACAATGTCTGCTGATATGACTAGTCTTCAAATAGCTAAAAGATGTAGTTTGACTCAACCATATTTTGTAGTTACCACTAAAGTTTTTCCTAATGTAATTCTTAGGAATATGTCCATATTCTTGACAATAGTGATAGCTATATCTTGTGTTACAATCGCAATTATAAAGGTTTCCATAGCTTCTTACCTTTGTTGGCTTGTTTGATGACCACATGGATTTGGATTTGACTTCAAAAGCTCTATGTCCATACTTCTGACAGTTGTAGCAATATCCTTCAAAATTTTTTATATGCATGGTTATGGTTTTATATTCATGTGCCTGATAACCTTGTTTTTTGCACTTATGGCAATTAGTCATGTTTTTAGGCTTGGCATTCTGATTTGTGTTGTTGCTCCTACACACATTAGTAGTATGTCCTTTCTTACCACAATTATGACAAGTAGGTTTGGAGTTCTTACCTTTGATGTTCCTTTCTGTAGTAACTTTGGATGATTCTCCTTCTTTAGTGTCTATGTAGCCCAATCTTGATATATCTATGTTGGATGTAGGGGATGTTAGTAATTGCTCAAAGTATTTGATGGATTCATTTGGCTTGTTCAGACTTTTAGAAATTTCCTTTTCTCTTTTCAAGTCATTTTGCAATTGTTCATTTTTCAACTTCAATGTAGTTATCGCAATGTCCTTGAAATTCAATTTGTAGTTGGCATTCATTATTTGACTTAGAGTATCCAATTGCATGTTGGAGATCTTGGTTAACTCTATTGACGTCTCTTCCAATCTATTTTCCAGAATTCCTTTTTCTTCTTCAATCATGGCTTTTTCTTCCATGGCTTTCTTCTTTTGCTTAGTCATCTCACATAGTAGTATAGCTTATGATTCTTTCTCTAGCTTAAGATTTTTGAATTCTTCAACTTGGATTCTATTATTTTTCATTAGATATGCAACTATTGCATGAAATTCATTGGTGTTACCATCTACAAAGAGCTTGGTAGTTTCAATCTCTTTCCTTCTCTTCAAGGATTTCTTTAGTTTTTCTCTTTCCCCATTAAGCTGATGTAGGATGAGATGTATTTCAATCTCTTGGTTCTTAATAGTCTTTCCCATCTAGTAGACTTCCATTTCAAGATCTTTCCTCTAAGCTACAACGATTCTTTTTTCGAGAACAAGGCTCTAATACCAATTGTTGGAATTACAAGTACACCCACAAATCCTCACTACTACAACAATAAAGTGTATCTAATGAAGGTTACAATGGTTTAACCATGAATCATGGTCTTCCCTATGAAAGGCCTACACTATTAAAGGCTTACAAAGACTATTAAGTCCCACATTGTTAGATGATTTCAAAACCCTGTTAGAAGTGTGCCTAGTTAGAGAACTTCAACTTACAATTAAGTAAGAACCTTATTAAAGGATTTCATATAGCCAATTAGGACTACTCTATTAATAGATTTAACTGAAATCACCTATTATAATGTCTCAATATAGATCCTTTGGTTGGTACTTGCTTGCCTAATAATAGATCACCTTTACACAATCTCTAACTGATCCTTCATGATCTGATGTCCCTAATGTTGTATCCTCTTCTATCCTCAGTTCTTTACTAAGTGATTTTGCAATTCACTCTTACTTCTAAGTCACTTTGAATACTTTGCAAGCTATCTTGTTTGCTCTTCCAATTCGATTGTTCACCCCTTGTATATAGTTAAAAATTTTAGAACTTCATCCTCCTTAAGAAGACTTTGGTGGCTTAGGGTTAGGTATGAATCTATAGCTGAGATTCATCCATTTTTTTGCTTAAACCTTCCCATTTTCTAATTGCCTACATGTAATTACATAAGGAATCCACATATAGATTCATCCCTATCTCCAAAACATCATAATATGTCCCTAATTTGTCTTGAAAATATTTTACATAGTTGTTTGTGTCATTACAAACAAATATGTCAAAACTATGTCACTCACCATATGAAGTCTCTGATACTTGGGATACATTGTATTTCTACTTTTGACTTGACACTTTCACTACTCGGCATCCACTATTTACTCAGCACTTGAATCACTTGGCATGGTTTATCTGCTCAACACTAGAGTGACTCGGCACATGATTGACTCGACACTCATTGCAATTCAGCATTGTCTAACATTTACATTTTCTGCTCAGCATATATTACTAGTTTGACATTAACTAAGTAAATGGCATGAGTATGTTCACACTCACTTGTCAAAACCAATTTGAGATTAACATCTTGGTTAACACTAAGTAGCTTAGTTAACACTAGACTCACATGACCTCAACTACGAACTTGGTAAGTACTGCACAACTCATTTTGCACTAGTAAACTTAGCATACACTGAGATGCTCAGTTTATAGTGCTAGTCATCACCTTATTAGTAACTACTTGGTGCAAACTAAAATTTTTTGAAAGGACTTGGTAGCAACTATAGAACTCAGTAACAAATGAAATACTTAGTCAACAGTTTTACTTGTACAATATGCTCGATATAAGCTTACAATCTAAATAAGTGTATGACACTAATAACAAACATGACTAGAATGTCAATAGTAGGAATGTTACCAACTTCTTCACAAGAAAAGAAGATTAGAGGAACTTTACCTTTTTAATATTCTCTTCCTTTGGACTACTTCCTTGCAAGTAGGGCTTCAACAATTTCAAGATCACTATTTAAACTCTATTCTGTTTCTTCTTCTTTACTTCCTGATTCACTAGACTTTGATTTCACACACTTTTTCTTGAATGAAAGTTTAGCTTAAAATTAAAACTCAATACCTTTTGAGCTAGGAACATAGTTATCAAAGTTATCTGACTCAAAAGTTGTTAATCTTCCACCTAAAGCATCCAAAGATATTTTATTATTTTGATCACATCACATATCTTGAATAGTAGACACACCCTAATTGTATTAATAGGAAGAAGATTTTTGAGTACCTTTCTTACAATAGTTTTTTCATCAATGTCTCCTCCAAATGCTTTGATTGTGCTCACACTTGCTTTGATTCTTTTCAGATAGTTTGCAATGTTTTTATCGACTCTCATTTTCATCTGATCAAAATGACCTCTAAGACTTTCGGCCTTAGCTCTTCTTACATTGTCATCTCTTCCATAAATGTCTTTTAGTTTAGTCCACATTTAATGTACTTTTTTTTATAGTCTTTTACTTCATCAAATTCAATATAACTTCGAGAAAATGCAATATCTATCATCATAATGTTCTGATTCTTCTATTTGGCAATATCTTCAACTAATTGTTCCAATGGGAGTCTTGTATTCAACATCAAGATATTATCAACCTAAATCATTGGTGGTAGACAAATGTAACCTCATAAGTCCTTGCCATGTTGCAAAATTGTCTTTGTTCAATTTAGGAATCTCTCTTCTATAAGACATCCTAACCTTTAGCTTGGGTCCTTGAAACCTTCTCTGCAAACACCAAAATATCTGATACCAAGTTTTTGAAATATAAGAGGAGTAACTAAGATGGGAAGGGTGAATTAGTTACAACAAAAATAAATTCTACATCCCTTAGATGTCAGTACAAAATAAACTCTAAGAATTGAAAACTGTTGATGCTCAAAAAATAAAGAAATGTTGTAACTCGGTAAATAATTAATATGCTCAATAGGTACATAACATGAAAATTTTTAGATGTTATCTTTTATTACCATTACTGTAACTTTGTTCCTAACGCATAAAGAAAATAGCTTGAACATATTTGACACCAAGATTTAACATGGAAACCCAATTTGGGCAAAAACCACCAATTGCAACTAGTTACTATTTTCACTCTTTTGAATTGAGCCCTATTAGGAGTCAACCCTATTATAGGTTACAAAACACACTATTAGGTGTGACCTTATTAGAGGATTTAATCACCCTATTAGGAGTGGCCTTGTTAGAGGTCTTTAGACAATTCAAGAGAACTGCCACCTTGTTAGAGGACTTAGAAATAATTGTTAAGCTAACTTTGTTAAGAGATTTAGGTCACTACTACAATGTTTAGAGAGTAACAATGAGATAAACTAATTTTTGATGCAACTGAGTTGCTGATTATAGATCCTTGTTCTGGCTTGTACTTGATCCTTCTTGATTAAATATATCTTTTCTACTCCACAAGGATATTTTGGTTATCCTTTTGATTCGCTTCCTTATTGCATCATTAGATCTTCAAAATATTCCATCCATTTACATTCTTACACACACTTTTGAATTCTTAGTTTGATCATATACTTATATGTTTCATATTTTCAAGTTGGCTGGAATACAACTTACAATAACTAATATCATCTTCTCGTTCAGCTAGAAGCAATCGATGAATCAATTAAACTTAGTATGCCAAAACAAGAAAATCCTTGGTTAGCCAACCCTACTTGGTAGACACTAACATTGAAATGATTTTTCCATGTTAACCAAGTGAACTCAGTTAACATTGCATATTTGCAAAGTTCCTTTGGTAACCAAGTGAGCTCGGTTAATACTAGTTCTATCCAGCTTTTCTTGCATTAACCGAGTGAGCTTGGTTAACACTAATCTTCTACAAGTTTTCCTTTGATGCCTGAGTGAACTCAGCATACACTACCTTCTAAACTAGGAAAACTCTAGAATGCTTAGTAGACACAGAATACTATATTCACTATGCGAGTGAGCTTGTCACCTATTGACTGATAATGATATTCCATTTGTGTAACATCAAAGACAATGCACAATTAATCAATTGTATCCAACAACAATATGGCACTTATCTCTCGTGTTAGAAAAAATGATAAATAGATTATTGATAGTGTTTGCTCACGTCATATGACTGGAGATAAAACAAAGTTTGAGCACATGGAATATTATGATGGTGTTAGTGTCAGATTTGGAAAAAACAAACCATGTTGCATAAATGGAAAAGGATGGATCTCATTAACCAATGAACTTATATGTGATAATGCTTGTTAGGTTGAATGACTAAAGCACATTCTACTAAGTGTGGCATAGTTGAATAACATTGAATTCAAGGTAGAATTTATGAATGGGAAGGCCAAACCACTGGATGGAAAAAGAAATCTTGTTGGATCTAGCAAACAAACAAAAGGTAACCTATTCTATCTAGATCTCATTGAAAGTTCATGTTTTATTGCTCAAGTAGAAGAAAGACAGTTATGGCACAAAAGATTATTTCATGTAAACTTTGATAACTTGGTTAAGATAAGAAAAAACAAGAGATTAAGGGGAATTCCTAGCTTGAGAAAACCTAATATGGGTCTATGCAAAAACTATCAAATTGGTAAGATGGGAAAGACTATTCCAAAAGAAAGAACTATCATTCTAAAAAAGTCTTAGAACTTGTTCGTATAGACTTGCATGGACCTATTGGAATAGAGAGTTATAGTAGAGAAAATTTTTTCATTCTTTTTTTTGATGACTATTGTAGAATGGTGATTGTAATGTATCTAAAAGAAAAATCAGAAAATTTTCAAAAAATCAAGCGGTATTTGGCAAGAGTAGAAAAATAAACTAGAAAGAAGCTGAAATGTTTGAGATCGGATAGAGGTGGTGAATTTATTTCCAATGAGTTAAATGAATTTAGCATTGAAAAAGGAATTAGAAGACAAGTATCAACCCTTAGTACACCTAAGAAGAATAGTATAGCTAAAAGAAGGAATAGATACATCATTGATTGTGCATGAACACTAATGATAGAAAAGAATGTTGCAATCAAATACTGGAAGGGAGAAATCAACACTGTAGCGGATAACTTGAATAGAGTATAGCTGAAGAAAGACTCAAATGAAACATATTATGAACTATGGTATGGCTACAAACCTAATGTAAGTTATTTCAAAGTATTTGGATGCAAATGTTATATCTTGAAAGAATCTAGGAAAGGTAAATTTGATGTGAAAGGTGATGAAGGCATATTCCTAGGATACTCCTACAGAAGTAAAGAATGCAAATGTTTGAATATTTCTACTCATAAAATCATAGAAAGTGCAATTGTGAGAAATGATGAGTTTGGAGAAAAGAGTGAAGAAGAAAACAACAAAGAGCCTGAGGATTACAAAAGATTCATTTACAATGAAATAGCTCCAATACCTACTAAGTTGCAATCAATGCAACTTGAGTCATTGTCTGAAGGACTTGATTCACAGTTAGAAGCTACCAAGTTGTTGCTAGAGAAAACCAAGTCTGATGGACCCAAGTCATAGATAGTATGACACAAGCTTAATACTAAAGTTCATGAAGAAATTAATGAAAGAAATTCCAAGTCCAAAAAACCTATGTTAGCAAGATATGTTAGAAGGAATCATGTACCTAACTAGATCATTGGAGATAGGTCAGATGGAATAATAACAAGAAACAAATTGAAAGGTACATGTTTACTTGCTAAAGTTGAATCTAAAAATGTTAAAGTTGCTTTGGATAATGAAAGTTGGATTGAAGTAATGAATGAAGACATAGAAAAAATAGAGAAGAACAAAATATGGACTCTTGTTCCTAGTCCCAAGGATAAAAATGTAATTGGCACAAAGTGGGTATTCAGAAATAAGCTAAATGAAGATGGAGAAGTTTCTAGAGATAAAGAAAAGTTAGTATGTAAAGGTTAATCTCAAGAAGAAGGAATTGATAATGGTGAAACTTTTGCTCTTGGTGCAAGATTAGAAGGTGTTAGAACTTTACTAACATATGCAACTCACATAGATTTTAAAGTTTATCAAATGGATGTAAAATCTGAATTCTTGAATGGAATTCTTGATGAGGAAGTCCACATAAAGAAAATTGAAGCCTTTGTAGATCCTAGCAAAAGAGACATAGTCTGCAAATTATACAAGGCATTATATGGTGTCAAGCAAGCTCCCAAAGCTTGGTATGAAGGAATTCATAACTACTTGATATTGATTGGTTTTCAAAGAACAAATGATAACAATAGTTTGTATATCAAAGAAGGATCGGACAAGAAAACTATGTTGGTAAAAATATTCATGGTTGACACTTTATTCACAGGAAATGATGACTCATGCAAGGCATTTACATAAGAAATGAGTAGAGAATTTGAGATTTCTATGTTTGGAGAGAAAATTCTTTGTTGGATTATAAATCCAATAGAGGAAAGATGGTATCTGTTGGCTCCTAATTTAACAGAGTTTGAATAAACAAGTATGCAAGGCAAGAATGCATCTAGGTGGGTAAATCTCTTAAGATCTAATTATGTGACTAGTGTAATGAGCATAATTAGGATCTAGAATAAGAGATGAAACCACTAAATCTTCTATACTTAACCCAATCACAAGCATGAAATAGCTAATAGCATGGCTCATGCAATTGGTAAGCTAAGTGATGGTTAAACTTTGAATAACTTTCAACATAAAAGGGAAAAGATAATTTAATATGTTGATAACATGAAGACCTATGCATGAGCAACAAAACTAAATGATCCTATAGCTAATTAGTGCCTTATCTATTGCGAAATGACATGAATTACAACCATACATCTTCAAGAAATCCTTGACATAACTCCTACATCAAGATCCCTAATCTATGTTTCACCTTGTGAATAGACATTTACATCAAAATGAACCTCATACTTGACCTATCCCATCATGAAATCTGCAAGGCATGTGATAAACATCAAGTAATTACATGGCTCTTTGTTCCATTAGTAAGATACTTCAATCACATACATTCATAAACAAAATGCAATCTAGTTTATGCTCTTTGTTCACAAACTAGAAAAGATTACAAATCCATGAACAAGAGACAAGATTTAGACTGAAATTAAAACCCCTTGTTGTGTTTTTATTCATTTTCCTTCAAAAAAAATACATGAAAGATGTACATAAATACTTCATAATCACCAAACAAATCCAAACTATCTGTATTGAAACTACAACTACTGTTCATACAAGAAGAAATGTTGGGTGCCTAGCTTTCTTAGCCCGAGCAGAGCTCCTAGAGCTGAAGATGGAAAGAAAACCAACAACCTTTACAAAAGAGAAGAAGAAAGAAAATATAGTAAGGAAGCAATTCTTAGATTTGATCAAAAGATGACAAGTGTCCCCTAGAAATTCTTTCCCAAGAACCTAAATAACCTCTCTCTATATTCTCTCATAAAATGCTAATCATATCCCTTCTGTTTTGTCTTTCCAAATGAAAAATATTTTAGTAAATGACAAAAATATGATAACTAAACCCAGATATGTGCCAATTGATCAATTTGAAGTCAAAAAACAACAAAAACTCAAAATAACTAGATATAAGAGTCACTGAACATTTTTAAGGTGTTTCTCCACTGAATTCTACAATTGACAACTCAAAACACTTGATAAAACACACAAATCACTCTAAGAGACAAAACCTCCTATAGCATGTACCAGTTACATCTTGTGCAAAAACCAACTTTCTCCTACATTCTACTCCCAATGAATTCTTCTACGGTGGGCATCTCCCTTACTTGACATGACAACTTCCTTTCTTTGCATTGTGGTGCCTTTCCTTCCTACATGGGGTACTCTTCAATGCATGGGTCTTTCCCTAATTCTACTTCATTATTTTCTTTTATATGTTGTCCCTTTTCAACATGGCCTTTTCTCCATTCTCTCCACTCACATGTTCACCCTACTCAATGTGGAGTTCATCTATGGTCTTCAACATGCTTGCCTTTGTCTTTTGAATGGGTTTCTTGCGTTTGTTTTCTTCATATTCCATTTTCTTGTATCTCCTATATAAATTTGCATCCTTCCATGTCTTGGCACATTCAAATCAATAGTTATAGCAATAAACTACAACATTTAACTGTCATCTTTAAAGATTTTAGCAGAACGAGATATTATGATTTGACCATGGCCTTCTATGTCTTTATATTTTATGTTGATGAGCTAAATCAGCTAACTAATATGTCTTTGTATTTTAACAAACTGGAGGATCATGGAGGTCTCTGAGTTGTTGCTTTGGACCAAAATCCTAGAAAGTGGATTCCACTAATATAAGGCCAAAAAGGAAAATGATTAAAACCAAGTTGTAATACTTGATTTAATCTTGATATTTGTGTGCTTTGTCCTCTCTAAAGGGGTTTAAAACCATTCTATTAAGCTCAACCTTTATTTCATTGGCTTTAATATTTTCAGATACATTCAATCTCTCTCTTCCAAAATCTTCATGTACTCCTTTTGAAGTAGGACCTCCAACAGATTCAATTTGTTCAGATGTTCCTTTCACTTCTAAGGATAAAATTGGTTTCAAAACTTCTATTTCCAAACATGCCTTGTTAACTTTGAGAACATCCTTTTCATAAGAAATTGGTTTAGCATGAATAATCTTAGCGGGCTCTTCTTTCAACTTAGTAAATGAAACTGATGAAGGATTCTCACAGTTTCAAATCCTATTCCACTCAAGCTCTCCAAGACCACAGCCTAGAGAAACAATGCCTTCTAAAGACAAACCCTCCATAGAAATTTCCTTGTATAGCTCCCATTCATCCAGCCTGACACTTTGAAGCTTTTTCATAGCTCTGTGAAATCGATCTGACAGGATTAGTCAGGCCCCAAAGTGGGTCCAAATAAAAAAAAAATTATTTTTTAACAACTAATCCCTCAAATTGATCCATAGAATATCTGATACTGATTTGATGAAGAATCAATTAGTTTGCATCACTTTTTTAGCTTTTCAAAACTTATTTCACCTCTTTCTTCAACTCTAATTTTTGCATCAAGAGGTCCTTTGATTGGCCTTAAAAACTAATCCAAATATATAACCAGGCTCTAGGAACTGAAACATTGATTCTTTGTTCTACATATTCTTACTCTGTCAAATATCATCTGATGAAAATTTTTTAGTCAAAATATATTGACCAAAAAAGTTACCCTTTTTGAACTGCTTGCAAGGAAGACATGTTAGAAAACAAGAAAATGCTTTTAGATTTGGCTTTTAAAACTGGGTAAACTGACACCCAAAGAGATGAAAATAGGGACATTAGTTTTCTATCATGAGAAAAGTATGAATATGTGATTAGGGCTCATGATGAATAACAAGTTGCATTTGGTTAGTGGTCAAAGTGGGCTACTTAGAATTGCAGATTGGAAAGAATGGTAGAAAATCATTGTTTCTGCAAAAGGAATTGACTTGGGGATAGTTAAAGTATTTTTAGAGTAAAACATAGTGGTACAATCCATTTGATCTCACCTATCATGGATTTAAAGTTATGACATCAGGAAAAAGAGTGCTGACAAATTTGCACTTCTTGACACCAGTAAAACATTACAAATTGCATTTGGAATCACGTTTGAAAACTGATCAAATAGATTTGTCATAAGTTCAAAATTGAAACAAAGAAATTATTTGACCTCAAAAATGCAACACAAAAGAAATTTTAGCATTTTGGTCAATTGGGCCAAAATTACAACAAGTCAAACAAGGCTAGCTAGACTTCAGAATAATTCACATCAGCATGACATAAATAAATGACCAACTTTGAGGGATTCAAAACCTAGTAAAAGTGTCTTGAAATGACTTGAAATATGAAACATAGGCTCTTTGGTATGGACACTAAACACTCCCAAAATGGTGAGTCATGAAAAATTACTGGGTGTGAGATATTAACATGCAAACACACCTTTCTATCGTTGTTTAACACTGCCAAAAATGCAGAATTGGAGGTTGCTCAAAATGAGACTTCAAAGAATGGCTTAGAAAAGAAATTTATCTTCATGGGATGCATAGATGTATTGAAAGCATGGTGTTAGAAACATTAAACACCTCATGGGCCTCAAAAGTACAACTATGTCCAAATGCATCAAAAGCATTTATAGGGCCTAATTTTTTCAATAGCACTCAAAATTTGGGCTTTGATTTTGAGTCTTAATAGTGGCTCTATCTAGGGATGCATGTCCCTTGTGGGCATGGAAAGGATTTAGATCTCTAGAAGAAGTAGACCACATACCTTTGACAACAGAATCTTCTCTTGAACAACTTTATTGAAAGCAAAAAACAACTACTCCTACTATATACACATGATGGCCCCAGGCCACTACACTTGTCAAACCCTTTTACCTCAATGAAATACCTAGTTTTCAATTGCATTTTGCTAAGGTAAGCTACAAATTTCACTTTATACTTCCATTTCCATTTTCAAAAAAATCATCACTTAGCTCATGAGGCAAAACAAAATAATTGTCATCAATCTCATGGCGCATATGAAACTCAAAGACTATTTTATCATCATGCTCACTATGAGAAAAAAAATCAGCATGCTCATGATTTTACAAACTGAATTGAGAATCAAATTCCAACAATGATTCATGCATGCTATCAATTGGAAACACAAAAACTTCATATTCTGCACCATTCACCAAGTTGCATGTACTAAAAACTTGCTACTCACCTTGTGTATCTAGATGTGAAGAGTATATTAAATTCGATCGCTGCCTACTTGCAATCATGTTACTCATCAAATCAAATTGACCTTTCATTGAAACTTCTTCACACTCAAACAACTAATTAGTTACCAAGTCTTGAAAACTATCATGAAAGTGATGAAATACATCATTTTGATTGTAATCTTCATCAAACAATTCATTAGAATGAAATTTGAACTTATCATCAGCATATAGTGAAAACTCAGAATCAAATTTGTCACTTCTAGCCTTTGCTTCTTTGTCATATTTGAAACCAATTTCAATATAATCAGTATGAGAAGAATCTAAAAAAAAATAAAAGTTCTTCCTATTGGTACTCTTGTTATTAGAAAAGTCATTATCCGTATTGATACTTGATCTATTATAACATACACCTCCAAAACATGACAACAGATATTCTAATTTTATATCAAATCCACCATCAAATATTAGGGAAATGACCTCACCTTGAGAAGGAATACCATAGGGGACCACATGAGCATCTGAAGAAATATTAGCATATCTTTTGAGATCATCAGCCAACAATTCTGAAATTTCAACAACACTCAACAATACTTCATCACAAGTCTCTTCTTCTAGGTTTTGATCATAAACTAGCTGATATGAAAAACTTATAGTAGCAGTACCATTAATATGACAATATGAAAAACACAAATCCATACTATAACATATTACCTCTTCTTTTCACAATACCTCTTTACTAGGAGTGTCATTATTATCTTCACCCATATTATCCGCAGTATTATTAAAAATTTCCACACTCTCATGCATACTATCACACAGTTCATTTTCAATCACATAGCCATCTTCATCCTGCTGACTAAAATCATCTAATTTAGTAGATCTAGAATCCATCTCTTCATAATCACAAGAAATGTTTTCATTATCTATGAGTTCACTAGACTCACTATTACTTTCAACACATTCACATTGGCTATTTAAATCATTCTCAAATTTCTTGAAAAGACTATCAACATGAAAAATCTTTTGTAGCCTTAAATGTGATGGCTAGTTAACTGAATTAAGCATAAATACATGTAAGAAAGCAATAGGCCATGGCTATTCCTTGGGTATTAAAGACACATGCAAGCCCATAAGTGTTGATTTAAACCTTTCATAGATCTGATGATCTCTAGACCTTGAACACTTCCTACCACATTTCTTATAAATTTTACAATCTGATTGTGAAGATCTTTCTTAATTTCCAACAAATCTTTATGTCTTGGTAAACTAATTTTAGATTTGAGATCTAATACCATCTTAAAACAAAACTTCTACCTCTTTATTCTAGTGCTAAAATCACTTAATAGAGGCAACCATGTTTTGAACACTTGACTTCCATGAAAGGAAACATGAAAACCAATATACCATACCTCAAGTGCTGATGCTGAACTTTGATCTATTGATTTGGCATAGGTGCAAGACTGAAATTCTTTCACAGCCCTGGTCAAAACTTTGTAGAGCCGCCACCTCCTTGCAAGATGATAAAGAAATCACTGTTGTGATTTTACCTTTTACACTTTTATTTCTTATAATAGAAGACTGCAAAGAACACTTCAAAACTTATCAAGAATTTAGACTTTCTTTTCAAGAAACTATCAAAAGTATATGATCTGTCCACACCACTGAAAGTCCTTCAATATATTGCAATGAAATCAACTAGGAACAAACTGGTACAGAGATTTGAGAGTCACCACTCACACTTTGTGAGAAATAAAATATAAGTTGTCACTTGACAAATCTAAACCAAATGTTCATATGTAGGAGAAATTTCCAAATCATTAACACCTTGAAAAGAAAATACACTTCATAAATGCATTCTTGACTCTGAACTTTCTCAAGAGCACTTGCAAAAACTAAATTTATTGAAGATAGACTTATAACAGCCATAGAACACAATTTACATCCAATTTTACAACATAATGCTATCCATGAATAAACCTTAACTCGGGAGCACAAAACCTTGCATACAAAACTGAATATGCAAAATATATCAAAGGTTTCCAACTCCATAATTTAGGCATTTACAACCATTGTCCTCGTAAGAGTTTCCCATTTCTTGGATCCCAATTTAATAGAGTTTGAATAACTAAGTATGCAAGGGAAGAAGGCACCTATGGGCAACTATCTCCAATAATGGACATAATTAAACAAGAACCTAGGCCAACTATAAGGCTACACTCCTTCACTTCAGGCTTTGCAAAACCTAGGTGGGTGAACCTATTAAGATTTGATTATGTGACCAGTGTAATGAGCATAATCAGGATCTATAATCATAGATGAAACCCCTAAATCTTCTATACTTAACCTATAAATCACAAGCATGAAATAGCTAATAGCATGACTCATGAAACTAGTAAGCTAAGTGAGGGTTAAACTTTGAATAACTTTCAACATAAATTGGAAAAGATGATTTAATATGTTGATAACAACAAGACCTAAGTGTGAGCAACAAAAATTAATGATCCTATAGCTGATCAGTGCCTTATCTATTGGGCAATTACATGAATCACAACCATACATCTCCTACAAATCCTTGACATAACTTCTACATCAAGATCCCTGATCTATCTTTCACCTTGTGAATAGACATTTGCATCAAAATGAACCTCATACTTGACCTATCCAATTATGAAATCTGCAAACCCTATGATAAACATCAAGAAATTACAAGGCTCTTTATTTTATCAGCAAGATACTTCAATCACATACATTCTTAAACAAAATGCAACCTAGTTTATGCTCTTTGTTCAAAAATTAGAAGAATTTTGAAATCCATGAACAAGAGACAAGATTTAGACTAAAATTAAAACCCCTTGTTGTGTTTTTATTCATTTTCCTCGAAAATAAATACATGAAAGATGTTTATAAATACTCCATAATCACCAAAACAATCCAAACTATTTATATTAAAACTACTACTACTATTCATACAAGAAGAAATGCTAGGTGTGTGGCTTTCACAACCTGAGCAAAGCTCCTAGACCTAAAGATTGAAAACCAATCAACAACCTTTACAAAAGAGAAGAAGAAGGAAAATATAGCAAGGAAGCAATTCCCAGATTTGATCAAAAGATGACAAGTGTCCCCTCAAAATTATTTCCCAAGAAGCAGAACAACTTCTATCTAGCTTCTCTCATCAATTGCTAATCATATCCCTTCTATTTTGTCTTTCCAAATGCAAAATATCTTAGTAGAAGACAAAAATCTTATAATTGAACCTCGATATATGCCAATTGATCAATTTGAAGCCAAAACACAACAAAGACTCCAAATAACTAGGTCTAAGAGTCATTGAACATGTTTAATGTGTTTCTCCACTGAATTTTACAAACTTAAAGTACCTGATAAAAAACACAAATCACTCTAAGAGATAAAACATCCTATAGCATGTACTAGTGACATCTTGTGCAAAAACCAACTTTATAATTCGATAGCTTATTTCCTCCCAGTTCCAATGGTATATTGGAGTGTATATTTTGGTGAAAAACTCCTCTAGTGGTGGCCATTTCATGTTTAGGCTCCTATTTATTACTTTCATAGCACTTTATTTTAAAAATTGACCATTTCAATAGTTTAAAACTATATAATAATTCAAACTTTATTTAAAAGTTTGATCTACACATTCAACCAAAACATAAAAATTTAATTTTATGACTTTGATTTTTTTTTGTTTTCTCATTTGTATCAATCTTGATTTGACCACCCTTGCCACGTGTCAGCATTGGATTTGTTTATTTTTTTCTTTGCCATTCAACCCTTCCAGCTAGGTGCAACACGACATCATTTAATTCATCCTCAATTTTGCCATGTCAACATGCTACATCATCAGTCACTATGTCACTATCCTTGATAGCATTAGGCCACATCATCACTAACATAGTGACACATGTCACCTATTGCCACCTCAGTACCTTGGGAAGGTGCCACATCTGAAGCCTCTACCATATGTCAATTTTTGACTCGTCCACCTCATCGCCAACTCACTATTACATGCCATTTTTTTATTGAGTCACCATGTCACTATGTTAACAGTCAAGTAACTTTGTCTTGGTGACATGATGAAAACTGTTGGATCACCATGTGTCACAATCTAGTGACCTCTAATCTTCATTTGCCACATCAGCATTTTATTCATAGTCTGCTCACCACATGCTGCCACTTGTCAGATTTTAATTTTTCCTTATCACTGCTACCAAGTCCCACACTTCCTCACCAAATTTCAAGGTTTTCTGCCAGGGTGCCATGTCACTTCCTAAAAAACCTCACCATTTTCTAGTGGCAACATAGCGACCACCAGATTCTTCAACTTTTCTAGCAACTTCAACTTTTCTGATGACTTTTCCTCAGGTGCATTTGGTCAAAATATCCTCAAGTTTCATGTCAAGTAATTGTCTATGGGTTCCACAACAAGTTATATGTTTTTAAAAGGTTGCCTCTTGAAGAAAATGTGTCTATTGAGTGTTCATGTATTTAACAGCATTAAAACCCATCCACTTCATGAATGTGGGTTAAAAAATTTAGCCTATTTTCAACTGGAGGCTCCTCCACCATACATAAAGGTTTTGCTGAATGATTCTCATAGGTTCTCTTCTCATGAAGTGAATACAAAGGATGACCACAAGCAAGATAAAATATGTTGGGAAAGATTTAACACACAAGGCATCATTCTTGGTTATGAACACAGTCTCTTGGAGGCATTTTCCTTTGACCTGAGGTGTGGGGTGAACTTCCACTTTCCTTGTTATGACTACCCAACTCCTCACATTTTTCCAATTCTCATTTCATGTTGTGTGCTGGTTCAAAGGTGGTTCCCCTTCCTTGTGTAGTCTTCTTAAAAAAAACTTTCTCCTACATTCTACCCCTAGCAGCTTCTTCTATGTTGGGCATTTCCCCTACTTTACATGGCGGCTTCCTCTCTATTTGCATTCTAGTGCATGAGTCTTACCCTAATTATTCTTCATTCTTTTCTTTTTGGTGTCATCCCTTTCAACCACAACCTTTTCTCCATTCTCTCCACTTATATGTTCACCCTGCTCAGCATGGACTTCATCTATGGTCTTCAATGTCTTGCCTTTGTCTTTTGCATTGGCTACCTACCTCTATTTTCTTCATATTCCCATTTCTCATATTTCATATACAAAACTATAGCCTTCTATGTCTTGGCACATTCAAATCAACAATTATAGCAATAAATTGCAACACTAAACTATGATCTTTAAAGATTTCAGCAAAAAAAGATATTATGATTTGACTACGGCCTTCTATGTATTTCTATTTTATGGTGATGAGATAAATCAGCTAACTAATATGTATTTGTATTTTAAAGAAACTGAAGGATCACCAAGGTCCTTGAGTTGTTGCTTTGCATCAAAATCCTATAAATTTGATTCCACTAATATAAGGCCAAAAAGGAAAATGATTAAAACCAAATTGTAATGCATGATTTAATCTTGATATTTGTGTGCTTCATCCTCCCCAAAAGGATTTACACCCATTATATTAAGCTCAAGCTTTATTTCATTGGCTTCAATATTTTCAGATCCATTCAAACTCTCTCTTCCAAAATCTTCATGTGCTCATTGTGAGGCAAGACCTCCAACAGATTCAGTTTGGTCATATGTTCCTTTCAATTCTAAGGATAAAACTAGTTTTAAAACTTCTATTTCAAAACATGCAATTTTAGCTTCAAGAACATCCTTTGCATAAGAAATTGGTTTAGCATGAATAATCTCAGAAACTCTTCTTTCAACTCAAAATATGAAACTAATTAAGGATTCTCATAGTTTGAAATCCTATTCCACTAAGGCTCTCCAAGACCATAACCTAGAGCAATGATGCCTTCTAAAGATGAACCCTCCATATAAATTTCCTTGTATAGCTCCCATCCATCTAGCCTCACACTTGCAAGCTTTTCCTTAGCTCTGTGAAATCAATCTAATGGAACTAATTGGGCCCCAAAGTGGGTCTGACTAAACAATTTTTTATTTTCTAACAATTGATCCCTCAAATTGATCCATAGAATATCTCATACTGATTTCATGAAGAATCAATCAGTTTGCACCACTTTTTTAACTTTTCAAAACTTATTTCACCTCTTTCTTCAACTATGATTTTTGCATTAGGAGGTCCTTTGATTGGAATTAAAAACTGATCCAAACAGATAACCGGGCTCTGGGAATTGACACACTAATTATCTATTCTACATAATCTTAACCTATCAAATCTCATCTCATGATGAAATATCCTTGAAAAAATATTAACCATCAAAGTTACCCTTTCAAAACTACCTACAGGGAAGACATGTTAATAAACAATAAAATGCTTTTAGATTTGGCTTTGAAAACTGGGTAAACTGACATTTGGAGAGATGAAAACTAGGACATTAGTTCACTATCATGAGAAGAGTATGAATCTATGATTAGGGATCATGATGAATAATATTATGTATTTGGTGAGTGATCAAAGTGGGCTACTTAGAATTGTACAATTGGAACAATGGCAAAAAAGCATTTTTTACAAATCGAATTGACCTAGGAAAGTATGGAAATGGATTCATCATGACTCAAAAATTGGCACAAGTATAGTATTTCTAGAGTAAAACACAATGGTAAAATCCATTTGATCACATCTATCATAGATTTCAAGTTATGACATCACAAACAGGAGTAATGACAAATCTGCACTTCTTGATAATAGTAAAACTTTAAAAAAACTGATCAAACAGAATCGTCATAAGCTCAAAATTAAAACATAGAAATTCTCTGATCTCCAAAATGAAATTCAAAAGGAATTTTATCATTTTGGTCAACTAGGTCAAAATTACAACAAGTGAAACAGAGCTTCCTAGAATTTAGAATAATTCACTTTAGCATGACATCAATAAATGACCAACTTTGAGGGATTCAAAACCTAGTCAAACAGACTCAAAATGACTCAAAATCTGAAACATTGGCTCTTTGGTATGGACATTAAACACTCCCTTAGTGGTGAGTCATGAAACATTACTAGGTGTGAGATATTCACATGCAAACACACCTTCATGTCATTGTTTGACACTTGGGCAAAAATGCAGAATTAGGGGTTGCTCAAAACAGGACTTCATGGAATGTCTCAGAATGGAAATTAATCTTCATGGGACACATAGACATACTGAATTCATGGTGTTAGAAACATTAAACACCTCATGGGCCTCAAAAGTACAATCAGGTACAAATGCAACAAAAGTGTTTGTAGGGCTTATTTTTTCAATGGCACTCAAAATTGGGGCTTTGATTTTGAGTCCCAATAGTGCCTTTTTTCTGGGGATGCATGTCCCTTATGGGCATGGCAAGGATTTAGATCTTTGGAAGAAGCAGACCACACACCTCTAACAACAAAAAATTCTCTCAAACAACTTTATTGAAAGCAAGAAACAATTACTCCTACTATATACACACGATGGCCCTAGGCCATCGAACTTGTCAAATTTTTTTACCTCTGTCAAATACCTAGTTTTCATTTTCATTCTACTAAAGTAAGCTGCAAATTTCACTTTCATTAGTTTCACCATTTTCAACAACACCTTCACTTAACTCATGAGGCAAAACAAAATAACTGTCACCATTCTCATGGTACATATAAAACTCAAAGACTATTTCGTCATCATGCTCACTATGATAAAAAACATTAGCATGCTCATGATTGCACAAACCAAATTAAGAATCAAATTTCAACAATGATTCATGCATGCTATCAATTGAAAACATAAAAACTTCATATTCTACATCATTCATCAAGTTGCATGTACTAAAAACTTGCAACTCACCTTGTGTATCCAAATGTGAAGAGTATATTAAATCTGATCATTGCCTACTTGCAATCATATTACTCATCAAATCAGATTGAAATTTCATTGAAACCTCTTCACAGTCAAACAACTAATTAGTTACCAAGTTTGAAAAACTATTAGGAAAGTGCTGACATAAATCATACTAATTGTAATCTTCATCAAACAATTCATTAGAATGAAATTTGAATGTATCATTAGCATATAGTGAAAACTCGGAATTAGATTTGTCACTTCTAGCCTTTGCTTCTTTGTCATATTTGAAACCAATTTCAGTATAATCAGCATGATAAGAATCTGAAACAAAATGAAACTTCTCCCTATTAGTACTCTCCTTATTAGAAAAGTCATAATGTGTATTGACACTTGATCTATTATCAAATACACCTCCAAAAGTTGACAGTAGATATTCTAATTTTATATCAAATTCAACATCAAACATTAGGGAAATGACTTCACCTTATGAAGGAATACCACACAGGGCAACATGAGTATCTAGAGAACCATTAGCATATCTTTTGAGATCATGAGCTAGCAGTTCTAAAACTTCATCAACACTCAAAAAGACTTCATTACAAGTCTCTTCTCCTAGGTTTTAATCATAAACCAGTTGATCTAAAAAGCTTATAGTGACAGTGACATTAATATAACAATCTAAGCAACCAGAATCCATACTACAACATATTACCTCTTCTTTGCACAATACCTCTTTACTAGGTGTGTCATTCTTATCTTTATCCATAATATCTATATTACTATTAAAACTTTCCACACTCTCATGCATACTATCACAAGATTCATTTTTAGTCACATAACCATCTTCATCATGCTGATTAAAATCATCTGATTTAGTAGATCTAGAATCCATCTCTTCATAATCACAAGAAACATTGTCATTGTCTATGGATTTCCTAGACTTTCTATTTCTTTCAACACATTAACATTGGCTATTTAAGTCATTCTCAAATTTCATGAAAATACTATCAACAAGAAAAATAGTTTTTAGCCTTAAATGTGATGGCCAGTTAACTAAATTAGGCATAAAGACATCTAAGAAAGCAATAGGCCATGACAATTCCTTGGGTCTTAAAGATACATGCATCTCTATAAGTGTTGATTTAAACCTTTCATAGATCTGATCATCTTTTAGACATTGAACACTTCCTACCACATTTCTTATAAATTTGACAATCCAATTGTGAAGCTCTTTCTTAATTTCTACCACATCTTCTAGCACATCTTCATGTCTTGGTAAACTAATTTTAGATCTGCCATCTGATTCCATCTTAAAATAAAACTTCTAACTCTTTATTCTAGTGCTAAAATCACCAAATAGAGGTGACCATGTTTTCAACACTTTTCTTCCAAGAAAAGAAACACAAAAACCAAAATAATTCAAGTGTTGATGCTGAACTTTGATCTATTGATTTGGCACAGGTGCAAGACTGAAATTTCTTCAAACCACCGATCAAAACCTTGTAGAGCGACCACCTCCTTGCAAGATGATAAAGAAATCACTCCTATGATTTTACCTTTTACACTTTTATTTCTTATAATAGTAGATTGCAAACAACACTTCAAAACTTTTGAAGAATTTAGACTTCCTTTTCAAGAGACTATCAAAAGTTTATGATCTGTGCACACCACTGAAATTCCTTCAATATATTGCAATGAAATCAACTAGGAAAAACCTGGTATAGAGATTTGAGAGTCACCATTTGTACTTTGTGAGACTTAAAATATAAGTTATCACTTGAAAAATCTAAACCAAACCTTCATATGTAGGAGAAATTTTCAAATCATTAACACCTTGAAAAGAAAATACACTTCATAAATCCATTCTTGACTCTGAAATTTCTTAGTAGCACTTGCAAAAATTGAATTGTTTGAAGATAGGCTTATAATAGTCATAGAACACAATTTACATCCAATTTTACAACATACCACTGTCCATGAATAAAGCTTAACTGGCGATTACGAAACCTTGCACACAAAACTAAATATGCAAAATATATCAGAGATTTCTAGCTCCATAATTCAAAAATTTACAACCTGTATCCCCAGTAGAGTTGCCATGTTGTTGGCTCCTAATTTAACATAGTTTTAGTAACCAAGAATGTAAGGCAAGAATGCATCGATGGGCAACTATCTCTACTAATGGACACAATTCACCAAGAACCTAGGCCAACTATAAGGCTACACTCATTCTTCACTTCAAGCTCTGCAAAAACCTAGGTGGGTGAACCTCTTAAGATCTGATTATGTGACCAGTGCAATGAGCCTAATTAGGATCCAGAATAATAGATGAAACCCCTAAGTCCTCTATATTTAACCTAGAAATGACAAGCATGAAATAGCTAATAGTATTACTCATGAAATTGGTAAGCTAAGTGAGAGTTAAACTTTGAATAACTTTCAACATAAAAGGGAAATGATGATTTAATATGTTGATAATAACAAGACCTGGGTAGGAGAAACAAAACTAAATGATCCTATTGCTGATAAATGCCTTATCTATTGGGAAATTACATGAATTACAACCATACATCTCGTATAAATTCTTGACATAACTCCTACATCAAGATCTGTGATCTATTTTTCACCTTGTGAATAGACATCTACATCAAAATGAATCTCATACTTGACCTATCCCATCATGAAATTTGTAAACCCTATGATAACCATCAAGCAATTACATGGCTCTTTATTCTATCAATAAGATACTTCAATCACATGCATTCTTAAACAAAATGCAACCTAGTTTATGCTCTTTGTTCACAAACTAGAAAAGATTACAAATCCATGAATAGGAGACAAGATTCAAACTGAAATTGAAACCCCTTGCTATGTTTTTATTCATTCTCCTTGAAAAAAAATACATGAAAGATGTACGTAAATACTTCATAATCACCAAATGAATCCAAAATATGTGTATTAAAACTACAACTATTGTTTATACAACAAGAAATGCTAGGTGTGTTTCTTTCATAGCCTGAGCAAAGCTCGTAGAGTTGAAGATTGAAAACCAACCAAAAAACTTTACAAAGGAGAAGAAGAAATAAAATATAGCAAGTAAGAAATTCCTGGATTTGATCAAAAGATGACAAGTGTCCCCTTAGAATTCTTTCCCAAGAAACTGAATAACCTCTCTCTACCTTCTCTCATCAACTGCTAATCATATCCCTTCTGTTTTGTCTTTCAAAATGCAAAATATCTCAGTAAAAGAAAAAAATCTAATAACTGAACCTAGATATGTGCCAACTAAACAATTTGAAGCCAAAACACAACAAAGACTCAAAATAATGAGATATAAGAGTCATTGAAAATGTTTAAGGTGTTTCTCAATTGAATTCTATAGATAACAACTCAAAACACCTGATAAAACACACAAATTTCTTAGAAACAAAACCTCTTGTAGCATGTACTAGTGACATCTTGTGCAAAAACCATTTCATAATTGAATAGCTCATTTCCACTTAGTTCTAATAGTATATTGTAGTATATATTCTAGTGAAAAGCTCCCCTAGTGGGGGTATTTGAAATTTAGGCTCTTGTTCATGACTTTTCCAACACTGTTTTAAAAATTGATCTTTTCAATAGTTTAAAACTATATAATAATTCACACTTTATTTAAAAGTTTGATTTGCATGTTCAGCGAAAACATAAAAAATTAATTTTATGACTTTGATTTTTTCGTTTGTTTTCTCATCTAGGTCAAACCTAATTTGACTGCCCCTACCAAATGTCAACACTAGATTGGTTCATTTTTTTCTTTGTCATCTAACCCCTCCTACTGGGTGCCACATGGCATCATTTCATTCATCCTATGTTTTTCCATGTTAGCACACCATGTCACTATGCCACATCATCGGTCACTATGTCACTATCTTAGTTAGTATTGTACCATATCATTAGTGAAATAGTGACATGTGTCACCTATCACCATATCAACACCTCGATAAGTGTGCCACACTTGAAGCCTCCACTACATGTCAGTTTCTAACTTGTCCTCCTCTCTGCCAACTCACTACCAAATGTTAGTTTTTGATTGATTCACCATGCCATTATGTTAATAGTCAAGTAACTTCATCCTTACGACATGGTGACCACCATTGGAAATGCCACATGTCACAATCCGGTGACCACTAATCTCAATCTACCACGTCAGCATTTTATTAATAGTCTACTCACAACATGCTACCACTTGTCATATTGTAATTTTTCCTCGTCACTACTATTAGGTCCCACACTTCATTGCTAGATTTCAAGGTTTTTTGATAGGTCGCCATGTCAGTTGCCAGAAAACCTCATCAATTTTCAATGGTGACATAGCGATCACCAAATTCTTTAACTTTTCTAGCAACTTTTCCTCGGGTGCATTTGGTCAAAATATCCTTGGGTTTCATGCCGAGTAATTGTCTACGGGTTCCACCACAAGCCATATCTTTTTAAAAGGCTGTGTCTTGAAGACAATGTGTCTATTGAGTGTTCATGTATTTAAAAGAATTAAAGCGCACCCACTTCATGAATGTGGGATAAAAAACTTAGCCTATTTTCAACTAGAGGCTCCTCTACCATACATAAGGGTTCTGCCCAATGATTCTCATCGGTTCTCTTCTTATGAAGTGCATATAGAGGATGACCACATGCAGGATAAAACATGTTGGGAAAGATTTAACACACAAGGCATCATTCTTGTTTATGAATAGGGTCTCTTAGAGGCATTTTCCTTTAAGCTATGACATGGGGTGAACTTCTACCTTCCTTTTTGTGACTGCCCAGCTCCTCATGTTTTGCCAATTCTCTTTTAATGTTGTGTATTGGTTCAAAGGTGGCTCCCCTTCATTGTGTAGTCTTCTCAAAACAAAATTTCTCCTCCATTCTACCCCCAACAACTTCTTCTATAGTGGGCATCTCCCTTGCTTTACATGGTGGCTTCCTTTCTCTTTGCATTCTGGTGCCTTTCCTTCCTGTGTGAGGAACTCTTTAGTGTGTTGGTCTTTCCCTAATTCTATTTCATTCTTTGCCTTTTGTCACCGTCCCTTTCCACCACAGCCTTTTCTCCATTCTCTCCACTCATGTGTTCACCCTATTCAGCGTGGGGTTCATCTATGGTCTTCAACATGCCCACCTTTATATTTTGTGTGGGATGCCTGCTTCTATTTTCCTCATATTCTCTTTTCTCATATTTCTTGTATAAAACTACAATATTGTATGGCTTGGCACATTCAAATCAACAGTTATAGCAATAAACTACAACACTAAACTATGATCTTTAAATATTTTAGCAGAATGAGATATTATTATTTGACCGTGGCTTTCTATGTCTTTATATTTTATGGTGATGAGCTGAGTCAGCTAACTCATATGTCTTTATATTTTAAAAAAACTATAGGATCACCAAGGTCCTTGAGTTGTTGCTTTGCATCAAAATCCTAGAAAGCTGATTCCACTAATATAAGGTCAAAAAGGAAAATAATTAAAACCAAGTTGTAATACTTGCTTTAATCCTAATATTTATGTGCTTCCTCCTCCCTAAAGGGGTTTAAACACATTCTATTAAGCTCAACCTTTGTTTCATTGGCTTCAATATTTTTAGATCCATTCAAACTCTCTCTTCCAAAATCTTCATGTGGTCCTTGTGAAGCAAGACCACCAATAGATTCAGTTTGGTCAAATGTTCCTTTCACTTCTAAGGATAAAATTGGTTTCAAAACTTTTGTTTCAAAACATGCCTTGTTAAAATTGAGAACATACTTTTCATAAGAAATTGTTTCAACATGAATAATCTTAGTGGGCTCTTCTTTCAACTCAATAGATGAAACTGATGAAGGATTCTCATAGTTTGAAATCCTATTCCACTCAAGCTCTCCAAGACTATAGCCTAGAGCAAGAATGCCTTTTGAAGATGAACCCTCGATATAAATTTCCTTGTATAGCTCACATTCACCCAACCCCACACATGCCAGCTTTTCCTTAGCTCTGTGAAATCAATTTGATGGGATTAGTTGGGCTCCAAAGTGGGTCCAGCTAAAAAAAATTTCATTTTTGAACAACTAATCCCTCAAATTGATCCATAGAATATCACTTTTTAAACTTTTAGAACTTACTTTACCTCTTTCTTCAACTATAATTTTTGCATTAGGAGGTCCTTTGATTGGCCTTAAAAATGATCCAAATAGATAAAAAAGCTCTGGAAACTAACACACTGATTCTTTGTTTCACATATTCTTACCTTGTCAAATCTCATCCCATGATGACATCTCAGTCAAAAGATATTGACTTTCAAAGTTACCCTTTCAGAACTGTCTGCAAGGAAGACATGTTAGAAAACAATGAAATGCTTTCGAATCTAGCTTTGAAAACTGGGTAAACTGACACTTGGAGAGATAAAAACTAGGACATTAGTTCACTGTCATGGGGAGAGTATGAAACTACAATTAGGGCTGATGATGAATAACAAGACACATTTGGTGAGTGGTAAAAATGGGCTACTCAGAATTACAGATTGGAAACAATGGCAGAAAAGTGTTTTTTCCAAATGGAATTGGCCTGGGAAAGTATGAAGACAGATTCGTCAAGACTTGAAAAATGACATACTTAAAGTATTTTTAGAGTACAATACACTGGTACAATCCATTCAATCTCACCTATCACATATTTCATGTTATGACATCACGGACATTAGTACTGACAAATCTGCACTTCTTAACACTAGTAAAACTTTACAAATTGCATTTGGAATCGCTTTTGAAAACTGATTGAATGGATTCATCATAAGATCAAAATTGAAACATAAAAAGTCTATGAACTCTAAAATACAACACAAAAGTAATTTTAGCATTTTGGTCAACTGGGTCAAAATTACAGCAAGTCAAGTAGGGTTTCCCAAAATTTAGAATAAATCATATCAGTATGACATCAATAAATGACCAACTTTGAGGGATTCAAAATCTAGTGAAACAGACTCAAAATGACTTGAAATGTGAAATATAGTCTCTTTGGTATGGATTCTAAACACTCCCAAAGTGGCGAGTCATGAAACATTACTGGGTGCAAGATATTCACATGCAAATACACCTTCCTATCATTGTTTAACTCTTTGGCAAAAGTGTAGAATTGGAGGTTGCTCAAAATAGGACTTCATAGAATGGCTCAAAATGGAAATTTATCTTCATTGGATGGATAGATGTACTAAATGCATGGTTTTAGAAACATTAAAAACCTCATGGACCTCAAAAGTACAATCAGGTACAAATGCATTAAAAGCATTTATAGGGCCTAATTTTTTCAACGGCACTCAAAATTGGGGCTTCGATTTTGAGCCCCAATAGTATCTACATTACTCAATCTAAATATATCAAGAAGGTACAAAATAAATTTGGAATGAAAGATTGAAGGCAAGTTGGAACCCCTATGTCTATTGGACATAAGCTTTCCAGAAATGAAGATTCCAAAGAGGTAGATCATACTACATACAAATCAATGATTTGATAATTGTATTATATAGTGCATATGAGGCTTAATATTGCATTAGCAGTTGGTATGGTGGAAAAATTCTTAAAAAATCCCAAAGAAAATCACATGATGGAAATCAAGAGAATCATGAGATATCTAAAAGGTATTGAAGAATATGGTTTATGGTACAAAATAGGAGGCAATTTTAATTTAAAACTATTCACAGATGTTGATTGGGTAGGAAGTATTGATGATAGAAAAAACACAAGTGGTGGAGCATTCTTTGTTGATAAAAGATTAGTTTCTTGAACAAGCAAGAAAGATAATTCAATTTCTCAGTCCGTAGTAGAGGCAAAATATGTGGCAATGATAGTTAATTTTTCTAATATTGTTCAATTCAAATAACTATTGGCACATATAAATATAGAGATCAAGGATCTAGCAGTTATATATTGTGCTAACACTAGTGCAATTAATATATCAAAGAATCTAGTGATACATACGAAAACAAAACACATTTTTATAAAATATCATTATTTGAGAGAATTGGTAGAAGATAAAGAAGCAAGATTGAAATTTCTAAATACAAAACTATTGGAAATATAGGAGGACCAATTGAGAGGGGAGGGGTGAATCAGTTACTACAAAAATAAATCTTAGATCCCTTAGATGTCAGTATAAAATAAAGTATAAAACATAAATACTGCTTATGCTTAATAAAAAAACATAAAATGATATAACTCAATAAGTACTGATTATGCAAATTTTTAAATGTTATTTGTGATTACCCTTACTTTGAATTAGTTGTAAACACATGAAAGAAAACATTATGAACACATTTGACAATAGGATTTAATGTGGAAACCCAATTTGGGAAAAACCACCAATTGGAACTAATTATTATATTCACTATTATGAAGTGAGCGGTATAAGGAGCCAACCCTATTAAAGGTTACAAAACACACTGTTAGGTGTGACCTTTTTAGGAGTGGCCTTGTTAGTGGTCTTAAGACAACTCAATAGAACTACTACCTTGTTAAAGGATTTACAAATAGATATTAAGCGAACTCTGTTAAGAGATTTAGATCACTGCTATAATGGTTAGAGAGTAACAATGAGATGATTTGATTTGAATGTAACTAATTTTCTCATTATAGATCTCTATTTTGGCTTGTGCTTGATCCTTCCTGATCAAATATAGCTTTTCTACTCCACAACAATATTTTGCTTATCCTTCAAATTTTCTTTCTCTCTTCATCATTAAATCTTCAATACATTCATAAAACTTTCACACACTTTTTGAATCTACAACTTGATATTATACTTATATATTTCATATTGTCAAGTTAGCTCATATGCAACTTAGAATAATTAATATTCATCATCATAGTTGGCTAGAACCAATGGATAAATTAATTAAGATTAATATACCAAAATAAGAAAATCCTTCGCTAGTCGAGCTAGCTTAGTAGACACTAACTTAGAAGTGATTTCCTATGTTAACCAATAGAAGCTCAGTTAACACTGCATACTTGCAGAGATCCTTTGAAAATAGAGTGAAATCAATTAACATTGGATCCATCCAAATTTTATTCATTAATTGAGTGAGTTTTTTTAACACTTCTTCTACAGACTTTCCTTCGACTTCTAAGTGAAGTCGATAGATACTACCTTCTAAACTAGGAAAACACAGGAACACTCGATAGACACAAAAAATTGTCTTCATTGCCTAAGAGAGATCAACATACACTGACTGATAATGATATGAACTTTGTGCAAAATCAAATACAATACATAATTAATTAATTATATCCAACAATCTCCCTCTTTGGCATTGATGGCAACACAACATGTCATAACACAATTAAATTTTAGAATAAGGAATAAAGTAAGGAACATATCCTTAGTTTCATTCTAATGAACTCCCTTTGTCAGTGTGAGTTCTTTCTTTCACTAGTTTCTCCCTCTATCTACAACAACTTCTTCCAAGTTCGTTGTACCTCATAGATAATTCTTCATACAGTTTGAATCATAGCAAACTTCTCCCTCTTAAAAAAAACTTTTCCTCCTTTGAAATGACAAAAATTTATATGATATATGACAGTAAACTTCTCCCTCTTTGACAACACATGCCAAAGACAACAACTCTATTAATATCAATGTACCTTAAGTATCAATTCATTTGCAATATGTCCTTGTCAATTCTACACCAACTGATTGATCTTCAACTTTCTCTTGTTGATGCATCACTAAACTTTATTTAGTGAACCTCAAATAGGGGAATGACCCCTATCTTACCTCTTAGATACAGAAATGCATCCTTAGGTAATGACTTGGAAAATATGTCTACAATCTATTATTTTGTATTTATATATTCCAATATGACTTCTTTATTCTGTATCAACTCTCTTAAGAAGTAATATTTTATATCAACGTGCTTTGTTTTGGTATGCATTATTGGATTCTTAGATATACTAATTGCGCTACTGTTATCATAGTATATAAATATTGGATCTTTGATCTATATCTTTATTCCTTCCAATAATTGTTTGAACCATAAAATCATAGAATAGTTAGCTGCTACTACCACATATTCTACCTCTATTCTAGATTGAGAGATACAATTTTTCTTTCTTGTCCAAGACACTACTCTTTTACCAAGAAAGAATGCTTGAACACTAGTTCTTTTCCTATCATCAAGGCTTCCTACTCAATCAACATGAGTAAACACCTTCAAGTCCAAATTGCCTCCAATTTTGTACCATAAGCCATAGCCTTCAGTACCTTTTAGATATCTCATGATTCTCTTGATTATCATCATGTGATTTTCTTTGGGATTTGCTGAGAATTTTGACACCATACTAACTACTAATGCAATATTAGGCCATGTATGTACTACATACTACAATTTTCTAATCATTGATTTCAATGTGGTCTAATCTAGTTCTTTGGAATCATCATTATTGGAAAGCTCATGTCCAGTAGACATTGGGTTTCCAACTAGTCTTGAATCTTCAATTCCAATTTTCTTCAGTATCTCCTTTATACACTTAGATTGAGTAATGTAGATACCATTTTTTGTTCTGTTATATCTACAACCCAACAAAGAATTTTATCTCCCCAAACATGGAAATCTCAAATTCTTTACTCATTTCTTTTGAAATTTTTTTGCACAAGTCATCATTTCCTATGAATAAAGTATCATCAAAAAATATTTATGCCAACACAATCTTCTTATCTACTCCTCTGATATATAGACTAGTGTTATCATTTGTCCTTTGAAAGCCAATCTATACCAAGTAATTATGAAGGCTTTCATACCAATCTTTGGGAGCTTTCTTGAGACCATATCATGCTTTGGGAAACTTGCAAACCATCTATCTTTTACTAGGATCTACAAAGCCTTCTGGTTGTTCAATGCAGACTTCTTCATCAGGAGTTCCATTCAAGAGTATAGATTTAACATCCATTTGATATACTTTAAAACCTCTATGTGCTGCATATCCTAATAAAGTTCTAGGACCTTCTAATCTTGTAATAGGAGCAAAAGTCTCACCATAATCAATACCTCTTTCTTGAGGATAACCTTTACATACCAGTCTTGCCTTGATTCTAGAAACTTTCCATCTACATTTAGCTTATTTATAAACACCCACTTTATGCCAATTACATTTTTATCCTTAGGTTTAGGAACAAGAGTCCAAGTTTTGTTCTTTTCTATCTATTCTATCTCTTCATTAATTTCTTATCCCAACTTTAATTTGTTAGAGCATCTTTAACATTTATAGGTTTAAATTCAAGAAGTAAACATGTGCCTTTTAATTTGCTTCTAGTCATTTTTCCATTAGATTTGTCTCTAGTGATTTGATTAGGTGCATGATGCCTTCTAACATATCTTGCTAACACAAGTTCTTTGAGTTTTGAATGAGTTCCATTATTTTCATCATGAACTTCAGTATCAAGCTCGAGTCCCACTATCTATGACTCGGGTCCATCAAACTTGGTTTGAACTAGGTCGGTAGGTTCTGACTATGACTTAGCTCCTTCACACTGAGACTCAGGTTGCACTGTCTACAACTCAGTAACTATTGGAGATTTTGGGGACTCAGAAAATGAAGCCTTCTTTCTATAATATAGGTTTTGTAGGGTATCAATTTTATAGTAAATAAATCTTCTATAATCCTCTTGCTCCTTGTTGTTTTCTTCTTCACTCTTTTCTACAAACTCATCAATTGTAACATGTACACTTTCTATTATTTTATGAGTAGAAAAATTCAAACATTTTTATGCTTTACCTCTGCAGTAGTATCCTATAAATATGCCTTCATCACCTTTTACATCAAATTTTCCTTTTCTAGTTTCTTTCAAGATATAATATTTGTTTCTAAATACTTTCAACTAACTTATATTAGGTTTGTAGCCATACCATAGTTGATAAATAGTTTTTTTTGAATCTTTCTTCAACTATACTCTATTCAAGGTATGAACTATAGTGTTGATAGCTTCATTCTAGTATTTGATAGCAACATCATTTTCTATCATCAAGGTTCTTGCACAATCCATCATAGATCTATTTCCTATTTCATCTTTACCATTTTGTTGTGGTCTACCAAGGGCTAATACTTATCTTTTAATTCCTTTTTCAATGTAGAAATCATTACATTTATTGGAGATGAATTCACCACCTCTGTCTAATCAAGTAAACATTTCAATCTCTTTCCAATTTCTTTTTCTTCTCTTGCCATATACCATTTGAACTTTTGAAAAGCTTCTGATTTTTTGTTTAGATACATTATAGTCATCATTCTAGAATATTCATCAACAACAAGAATGAAAAAAATTTCTCCACTGTAACTCTCTATTCCAATAGGTCCACATAAGTTTGTATGAACAATTTCTAAGACTTCTCCTAACTAATACTTTTTTCTTTTGAAACTAGTCTTTCCCATCTTACGAATTTGGCAATTCTTGCATAAATCCATATCAAGTTTCTTTAAACTAGGAATACCTCTTACTCTTCTATATTTGGTTATCTTAACGAGATTATCAATGTTTACATGGCCTAGTATTTTGTTCAATAATTAGCTTTCTTCTACTTGAGCAATAAAACATGAACATTCACTAAGATCAAGATAAAATAGATTACCTTTTGTTTGCTTGCCAAATCCAACCAGATTTCCTTTTTCCATCCAATAGTTTTGTCTATTCATTCATGAATTCTATGTCCAATCCAATGTTATTCAACAATTCCACACTTAGTAGATTATTCTTTAGTCCTTCAAGCCAATAAGCATTGTCACATACAAGTTCTTTAGTCAATGAAATACATCATTTTCCTTTTATGTTACAAGGTTCATTGTTTCCAAATCTGACTCTACCTCCATCATAATATTCCATGTGCTCAAATTTTGTTTTATCTCCACTCATATGATGTGAACAACCAATATTAATAAGCCATATATAATTTTTTCTAACATGAGAGATAAGTATAATCTTATCTCCTTCATCATCAGATTCATCTTTTGCAGCAATATATATCATTTCATCTTCACTATTATCAAAATCTCTAGCTATTAAACAAGATTTCTTACCTTTTTCCTTGTAGTTCTTGGAGTTCTTCTTGCCTTTGTGCTTATTGCTTTTCTTTTCATCTTTGATTTCTTTGTTTGGACACCTTGCATCAATATGACCAACTTCTCCCCAAGAAAAATAGATTAGAGGAACATTACCTTTGTACTTTCCTCTACCTTTAGAATACTTACTTGCAAGTAGGGCTTCAAAAACTTCAAGATCATGGTTCAACCTTTCTTTTGTTTCTCCTTCTTCACTTCTTGATTGATTGGACTTTTATTTTTCTTACATTTCTCTTTGGGTGAGAGTTTAGCTTTAAAGGCTGACCCAATAACCTTTGAACTAGGAACATAGTTATCAAAGTTATCTAACTCAAAAGTTGTCAATCATAAAATTAGAGCATCCAAATATATTTATTTATTTGGATCACATCTCATCTCTTGAATAATAGATACTCTAATTACATGAATGGGAAGAAGAGTTCTAAGTACCTTTCTTACAACTATTTTCTCTTCAATGTCTCCTCCAAATACTTTGATTTCACTTACACTTGCTTTGATTCTTTCCACATATTTTACAATGTTCTCATCTTCTATCATTTTCATCTGATCAAAATGACCTCTAAGACTTTTAGCCTTAACTCTTCATACAATGTCATCTCCTCCATATATGTCTTTTAGTTTGGTTCACATCTGTTTAGCTATTTTGAAATCTTTAACTTCATCAAATTCAGCATAACTAAGAGCAAATGCAATATCAATCATCACGATCTTATGATTCTTGTTTTTTGGAATATCTTCAACTAATAATGTTCTAGTGGGATTCTTGTATTCAACATCAAGATATTTTCACTTTGAATCATTGATAGTAGCTAAATGTAACCTCATAAGTCCTTTCCATGGTGTAAAATTCCTTTCCATGGTGTAAAATTATCTCTGTTCGGCTTGGGAATCTTTATTTTGTAAGACATCTTGATCTTTAGCTTAGGTCCTTGAAACTTTTTTGCAAGCACCAAGAGCTCTCATACCAATTGTTGGAAATATAAGAGGAATAACTAAGAGGGGAGTGGTGAATTAGTTACTAAAAAAATAAATCCTAGATCCCTTAGATGTCAATACAAAATAAAGTTTGAAAATTGAATACTATTGATGCTCATTAAACACAAATAAAATGTTGTAAGTCAATAAGTATTGATTATGCAAATTTTTAAATGTTATTTATGATTAGCCTTACATTGACTTAGTTGAAAACACATAAAATTAAATAGCATGAACACATTTGGCACTAGGATTTAATGTGGAAACCCAATTTGGTAAAAACCACCAATTGCAACTAGTTACTACTTTCACTTTTCTGAAGTGATCCCCGTTAGGAGCCAACCTTGTCAAAGGTTACAAGCCACACTGTTAGGTGTGACCCTATTAAAAGATTTAACCACCCTATTAGGAGTGGCCTTGTTAGAGGTCTTAAGACAATTCAATAGAACTACCACCTTGTTAGAGGATTTACAAATACCTATTAAGCCAACTCTGTTAAGAGATTTAGATCATTGCTACAATGGTTAGAGAGCAATAATCAGATGACATAATTTGAATGCAACTAATTTTTTGATTAATGATCTCTATTCTAGATTGTACTTGATCCTTCCTGATTGAATATAGCTTTTCTAGTCCATAAGGATATTCTCTGTATCCTTCAAATTCACTGTCTTTCTTCATCAGCAAATCTTCCATACATTCATGACACCTTCAAACACTTTTTGAATCTACGACTTGACATTATACTTATATTTTTCTTATTATCAAGTTAGATCATATGTAGCCTAAAATAACTAATCTTCATGATCATAGTTAGCTAGAACTAATGGATAGATCAATTAAGCTTGATATGCTAAAACAAGAAAATCCTTTATTAGCTGACCTAGCTTGGTAGACACTAACTCAGAAGCAATTTTTTTTGTTAACCAACAGAAGCTCGGGTAACACTGCATACTCACAAGGATCCTTTCGCAATTGAGTGAGCTTTTTTAATAATGGTTCCATCCAAATTTTCTTCATGAACTAAGTGAGCTCGATTAACACTCATCTTCTACAAACTTTCTTTAGATGCCTCAGTGAAGTTGATAGATACTGCCTTCTAAACTAGGAAAATACAAGAATGCTCGGTAGACACAGAAAACTATCTTTATAGCTTGAGTGAGCTTGACATACATTGTCTAATAATGATATGATATTTGTGTAGCATCAAAGATAATACACAATTAATTAATTATATCTAACAAAATTGCATACATATTCACCAAGCCATTACCTAAGGATGCATTTCTATATCTAAGAGGTATGATTGGGGTCATTCCCCTATCTAAAGCTCACTAAATGAAGTTTGTTAATGATGAAGATCAATCAATTGGTATAGTATTGATAAGGGCACATTGCCAATGAGTCAGTACTTGAGGAACATTAATACTCACTAAATATCATCTTTGGAATGAGATTTCAAAGAGGGAGAAGTTTTTTCTGATATCTCATAGAAATTTTGTTAAGAGAAAGAAAAAGAGATGTCAAAAGGGAGAATGAACTTGGTCTATTATCAAAGGTAGATTTTGCTATCAAAAGTTGTTATACACAAAATTTTTCTGACAAAGGGAGAAACTGAGGGCAGAAAGAGTTCACACAAATAGAGGGAGTTCTAATGGATGAGAATCAAAATGAAACTAAGGATATATTCCTCACTCTATTCTTGCTCTAAAATTTCATTGTATTATGACATGTTGTGTCACCATCAATTCCAAAGAGAGAGATTGTTGAAATGATTGATTAATTGTGTATTGTCTTTTATGTTACAAAAAATGTCATATCATTTCCAATCAGTGTATGTTGAGCTCACTTGAGTATTTGAGTAATTTTTTGTGTCTACTAAACTAATCTAGAAAGGTTCACTGTTGGGTCGAATAGACTTTGGCCCCACACTTAATATTACCCCCAATATCTTGTATGGGGACTCTAGTTTAGACATTTCATTTCCAGATGTGGTTGTAGAAAATTTTTCCAAAGGCTTTTCTCTGAGCCTTGTTGGAAGATTCTTATCTTTTGAACCCAGCATAGAGATGGTTAGGAAATGGGTCTCTAATAGGTGGAAGTAAAAAAGATTGGCTATGGTTGTGGCCATAGTAGGGGAAATATTACTTTTTAAATTTACAAATAAAGAAGATTAGAACTAGATTTTGGCAAGTTTCTAGAGAATGGGAAAAGACAATCTAGTTGTGGCTAAATGGAAACCTAGATTCAATCCTAGAGTGGATTTCAAGAGAATGGAACTAGTTTGGGTTAACCTTCCTAGCTTGCCACTAGGATTACAAGATGAAAAAATCTCTTAATAGGTTAGCAAATTATTTAGCCATTTCGTTAAGGTGGATGTTTTTACCCTAAACAAGTCCCTATTAGGCTTTCCTACACTTTTTGTGAATGTGGTTGACAATAATACCATTTCAAACTGAATTGTCTTGAACTCAAAATGGGGAACTTGGTGGAAAGCTATCAATTATGAAAATGTTAACTTATACTACCAAAAATGTAGGTGGTATGGCCATGTATTTTTTGAATGCAAAGAAGGGTTCAACAAAAAGGATGGTGGTAAAGAGAAAGAAACCATAAAATAGTGTTGGAAATCTGATTGAAAAGCTCATTGATGAAGATCAAGGAGGGAGATTGTTGTAAAGAAGGAAGATTGTTGTTTTCAATCATTATTTTTTCATTGATGTCAAATCTAGTATTTGTAGGAATGAAATTTACTTATAAGATCCAAGTACTATCACTTAGTTGATTAATGAAGATGATTTGATCAACAAGATGTAACAAGATTACCTAAGGGAAAGGTTGAGTTATGATTTTGTAATTAAGTGCAAGGATCAGTTAAGACAATGGTTAAATGATGTATTGATAACATACCCAAAGATACAGAGGTCAGTCACACTTAGAAACATTGAAGGAACAAGTTGTAACAAGGTTGACTACAAAGCTTAAACTAAGATCATTAGTGGGTGCTAAGAAAGTAAGTGAAAACTAAACAAATTCTTAGTTGGAGCTGAACAATGGGAAATTCTAGGGTTTGTCGAGTGATCTTCAGGTGCTGAGTGAAGTTTAGGTGTCAAGCATCAAAACATTTTATCTGGTGTGGAGTGATCTTCAGATTCTGAGCATTAGAACAAACACAATTGATGCTGAGTAACATAGTATGTGTCGAGCACCAGTATTTCAATAGTGCCAAGCTCTTGCATTATTTTAAATAACAATGATTCACAAAATTTGAGTTGACAAAATGGTTACCTTGAATTTTTTGAACTAGTTGGAAGATAAGGAAGATGAGCTAGTGGCACAGAATTCTATGTAAACCAGTTTTGGGTGAATTTAAGAGGATTATTTAAGAAGTTTCGAGAGGGAAAAAAATATGGGTTGGATACAATAAATCCTACCTAATCCATACGAATTGAAATCAAAAGGAAGGAAGAATCAAGTGGGAAAAGAACTCCAAGACTTTTAGTTAGGGAGTCATAGACCAAGAAGCAAATGTTGTTGATGCTACTACTGCCAAAGAGCCAAATTGTGAAGTAGTTAGAAGGGTGTCAAGAAGAAGGCATCTAGAAGAAGGAAGAGTATAGAGGCTCTGCTTCTACAAGTGGTCAAGAAGAGATAATTGTACTGGTACATCGAGCATAGAGACTCAAGAAGACTAAGATCCGAAGGAGGCCAAGCTATCAGAGTTGCAGAGATTGAAGGCCAGGCAATGGTATGAGCTGAGAAGTGATCTGAGATCTACAAGTTAAGTTGTATGTTGTAGTTAGGTCAAAGATTTTGTAATACTCTCTAGCAATTGTATTAGATATGAAAATCCTATGGACTTAGGTTGGTTTAATAGCTATTTGTAAATCCTTTAATAGGGTGGCATTCCAAGTGAATATTCTAAAGTCCCCTAACAAGGCTCACTTCTAATAGGGTGGTTAAATCCTCTAATAAGGTCACATTTAGCAATGTGCTTCAAGCCTTTAATAGGGTAGGCCTTTCATAGGGCATCCCTTTACAAGAGTGAGAATTGAGTAGCATGTTACTAGAGGTTTTTCCCAAATTGGGTTTCCATGTAAATCATTGTGTTATGTATTGATTTCTTATGTGTTATGCTTGCATGTTGATTTACAATAACTTTTTGGTTAGAAAAGTTAAACCTTGGATAAATGAATGGTTGAATGGGCTCACTATACGTAGTGAAAATTTTGAATAGGACATTCAGACCTTAAATAACTGATTCACCCCCATCCCCCCCTAGTTATTCTAAAGCATTTATAACAAATAGGTATCAAAGCCATCTGCTGATTTAGTTTCAAGGTACTAGAAGCAAGAAGATCAAGATGTCCAAATAGAAGTTCCCAAGCTCAATAAAGACAACTTTGCTACAAGGAAAAGTCTAATAAAATTTCACCTTGGATCAATAGGTGATTATGCACAAACCTCAATTAGAACAAAACATGTAAATCCAATAGGACCTCTTACTGTAGATGATTTGAGCAAAACGAAGGAACATAATCAAGCAATGTTGGAGATTGCCTCTGCACTTAGTTATGCAGAATATGACGACATCAAAGATAGTGACATTGCATTCAAGATGTGAAAAGCCTTATCAAGTATCTATGGAGGAGATCAGAATGTCTAGAGAGCAAAGAGAGAAAGCCTAAGAGGAAAGTTTGATGACATAAAAATGGAGGAAGGTGAAAATGCTACTCAATATACTACAAGAATAAAACAAGTGGTAAGTGCAATAAGAAGTCTAGGTGGTCAATTGGAAGAAGAAACTATCATTAGCAAATACTTAAAAACTATGCTCCCTATCTATGCTATTAGAGTTTCAGCCATTCAAGAGCTAAGGTGCATACAAGGAAACACACTATCCTTTGAAGGAGTAGTGAGAAGACTTACTGCATTTGAATTGTCCAATTTTGATAACTATAGACTTGAGAACCTTGAATCTTCTTTCAAGGAAAAGATGACAATAAACACTAAGGAGGAGACATCAAGCAAGAAGAGAAGAAAAGAAAAATATGCATCTAGTGATAGCAGTGTAGATGAGGAAGATGTGGAATAGTTAGAAGCACCGCTGGCTTGGACATTTCCTAGAGGCAAAGGTAAATTAAAGGGTAAGCTCCCTATCATATGTTTCAATTGTAATGAAGTGGGTCATATTACTGCAAGATGTACACAAACAAGGACATGGACATGAGAGAAGATGATAGAAAAGACTACAAAGAAAAAGGCAAGAGATGCTACATTATTGAAGAAGATTTTGATGATGAAGTATTCTATGTGGCCATGAAGGATGAATAAGATAAAGATGAAGATGAAGCAACAACATTGGTTACCTGTGTCAACAAGAATGACAAGTGGATCATAGAGAGTGGATGCTCACATCACATGATAGGAGATAAAAGAAAGTTCATTACCTTTACTCAATATGATGGAAATAGTGTTAGATTTGGTAATGATGCTCCATGTCAAATCAAAGGAAAAGGCTCTATTAAACTCATAAAGTAAATTTCATGTGATAATGCATACTATGTTGAAAGATTAAACTACAACTTGTTGAGTGTGTCAGAGTTAGGTAATATAGGTTGTAAAGTAGAATTTGGAAACAAAACTACCAAGATCTATGTAACTGATGGAAATCTGATAGGAAAAGGTGAACAAACTAGGAGTAATCTATTTTACCTAGATATGGAAGATGCAACATGTCTTGTTGTTAGACATGATGATGTGTGGTTGTGGCATAAAAGGTTGTGTCATATTAACTTTGATAATCTAATTAGCATTAGCAAGAAGAAGAAGATTAGAGGGTTGCCTAAATTGAAGAAACCTTAAAACATAATTTGCAAACATTGTCAACTAGGGAAGATGACTAAGTCTAGCTTCAAAAGAAAAACATACACTTCCAAAGAAGTACTAGAGTTAGTCCATACAGACTTATGTGGTCCAATAGAAATGCAAAACTACATAGGAGATAGATACATAATGCTACTTGTACATGATTATTCCAAGATGATGACTACTATGTTTTTAAAGAAAAAATCTGATGCATTTCAAATATTTAAGTGGTGTTTGGCTAGAGTTGAGAAGGAAATAGGAAAGAACTTGAAATGCCTAAGGTTAGATAGAGGAGGTGAGTTCACATCAAAAGAGTTTGAAATATTCTGCAATGACAAAGGTATCAAAAGGAAAACATCAACACCAAGAACTCCACCACAAAATGATATTGCTGAGAGAAGGAATAGGTCAGTGATTAATGGTACTAGAACCTTGATGATGGAGAAAAATGTTGCACTAAAGTACTAGAGAGAAGCTATAAGTACTATAGTCTACACACTGAATAGAGTTCAAGTCAAGAAAGGTACAAATGCAACACCTTTTTGAATTATGATATGGTCACTCACCTAATGTTAAACATTTCAAAGTATTTGGATGTAAATGCTATATTCTTAAAGATACTAGAAATGGAAAGTTTGATGCAAATAGTGATGAAGGCATATTCCTTGGATACTCCACTAGAAGTAAGGCATATAAGTGTTCGAATACTAACACTAACAACATTGTGGAGAGTGCAAATGTAAATTTTGATGAGCATGCTAAAGTTTAGGTTGATGAAACTAAGCAATTAGAGGATTATAGATCCTTTGTATACTTCTATGAAGGAATGATTATTGAAGACAATGTTGCAAATCAAGTTGGGAATCAGGAAAAAATTTCAGTATCAGCCAAGTTACAGCTAGTGAATGACGAGCTGCATTCAAAAGCCAAGCTATAGAATGTAGAAAATGCAGATTTTGGTTATAAAAATAGTATACATGAGAGAAATGATGAAGTGCAAGATGAAGAAAAAAAAAATGACTCTGAAGCTAAAGGATCAAACATGGAAAGAAGAAGAAAACCAAGGTTAGCTAAGTATGTACAAAGACATCAGCTTGTAGAGAAAATCATTGGTGACAAGGATGCTAGACCAATGACAAGCAATAAACTAAGGAATGAATCATGTCTACTAAGCAAGGTTGAACCTAAAATAGTGAAAGATGCACTATAAGATGATGACTAATATAAAGCCATGAAAGAGGAGGTAGATTAGATTGAGAAGAACAAAACATGGACCCTAGTTTCTAGACTAGTTGATAAGAATGTGAAAAGTACTAAATGGGTGTTTAGAAAAAAACTTGATGAGAATGGTGAGATAACAAGAAACAAAGGTAGACTAGTTTGCAAAGGCTATGCACAAGAAGAAGGATTGGATTATGGGGAAACATTTGCTCTTGTTGCAAGAATAGAAGGAGTGAGAACATTATTTCCATATGTTGCATACAAAGGTTTCAAAGTGTACCAAATGGATGTAAAGTTTTCTTTTCTGAATGGTATACTAGAAGATGAATTCTACATAGAACAACCAAAGGGATTTGTTGATGATAAGAATAAGAATATGGTCTATAAACTACACAAGGCACTTTATGGATTGAAGCAAGCACCTAGAGTATGGTACAGGACATTGCACAAATATCTTATGAAAATAGGATTTGAGAGAACAGATGACAACATCAACTTGTACATCAAAGCTTAAAAAGGTAAAGATATTTTGATATCAGAAATCTTTGTTGATGATATAATATTTGGAGGAAAAGATGTTCTATGCAAAGATTTTGTTGATCAAATGAAGCATGAATTTGAGATGACAATGTTTGAGGAAATTAAATTCTTTGTTGGATTACAAGTACATCAATTGAAACATGAAATATTTGTGACCCAATCCAAGTACATCAAGGAGATACTCAAAACATTTGGATTAGAAGAGTCAAAACCTGTTAGCACACCAATGGCAATAGGACATAAGCTATCCAAGAATGATGAGTCTACTGAAGTAAACTAGACATTATATAGATCAATGATTGAAAAGCTACAATATGTTGTACATAGTAGACCAAACATTGCATTAGCTATTGGAATAGTGGCAAGATTTTTTGCAAATACAAGAGAAAATCACTTAATGGTAGTAAAGAGAATACTGAGGTACCTAAAAGGAACTGATGACTTTGGTTTGTACTACAAGAGGAGTGAAAAATTTGAACTAAAAGCCTACATTGATGTAGATTTGGGAGGTAATATTGATGATAGAAAAAGCACCAGTGGCGGAGCACTTTTCTTGGGAAAATGGTTGATTACATGGACTAGCAGAAAGAAAATTTGTACCTCATAGTCCACTACTAAAGCTGAACATGTTGCAGCTGCTATAAATTGCACCAATATTGTATGTATCAAACATTTGTAGCAAGGTATGAAGGAAGAGGTAAATGAGCTTGTGATACTTTATTGTGATAATACAAGTGCAAAAAACATATCAAAGAACCCTGTAATGTATGTTAAAACCAAGTACATTGCAATCAAGTATTGCTATGTATGAGAGTTGGTGGAAGACAAACAACTGAAGATGGAATATGTTAGCTAAAAGGAACAGATTGTTGACATTTTCACAAAAGCACTACCTAAAGATGATTTTGAGTATCTTAGAGGTAATTTAGGGGTGATACCCCTAGCCAAAGCTACTTGAAGCAAAAGAAAGAATGCCCTTACATCAAATGAGTTGATTGTTAAAAGATTTTATACATTGATGTAGAGGATGTTTACTTTAGGATTCATACCTAAATTAGTAGAAGTGCTGAAGTTCCAAATCAGTCACAAGCAAGGTGACAAAGGGAGAAATTGAATGAACCTTCAAAAGCTGATAAAATGCTAATATGTCTTTGGTATTGTTGTCAAAGTGGGAGAAATTGTGAGAAACTGATCAAATGTTGATAATCTAGTGATCAAAAGTATGAGGGAGAAATGACAAGAAAAACTAGAATCTGATCAAATGAAGATAGAAGGAGAAGTTGATAGAAATAATCAAAAGTTGATCAGAATAGCAGAAGATGAGTAATACAGAGGGAGAAAAACAAAGAACAAGGATATAACAGCTAAGAGGGAGAAGCATAAATGAAGCAATCAAGATAGTAGAAGGAGATGTGAAAACTGATGGTAATACAATTACTTTTTGGCATCTGACTTACTTAGCATTTGATTAAATAGTTTAGTCTGATGGTTGATTAGTTTGGTTTGCCATCAATGCCAAAGAGGGAGATTGTTGGAAATCTAATTGAAAAGCTCATTGATGAAGATCAAAGAGGGAGATTGTTGCAAAGAAGGAAGATTGTTGTTTTCAATCATTTTTTTGTCATTGATGTCAAACCTCCTGTTTGTAGGAATGACATTTTCTTATAAGATCCAAGTACTATCACTTAGTTGATTGATTAAGAGGATTTGGTCAACAAGATGTAACAAGACTACCCCAAGGGAAAGGTTGAGTTATGATGTTGTAATGAAGTACAAGGATCAATTAAGACAATGGTTAAATGATGCATTGATAACATACCCAAAGATACAAAGGTTCAAAACACTTAGAAACATTGAAGGAACAAGTTGTAACAAGGTTGACTACAAAGCTTAAACTAAGATCATTACTAGGTTTCAAGCAAGTTAGTTGAAGCCAAGAAAATTCTCAGTTGGAGCTGAGTAATAGGAAATTCTAGTGTATGTCAAGTGATCTTCAGGTGTCAAGTGAAGTTTAGGTGCCAAGCATTAGGAAATATTAGTTGGTGCCCAGTGATCTTCAGATGTCGAGCATTAGGAAAAACACAGTTGATGCCAAGTAACATAGTATGTGTCGAGTACCAGTCTTTCAATAGTGTCGAGCTACTGCATTATTTTAAATAAAATAGATTTTCCAAATTTGACCTGACAAAGTGGTTACCTTGAATTTTTTGAACTAGTTGGAAGATAAGGATGATGAGCTGGTGGCGCAGAATTCTATGTAAACCATTTTTGGGAAAATTCAAGAGGATTATTCAAGAAGTTTCTAGAGGAAACAAAATATGGGTTAGATACAATGAATCCTACCTAATCCATACAAATTGAAATCAAAAGGAAGGAAGAATCAAGTGGGAAAAGAACTCCAAGAATTTTATTTAAGGAGTCACAGACCAAGAAGCAAATATTGCTGATGCTACTACTACCAAAGAGCCAAATTCCAAAGTAGTTAGAAGGGTGTCAAGAAGAAGGTATCTAGAAGAAGTAAGAGCACAAAGGCTCTACTTCTATAAGTGGTCAAGAAGAGATGATTGTACTAGTACATTGAGCATGGAGACTCAAGGAGACTAAGCTATCAGAGTTGCAAAGATCGAAGGCCAGGCAAAGGTATAAGCTAAGAAGTGATCTAAGATCTACAAGTTAAGTTGTATGTTGTAGTCAGGTCAAAGATTTTGTAATACTCTCTAGTAATTGTATTAGATATGAAAATTCTATGGACATAGGTTGGTTTAAAATCCATTTGTAAATCCTTTAATAGGGCGGCATTCCAAGTGAATGTTATAAAGTCCTCTAACCAGGCCCACTTCTAATAGGGTGGTTAGATCCTCTAATAAGGTCACATTTAACAATGTGTTGTAAGCCTTTAATAGGGTAGGCCTTTCATTGGGCATCACTTTTGAAGAGTGAGAATTGAGTAGCATGTTACTGGTGGTTTTTCCCAAATTGAGTTTCCATGTAGATCAATATGTTATGTGTTGATTTCTTATGTGTTACACTTGCATATTTATTTACAGTAACTTGCTAGTTAGAGAAGTTAAAGCCTAGATGAATGAATGGATGAATGGGTTCACTATACTTAGTGAAAATTTTGAATAGGAAATTTGGACCTTGAATAACTAATTCACCCCTCCCCCCCACCCCCCCACCGCACACCCCCCCCCCCCCCCCCCCCCGCTTCTTAGTTATTCTAAAGCATTTATAACAAATAGGTGGGTGCCCTAGATGTGGGTCAAGGGAATCCTTAGAGATGAACTAGGAACTAGGACTAGTCCCTATGAAAGGGGGATAAGGTTGGGAAGATTAACCATGTGGGGCACAAGGACTAGATAGATAATTCTATGTCCAAGGTGGTTAACAGGGAACCATGTGACCTCCTACAGGAAGAAGAATTTTAAATTAACCCAGACTGACAAGGTAGTTAACAAGGCATAATGTAACCTCTTGGAGTTAAGAGGATTTTATATGGAGACTATTGAGGAAATGGTGACCTAGGCTATAGAGGAATGGTTACGTTAGATTGTTCAGGAAAGGGTTACATAGTTTTATCCATAGGAGGTGAGGGTGGGGATGGGCATCAACTTGGGGAGAGATGGGTCAAATTTCTCCTTGTTGCATGGCATTCTCATGGTTAATCTTCCTTTTATAGAGATTCATCTTCCCTTAGCTCTATAATCTATACTCTTAATTCTAGATACTCCTTTGTGGATGGATGGTGGTTGGGAGGAACATAAGTGGAAGAAAAATTACCAACCTAAGGCTAATGTGGGATTAGAGACAAGAAAATAGAAGACCACCAAAAATGGTTGTAAGAGTGAAGGATACTTCCCAGGATATCACTAATGGGTCCAAGAGGACCTTGGAGGATACCAAAAGAGGTAAGAATCAAAATTAAAAATTCTATGGAACATTAGGTGCCTCAACCACTTGATGAAATAAGTTTTTTTGAAATCTATGATCAAAGACCATTAGGTATATATAGTTCTCATTCAAGAAGTTAATCTAAGTAAATAGAATTTTGAAAAAATGGCCAACTATTTATGGAAAGGGGAAATTTGTCTATAGTGAAACCACATGTGCATTAGGGGGGATCACTACTTTGTGAAACCCTAATAATCACAATGGAGTTGAGCTCTAAAATCACCTATACTTTTTTGTTGTTTTGTTTAATGAGGAGGTGAATAACTAGATGTTATTGAACTTATACACTCCAAACATGAGGGGGGGAGGGGACATCCATCTCTGGAAAGAAGCCTCTAGATGCATGAAGAACTAGAAGGATGCTCATTCCATGTGTGTGAAAGATTTTAATACCTCCTTATACCCTTCAAAAAAGAAGAGGAGTTTGGAAGATGTCTTAGAGAGGATACATAATTTGGAGGGATTTCTATGTGGAAAAGAGCCAATGGATGTTGAACTACAGGGAGTCCAATTCACTTGGTCTAATAAGTAAATGGGAAACAACCTTATCTAGATAAGGCTTGATGGAATGCTCATAACAAAAGGATGGAATATCTTGTCATATACTTCCTTCTAGTGATTCTCAAGATTGTCTTAGACCAATCTATGATTTTGTTCACCTGATGTATCAACAATCACCATAAGAGGAAACCCTTCCACTATAAAATTTTATGGTATTACAATGCTTAATTTAGAGACCAGATTAACTATTGGTTGGATACAAAAATAAATGGTATGGCTATGTTGTATATAGTGAGGAAGATAGGAATTAGAAGAGGGGAGGTTATCAAGTGGAGTAAAAGCTATTTGGGAGATATCCTCAAATAGAAAAATAAATTGAAAGTAAGATGGAGGAATTACAAGGGAGGATGGTGGAAGGGGACTTCTCAATGGCTACCCATGAAAAGGAATATGGGGGCATGAGTAAATGGAACAAAGTGATTATGAGAAGAGAAACACTATTAAGAAGCTGATCAATAATGACAATGAAGAAGTTAATAATGAGGAGGGTCTACAGAGGTGGAATACATCCCATTTAAAAGTTATATACATTATCTTGATAATTTGTGTTATTTCCCACACTAAGATAGACTTCCTAAATGTTCTACACCTAGTTGTTAATGACAGAACTAAGCAAGACTTGATAAGGAAGGTGATCAAGGATAAATTTAAGAGGGAAGCCTTTTCCATTTGAACCTTCATGGCTCCTAGACTAGAAGGTTTTCCCTCACAATTCTTCTAGGAATTCTAGGAGATTATTAAGTATGATCTTGTCCATTCGATGAGGGATTTCATCACGACAAGTAAGATTCTAAGAGAGCTAAATAAGAATTTTACAGTCTAGAATCCTAAAATTAATGATCCCACATGAATGGAATACTTTGGATCCATAAGCCTTTGTAACACTATTTACAAGATATTTCCAAGGTGATGGTCAACATAATGAAACTAATCACCTCCCACAAAGTCCTACACTCCATGGAAAAAATAAATAACCCTTTTATGGAATTCATGATTGATATTTCTAAGGCCTATGAAAAGGTGAGAAAGAAATTTCTAATGAAAATTCTTAGTAGATTAAGATTATGGGTGCTAGAAATAGATAATAGTGGGAGGGTTGGGGGGGGGGGAGGGTGGGGAGGGGGAGGGAGCAGTGAATCAATATTCTACAAAATTTTGCCCATAACTAAAATATTATTAATTACTTTATAACTTGCATAAGAAAGTAAACCAATAATGTTGAACAGTAAATATTACCATGCACATAGAGAACTCATAATACCATTATTTCTTAACTAGGGAAACCTTGGCCAAGGGAAAACCCCAGAGGGGATTATACTGACTAGATGATTCACTAAATAATAGGATCATGTTAAGGATATTGTCCCTATTAGGAATCTATGAAGTACATATGGTGTCTCAAGTTCTTGTTAGAGGACTAAGCCTTGTTAGAAGCCTCAAACATATTAGGATTTGCTTCAACCCTATAAGGAGTTGGTAGATAAAATACAATGTATGCAAGAAGAGTCCACTTCCCTAACATGCAATTATAAAATTCAGTTGTTCACAAGAATAGATATACATACAATATTTTTTGTATGTTGTATTTCACACTTTCTCTAATTATACATTAGATTTAATCTACATATCATATACTTTACATCAATAAAAAATATCACATAGAACATACATATGGTCACTTAGTTCATTATATTACGCAGTCTTATCTTCATTAGATAAGATCATTACTTATACCTCGCACATACATAATTCATTGCTAAGTTGGCCTTCATGCTTCCACACACTTGATATAATATAAAATAACTTATGGAATAATATCCACATAGTCATCTCATCATTACTTACAAATTATTGTGTTACCAATATATTTCCTCAAGTTGTACAATTCAATTCTCTACTATACTTTGTTCTACATTGTTAAATACTCATACTAGTATTTCAATCATAACTCGTGCCATATTGTTCGTACACTCCTTCACACTATTACATGTCATCATGGCAATGTCATATAACTCTCCTCAACTAAGAATAAGATAAATTTGAATGAGTTGTTCATTCAAATCACATCCTCTCTCTATGCTGCTACAAATTGTGTAACAATTAGACAATTTTCTATCTTTAAATGCATAAATATTGAAATGCTAAATACATGTTCCCATAAATGAAAACAATAAAAATAATTATCACATTATATTGCCAACAATCTCCCCCTTTGGCATTGATGGAAACATTTGGTAAAATTGGCTAATTCCTAAAATGGGGTCATACATAATAAAAACAAATAAGGTAACTCTAAAAAATTTCCTTCAAAACATAACAATTTTATTCATGTTTAGATGGATCATTATATTCCTTATATATCCTTTATATTGATACATAAGTACATAATTTTACTCCCTCTTACATATAAAATACATACAATTTTCCTTCTATGTATCCTGAAAAACTAGGTAGCCTATTGTTGATTAATTTATTAACCTAGAAAAGAAATCTGCATAAACAACTTTTATCCTATCCACTTCCTTCTTCTAGCTTTCCTTTACTGAATTAGAAATACTAATTAGTGTGCATAGTGCATAGGATGCCGATTCAACTACACTCACGTCAGTATATGCAAACTTGTCATAGGAAGTCTTTGTTGCAAGACATTTCTCTAGCTGCCTCTACAAAGTGCTCAACTTAGTTGACAAAATTTCTCTAAGACTAAGGAATATTTTATTGTCTTCTCCTTGTTAGACTCCAGGGCTCTAATCATGATGTAGATCTTCTCCACTTCTATTTCATAATATTCAATGCTGGTCTCTATGAGTAGTAACTTTTCAATGAGTGATTCAAGTTCACTCATCTTACCCGAGACTTGACTCTAAAAGTCAATTAAGTATTTTTATAATAGTACACATTGTCCATGCAATCTCTTCCCTCCATCAATGTCTTTTTTGAGTTCCTTGATGCTTCTATCAAGTTCTTTGAAATTATTTCTCATATTGGTGCATATTGTATCAAAAATGGATGCTTCACCTATGCTTGAGTTGGAGAAAATTCGGGTAGAGTTGTGAAATTTTCATCAATGATCTTAACAAACTCCTTGACCTTTACCTACAAGTTTTGATTGGCTTGAATTGTAGTAACTATCTTTTGCAATCTATCCAAGACTTTAGTTAGTGTCTTCTCCAAAGATTTTATAGATTTGTTTTCCTTCTTGTTTTCCTTGGCTTTCTTCTTTTCTTCTTCTAATCTTTCTAGTTCTTTCCTAGCATCTTCTTTAGCTTTCTTCCTTTCCTCTTCATCTTTCTTCTTCTCGTCTTCTTTTGCTTTCTTTGTCTTCTCCTCCTCTTTCTTTTTTCTTATCCTCTTCTTTTAGCCTCCTTAACTCTCCCAATCTCTCTTTCTCTTTCTTCTCCTCTTCTTCATTTTTATAAGAGCTAGAGTAAGTTGTTATATTGCTGATATTGCCAATAATATTTGTTCCATATACTGCAAAATGATTCTCCTTTATATGTATAGTTATGTAAGTACTATCCACTTGCAATGATTTAATATCCATAACAATATGCAATGTTGAGAGTGCATGTTGTATCTCTATTTCTTCTCTCTCATCACTAGATGGTGTGTGTGCTTCCACATATACTGGTCTATCAAGTTTTGACTGCACAATTACCTTAGGTGTTGTATTCATGAATTTGACAATTTCCTCTTCTGTCACATTCCTGACATCCTCATAATTGCCTCCCATCAGAAGAATTGACCTTCTTTTGTTCCTTATGAAGGGCTCAATATCCTTCAAAATTCTATTTATTTCCTCCTTAGAGTCAACTTCATAGAGTTTATTTATCATAGTGATCCTCAAATTTAGATCTTCTAATACTCTATTCGTCCTATTAATTAACCTATTATATGGGTCTCTGGGTATGTTATTCTGAATATTCTCAAACTTCTTATTCCTCAAAATTATATTCCTTACATTAGCATTTTCTAACTACCTTCTATCCATATTACTATAAAAATTATAATACTTATTTAACTGTATAAAATTGTCATCATTAATTATTTTAATGTTTATGTTCTCTACCTTTCATTTCCATGCATTCTTTCCAGCTATTATTTTTCATTGCTACACATCTTGCACAACTATTCTATCTCTAGCTTCATCCTTAGAACTATCAAATTCACTGACTTGCATCATTTCCCTTCTCCTTCCTGGTCCACTTGTGGCCTACTTGACCCTTTTATTTTGTGAAGGTGTAGGCACTTGCTTTACTTTTACTAATCTCTTAGATTTCCTCTAAGATGTAGCTGCTTCCACCTCTTACTACCTCCTTGGCTGAATAATTCTCATTCTCAGAGGCTACACTTGTACAACTATTGCATATGGTGCTACAGGAGCTTGGACACATTGGCTACACTATTGTAACACCTTCTGAAGGTCCTACTACAAAAATTGGAGTTGTTGCTAACACTTTAGGCTATCCACTTGCTCTCATTTACACCATAATTCCTTTAACCTCATTAAATTCCTCTCTAGTCATGTTGAATTCCTTGAGAATGGAATCCATTACCTTTTCCACTTCCTTCTTGCTTTCCTTTTTGTGTAGTTTTGAATGAATTATTCTTATTTTCTCTTTATAGGTTCCCCATCTAGAGCACTCTATGTCCTTCTCATATTAGAATATGATCGACACATACCCTTCTATAAGCTCAATGCTCATCCCATATCCCATGGGTTTAATGAACTTAACCCTTAGTACCACAACTTCCATACAGGTGTTTTATGTCTCCACCATGAAGCATATCTCATCTGTATATTTCTCTAACATAGAGAGAGCTATCGTCTACCTCTATTTCATCTCTAGCTAGAAACTTTTCATCATTTTATCAATGTTAGCATCCCTGATCAACTTTGATTTTTAGCATTGAGCCACAATCTTCATGGGGAACTCATTTGTATCCCAATTCTCTACTCCAGGAAACTTCCTTGTAGCATAGAAAAACAAATGAGTCAGTAGGGACTCAAATATAAAAATTATGCTCTTTGTTTTCTTCAGTTTGGCAATGTTGTCCAACAATTGTAGTTTGATAATCTCACATAGATTAACTTTTCTCCCATGAACTACCATCACATATGCTACATGTAAAAATCTAGCATGTACTGAGTTAACCATTGATCCATGGATGAACTTGTATTCTAATATCTTTCTTAATAGCATTACTCCTTTGTCTTGAATGGAGTCTAGCTTCATGTTTCTTCCATCAAACGTAGTATTCAAGTTTTTTTTAACCATCTTTCTTACATTCATCTCATTGACAATGTTACATAACTCATTACTTAATCCCATCACCTTATGAATTAGGTCATTTTCAATAACTATGTAAGCATCAACTAGCAATAAAAAAATGTGTACCCTACTAAGAATAATTTAGGTCCAATCATGATTATCAAACTCTATATAAAATACACACTTCACTAGATTCAACTCGCTTAGGTACCCATACCTAGATTTCAAAGATAGGTCACTATTACACATGGTTCCCAAATCTTTGTGAATATTTTCATCTCCTATGCTCTCAATTTTATAGTGGATATAACTTCTGATATCATCAACATGAAGCCCATTCTCTTGAACTTGCAAAAATGCATCCAAAAGGTCATCTATAAGTGATGCAAATAGATGCTTCTTAGATACATAACATGGTCTATCACTCACATTAAAGAAGGTTTGATTGGCCTTACCAATTATACTATATTCACTGAAAATACTTAGCTTTAGCTTTGTAAAATACCTTAAAATTGCATTTAGGGCTTCTACAACTTTGCGCTTCACAAGCTTCACTTCACACTTCAATTTGTTTTCAAATCACTTTTTAATTTTTTTCAAGAAACTTCACATGAATAAATGGTACACACAATCCATTTTGTGATGCTTAAATCATTTAAAGTCATACCGCACATTAAATGTGTATTGACCATAAATTCAAATACTATCCATGTTTACCAGTAAGCTTGTTTTCTGAATTCCTTCTCATTGAGATCATATCTAGACTTGCACACTTGACCATAGCCTTCTCTCTTTGTTCTTTACCTTCTATTAATTGTATAACTTCCAACTCTCTCTATAACATCAATTCTAGCCATCTAATAAATTTCCTCCACTAAAACTACTTAATTCAAGCAAGATGAATCACAAAAAATCTATGACTTTAATGTTTTATCAAGTGTATCAAAATATTGTTCCTCCAAAATTGTATAAGAGCTTTCTGGATCCTTAGCTATCATAATAGATTTTTTGAATTGATCAACATGTTCCATAATTTCTTCCTTCTAACTATTATCACTGCTATTATCATTCCTTCTATCATTTTTTTTGTTATTCCTTCTATTATTAGGATTCTTGTTAAATTTCCTTTTGTCCATTTTGCAATATCTCACTATGTGTCTGAAGTTTGTACATAATTTACATACATGTGCATTTCTTCTTTGATTAGTTCCATTGTGATTGTTAGGTGCTCTGCAATTCCTTGTAATGTGTCAAGGATTGCTACATTTGTAGCACACAAACTAGTTCTTCTCTCCATTAGATTTCTCTCCATCATTGGAATTGTTCTGTGATCTTCCTCTTTCATTACCTCTAGTGTTAGTGTTCCTAAACATTCTACTATTTGCATTATTACTAGCAAACTTAGGTTTCTTATAGTCTATTACTTATGTCCATAAACATGACAATTATAACAATAGAAATTAGTAATAGGTTTAAAAGAATTACCTCTAAAATCTCATTTCATATGTCCATATTCATTACATATGAAGAATCTACCCCTGAACTCATGTCTCACTTCCTTGGGTGGTTCATCTTGCTTAGGTTTATGAACTTACTTTATTTTCTTAGGTTCATCATGTTTCACTGATAAATAAATTAATTCTACATACTTTGATACTTTAGTAGACATACTTGATTCAACTTTACTCATATCAGATTCCTTAGGGTTTTCAATAATTGGATCTGGTTCGCTTATGATTTTAACTTTGTTAAAAAATTTCTCTCCAATCGTATTTCCAAGTCTTTTCTTGTCAAATGAAGGTCTCTAGTGAAATATCTATTGATCTATCTTCTCACTACTGGAATAAAGTTTCTTGAGCTGGTGCTTAGCTTATGCCAATTCTCCTTACACAATGATATTGCACTTTTCTAATTCTACTTGCTCAATATTTATAATATCTCTAGTTCAGATGTAACTTGAATTAACTAGGATCTAAGGACTTAATTATTAGCTTTCAGTTTAGGTTCACTCTTGCCACCATTTTTTTTTAGACTCAACTAAATATTGTTAATTGCTTTATAACTTGCACAAGAAAGTAAACCAATAATGTTGAATAGTAAATATAGAAATGCACATAGAAAAATCATAAAACAATTATTTTCTAACTAGGGAAATCCTGGCCAAGGGAAAACCCTAGTGGGGATCATATCCACTAGATGATTCACTAAACAATAGGATCTTGATAAGGGTATTGATGTTGCAGGAGTCTATGAAGTACATATACTATCTCATGACCTTGTTAGAGGACTAGGCCTTGTTAGAAGGCTTAATCCTATTAGGAGTTGCTTCCACCCAATTAGGAGTTGGTGGATGAAATACAATGTATGCAAGAAGAGCCCATTCCCCTAATATGGGATTGTACAATTTGTTTCTTTACACAAATACATATCGATATAATCTTTTCTCTCTATTGTATTTCATACTTTCTCTAATCATACATCAGATTTAGTTTGCATATTATTAAGTTCACATCAATCATAAATATCACATAGATCATACAGATGTTACATTGTTTATCATATCACAGACTCAAGTATCTTCCCAAGATAATATCTTTACTCATACCTCACATATACATAATTCACTAATTAGTCAGCCTTCATGTTTTCACACGCTTAGTATAATATAAAATAACTTATCGAATAATATCTATATAGTCAGATCATCATGACTTAGTAAATATTTTTTTACCAAAATAATTCTTCAAGTCATACAATCCAATTCTTTGCTATGCTTTTCTCTACACTACTAAATACTCATAGTCTATTTCAATCATAACTCGCATTGTACGGTTTGTACACTTGTGTACATTGGTAGACATCATCATTATAATATCGTATAGCTTTCATCAACTACACATAAAATAACTCTCAATGAGTCATCCATACACATCACATCTTCTCTCTATGTTGCTACAAATTATATAACACTTAGACAATTTTCTATCTCTAAATGCATAATTGAAATGTTGAATGCATGTTGCAATAAATGACAATGACCAAAAAATTTGTCTGGCCATATTGCTAATAAGAGGAGAATTTTATCACCCTAAATGGAGAAATGACAAACACCATCAACTTCTCTTTTCTTGTTAATGGTTCTCTGGAGCCTCTTTTCTTCATGGAGTGGGGGCTTACATTTGGAGACTATGTGTTACCTTGCCTCTTCATAATGGTTGTTGAGATTCTTAGCAATAATCTCATGGCCTTAACATCCTGATAAGAAGTCATTAGGATTAAACTCACTTTGACCCTCGCTCCTAATTTTCTATAATAGTTTTTTGATGACACATTTCTTTATGGAATATTGACCATGAGGCAAAGGCCTAGAAAAAGACTTTGAATGGGTATGTGGAAGTGTCAGGGAAACATATGAAATATCATAATAGAAACTTATACTTGTACAATATTGAGATGGTTCTTCTACCAAAAATTATCAAGGAGTTGCAATACCTGGCTGCCAACCTCTCTAATACTTATTTAGGTCTTCCCCTCATGGTCAGTAAAGTGAACCAACAATTCTAGAATACAGTTGTGCAGGCGATTTAAAGGAAGAAAATAGGTTAGAAGTGGAAGGTCATGAGTAATGTTGTTAAACTTCAATCACTTTCAGCCTCCTTACAAGGAATTATTTTTTAGTTTTAACATTATTTGAGTTATCTAGCAAATTCATAAATATTATTGAGAAGATAAAAAAAATTCTTATGGATGGGATCAAAGGAAAAGAAAAATCTAAGCTTGATTAGTTGGGACAAGGTGTGTAAATCAATATCTCAAAGATATCTAAATCTAAGAAAAATTGGAGATCTTAGTAACTCCCTTATGATATAGGTTTCTTGGAGGTGGTCCTAGAACTTGACCTCTTAGTGTCATATTATGAGTGCTAAGTACTTGAACTCCTGCCCCTTCACCCAATCTTTCTTTAGAGAAGGTTTAGTAGTGGCTTCAAGGATATGGAACAATATCATCAAAATAAGAAAATAATGGAGAGGGGGTATAAGATGAAGTACTAGAGATGGAGACCAGATTTGATGTGTGCAGGATAGATGAATTATAGAAGTTCCCTTAGTTTTAACAAAGTTTTATACATTAAAAAGGAGGGGGAAGATTGAGATGGGGAAATGGTGAAACACAACATCCATCACAATGAGTGGAAGATGTTCAACATCGATAAATTTATTAGGATGGATGAAGTCTTATTTGAAGAATTAGATGTTCTCCTATGTACATTCATATTCCCTCATTCCTAGGTTTGGTTAAAATAATATGGCACAAAAATTCAAGTGAGGAATTTAGTGTGAAATCAGCTTATTTTTCCTTGGTTAGTGACGAGAGAGCTTTGGAGTGCAAGAACATTTTGCATTCCCAAGTCCTCCCAAATTTAATTTATTCTAGATTTTTGTTATGCATAATAGCATTCTCACCACTGACAACCCTAAGAGGTGTCAATTTCAGATGTTTAATAAGTGCATGTTGTGTTGCAAAGATAGAGAGTTCATCCCTCACATTTTCATTCACTACCCTTACTCTATAGTAGTTTGGCAAACTACTTTCAAGTAGCTTCAAATATCGTGGGTCTTTTATAATATATTGTTTCCCATTTTATACTAGGATGGTAGAGCCCTTTACACCATCCCATGATAAAAATTATATGGAAGGCCATTTGCCCCAAATTTCAACAAGAACATATGGAAATAAAATAATAATCATATATTTCGAGATATAAGTACCCCTCGAGCCTAGTTATACATAAATTTCTGGGACAAATAAGTGGGGCTGCCCTAAACAAGAAATGGAAAACACCTCCTTACCCCCCACACAAATTGATTGAGACTAGGTGAATGTTCTAGGTATCCATTAGGTTATTGAGACATTTTATAATTCTAAGATCAAGGAGAGGTTGTCAACTAAATGGCAGCCACCTCTGTCGAAATGGTTAAAATTAAATTTTAATAGGTCTAAGCATTGATAGGGGGATATAGTAGGAAGAATAATCCTTAATGTTCAAGGTTTTAGTATCAAGGGATACTCTAGAAAATGTGCTAGTGTTTCAAGAAATGAGGCATAATTTCTTGGGCTATTGTGAGCAGTGGAGCTAGCTAACAACATGAGAATTTAAAATCTGATTATGGAGGGAGATTCTATCTTAGTCATTAATGTTTTCAACATAGATAGAAAGATGTATTAGAATTCCATGCAGATCTTTAGGGATTCCTAGTTCATCCTGAATAGTCTTAATGATGTTAGGATGCAACATGTCTACATGAAAGGAAACCATGTGGTCGATAGCTTGGAGGGATCTACGAAACACAAAGTCATCAATGCTCAATTCTAGTAGAATGGGAAAGATCTTCATGTGGTGGTCAAATCACTCCCTCATAATGATTCCTTTAAATAATGGAGTATAAATTGACATACACTATAGATTGTCTTATCTTAATGGGCTTGATGATGGCTATTTACATCAATACTAATTATCTTTCCTATTTAGTGGGTCACATCATGATGGTGTTAACTTTAGAGGAGGCATTTATTTATTATAGAACTACCCCTAATGAAAGGTTTTCAATAATTACTTGTGATAGGAATTGGAATTTTTTTATTGAACCAAATATTTGGGATGATATTTTATGTCATCCAAGATTGGTTTAAAAATTTTGAAACTAAGATTCAAAAGGAAAGTGTTGATATATTGTGATATGGAAACTTAAGATAAATTATTCTTTTCACTTAGTTTCTATGATTCCTAAATGAACTTTATTCACTTGGGGTTTTCATAATTTCAAATATCATTCTTTGGTGTGTAAGATTTTGGCTTTGGTTTTTCTTAAATAGCTGAAGGATATGGCAGTCGATCTTAAGGAAGATGAAGAAGATATAGTTTTTGACCCTAATGATGATGACAACATGAAGAGAGAGAATTCAAAAATTGAATAGTCAAGAATTGAGAAATTTTATAGGGAAGATAGAGCGGTGTGGTCTCATGTGAAGGAAACATGTTTCATCCCTTTTGTAGAAAGCATCAAGGGCCATGACGAGATGGTGACCTGAAATTTTGTTGATTCATGGAAGAAGTATTGGATTACTATGGATGGGATATCCTTTTAGGTCACTGAAGAGCTAATAGCTAATGCAAATGTCCTATCGATGGAAGGAAAATTATGGACAAACCAACCTAGAGTGGTAGACAAGACAAGCCTCAAGAATATTTTTTGCTTCGACAAAGCCTCTATCCACTTCCATGGTGGTTTTGCTTAGGAAAAGCTTCCTGAACTGTGGGATATAGTATGTTATGTTATTATGAGCTATGTTACTATGTAGGATAGGGTAAAGGTCTATTAATACTATCATTTACCTATTCTCAATGACCTATGAAACAAAGACTAAATTTCCTTCACTTTTCTACACTATTAGATCCTATTGAGGATTGTGTGTGGAATATTAGTAAGAAATGTGAGGAAGAAAAAATTTAAATCTTGGATGTTGAAAATACAAGTACCACTTCAAGGAAGGGCATTAAAAAAGCTTTGATTTTTTGTCATTTTAAGTTATACAAAGGCCTTCACCCTCAAATTTTGACCACTATCCCTTCACTCTTGAAAATTACTTGCCAATGTTTTTCTCCCCCACCAAGCTAGAAGAGGACCGCACTAGCTTGGCTAGTAAGATTGAGAAGGAAAAATTTAAATCTTGGATGTTGAAAATACTAGTACCACTTCAAGGAAGGGCATTAATTGGTTAGGCAAGAGGCTGAGAGAGAAAAACCCCTTGACCAATCTTGACATGCCTAACTGGGAAAACTTGAGGAAAATGTGTGGCCCTAGACCTAAGTGCATGACCACTTGAAGGAGTTATGTGGAATAGGATGAGGAAGAAATAAAGAATCTGGATGAAAATGAGGATGTAATGGAGGAGGGTCAAAATAATCTTTTTACCACTAAGGTTTTACATTCTTTTAAAAGTGATACCATCACCCCAAATTTTGGGAAATTTGAGAATATTGAGGAGCAAGGAGAAATCACTTTGTTGGTTAGGATGGGTAATCTTGATAGCCACACCTAATCAAAGATTGTTGAAGGGAAAGGGGAAGATAAGGGTAAGGCACATGGTGGAGAGCATACTCAACAAAAATATTGATGCAGGAGCATCTAGAGGTATAAGGGCAATCCTATTTCACCCAAAAAAATGTACTTAGACTTAGTTTCTGTTTCATGTGTTTCCATTTTTGGACACCCATTTGGGTCAAATAAAGGTTCCCACTCTCACAGTTCAACTATCAGTGTGCTAGAAAATCTCGAAAAAATAGGAGCATGAAATTTGGCCATCATTTTGATGACCTAGAAGGTGTGAATTGGCCAGATGAATGTAATTGTGATTTAGAGCATTCCAGAAAAAGAATCAGGTCAAAAGGCCCCATGGTTTGAAAGTTATTGCAGTTTTTCAGGTTTTCGAGACCTCCTAAGAATGCTTCAAAGTTAGGTTAGGGGCATTAAATGACCTCAAAAAGGGCCAAACAATGGGGGACGAGTGAAGCTGGTCCATAGGACTATAGAGCGATTTGAGAGCTTTTCAAAAATGTAAATGGTTCATCAATCAGAGCTACGGTTCAAAAGTTATGCCTCCCAGAAGTTTAGTTACCATTTCTGGATTCTTCTAGATTTGCACCGACTTCTAACACAGCTTTTAGAACCTTCTATTTGGTCGGTGGATGCCTACTAGCACTTTCTGGAATGTACTCCTAGTCCTTAACCCTCCGGGGTCTATTTAAGGAAATTTCTGGCATTGTAAAAAGTAGTTCGAAGTGGAGTTTGAGAGGAGGTACTGAAAGGAGAAATTATCTCCAGATATATGCTATTGTAAGCCCTTAGGGCATGTTTCGAAGTTTATTTTACTATACTGTTTGTACTATCTTATTTTCTCAATTAATATAATTTTCCCTTTCTATTGTGTCCACTTTGGTTCTTGGGTTGTGTCCCCATCAAATATGCAAGAGTAGAAATGGACGACAAAATATAAGGACACCTGAAAGTTGAAAAGTTGGAGAGGTTCATTGTTGATCTGGTCAAAATGAACGTGGACCTAGAGGATAAGTTTGATAGGGTTGTTGATTTCTTAGTATGTGTCATGCACTTGAAGGAAAGTATGCTCTCCTAATGCAAACTAACAAGAATGCTGTAGCTAAAGACAAGGAGATGGAGACTACTCATTTTCTATATGGCTTCTTGACCGATGACTAGCTTGGTCTGCTACTAGAGAACTTGAGGAACTAGTGATTTGTCCTCCTACCAGTCTGCTTTCTATTTTATTTTTTTCTTATATTAGGTAGTTTCTCTCTGAGCCTTTGGCCCCAATTAGGTTTTTTTTTATGTTGCACTAATATTATGGCCAATTTGTATATGATGGCTAATTTTATGTACATTATTAATACTTTTGTTTTTCTTTGCAATATTTACTCTATTGTTATGGTTATGGGAAGATTTTGGAAATTTAGAAAGGGAGTTGGGTAATTTTATGGTAATGACTGCCAACTAATCCTCAGATAGTTGTTTTTCTATGTTATGGGTTGGCCCCCATTTTGGTTGCTTCTTAATTTTAAAAACTATTCTCTCCTACCAATTATTAGAAATAGGAAAGATTAAGTGGGGGGGGGGTGTGGGTGAGTAAGTAATTCACAAAAAATTGTCCAATTAAGAATATCTTATATAACTTTCAATCATGTCCATGTGAATATAATAAAGATTAAACATAAAAGTAAAGAAATCTAACTCATAACACCATTATTTGTTAACTAGGGAAAGCTTGGCTAAGGGAAAACCCTAGTGCAAATGGTAACCAAAAAAAATGTTCCACTAACTAAAAGTATCTTGTGAAAGATATTAAACATGTTCGGAGTCTCTACATCAGTATAGTGTCTCATTCATTGTTAGAAGAATTGACCTTGTTAGAAGGTTTAACCCTATTAGGAGTTGTTATTACAATTAAAAAATGTATGTAGGATGAGTCCACTTCCCAAACATACAATATACAATAATATTCAGTACACAAAAGGTATAGATACCAAAAATACTTGTCAATGCTGATATCTTCAATATCTTATTTTATATTTGTAGCTCACTCTAGAATCCTCATATAAACTACCTCTTAGCACTCTCAACATCAATTTTAGATCACATAAAACTAATATAACCATTACAAAAGCCCTACAAAACTTTGCATCCAAATATCTTTCCTTTATATCACATTTTTCTATTTAGTCATCCTTTATACCTTCACATCTCTATGAAAATGTGAAATGTTCTTTTGCTCACTTAGGGTTAACATATAGGATGTCATCCTCGAATAGTTAAGTAATTTTTTTGTTAAAGAAAACAATTCCTTAACTTAAAATATCTAATTCCTTATATTTGTCATGTTCTTCTTCTGTATACTTGTTATTGAGAGATCTGTCATATCTCTGTTTCTACTACTCATACTAACTTGTGCACTCAATTATGGTATCCAAACACTTCTTACTAACTTTGGGTAACTACACATGCTCTGATTGAGTGTATTTGAACTACATCAATCAAAACTATGTTTGTGTTGACTGATAAACTTCATAGAACTTACATAATTTTCTAAGTCCTACCAAAACTTCACCTTCATAATCTACTCATGTTTTATTAAATATATGTTGGCATAAATGATAACTTCATATTGCCTACCTAGCCAAATTTCCAACACATGGCAATACATAAAATAAAGCACTAGGTAACAATATGATGGCCCTCCTCAATGAGAGATAGACCCTTAGCTTAAGTTTTCAAAAGGTAATGTTAAAACACAAGATAATAGGGGTTTTCTTACTGGTTATTAGGTTTTTTCAATACTTCAAAAATTACATAGGGAATTTGACAAAATCTAACATATTTTGAGCTTAGTTTAATTGAGGGAAAAAAATTTATTTATAATACTATTAGGATTTATGTGTCTCAGAAAAATATCTTCTAATTCTATTATGTTTGTACCCTACCTCAAAAGAGGTGTCTTTCCAAATAAAATTGTATTTATAACTACAATTGTTTTATTTGTTTAAATTTTGAATGTGGACTTTTTATTATCCTTTTTATCCTGAATACTAATCTTCTTATAAGACTTGTAACTCAAAAATAAGTGTCCCAAATATTAGGTAAGCAAAGAATAATATAGTTAATTGAAATATGTAAGATAAGATCATTATAATTTTTTATTTTATGTTAGAAATAAGAACACAAATGTAAGTACTATTAATGCTCATTTTAAAAGAAAATTTGATGTAACAAGATGAATTAAGATTATTGAATAACCATTGATCTCATACATATTGATGAAAATATTCCCCTTAGCTCTTTATTTTCTAGAATTACATGTTGTATTTGTTTAGTTCATTTGACGCATATGATATCGTTGAGTCTAGCTTTGTCAAACGACGATACAAACAAATCCTCAATTGGCATTCAGACTAACCTATATAGAGCGATGCATTGTAGTTGAAATAGTTCAACTTCTTTCGACTTGACGGATGAGTTGATATCTAGTCATTTTGAAGGGACTCTGTTCACAGAAGGACTGAAATAAACCTAACTCCACTTTTCTCAATGCAAATGGAGCTAAAGCTACTCTATAGTTTAGAGTAACATTTGTCCACTATGATTAGATATATTTCAACAACAGCCTCGAATCATTATTTGGTACCACACCACGCTGAGATTGAAAATAATGGCGTTCCTTTCCACTTTACAATTATGGCATGTCCACAGGGCTCTAGAATTTGATATTTTCCGGAAGCATATTCTCGTAATAGTAACCTAGCCTGATACATAGCTTTAAAGCTGAAGCTCGTTTCCCTAAACCCTGCCTGCTTAAACAGACACCTCCACACATCAGTTCTAACATGCCTAACAGACCTCTGCTTTCCCTCATACACTATCATATTCCACATCTGGCTTCCGCTAAATAATTCCTAATTCTTCACCCTCTTAATATCATTTCTGTCTGTCATGGTAACATCCATCAGATCGAAATACGCCATGTAATAGAGAAGCACCTCTCTGAATCTATTCAGAAAAGACGGAGAATTATGCTGTGATTCTACTTCAACATTCACCATAATCCGAGGCTTCAGTTTTTTAATAAGGCGCAAGAGATTATCCAGAAGGGCAGGGTTGTATAATAAACTTCTCAAAATAATCGAAAAGTAAACAGCCAGAGCCTCGCCAGATCTAACGGTGAGCAAACCTTAATCTGCTCTATGTTTTCTATCTCAATGATGTTGTACAAAAACGGGATAGCCAAAGATCTAGCGAGTCTTTACCATTCATCCCAACTGCCGTTAGTCTGAGAAGCTCAAGCCCGCGTAAAGAAGAAGAAATAGCTCTGTGTGCGAGATACTCCATTAATATTGTCCAATGCGACCCACTTCGCATCCTGAGGTCAATTACATGAATCTTCCTCGCATTGCCCACGGTGTCTATGATTCCTGCACTGATGTGAACTGCAGCAGTTTGTTGTACGGCAGAACACTGATAGAGTAAGCAACCAGTCTACAAAGTTCCTTTTGCTCTGGTTCTCTGTCAATGTTGAAAGCATAATCTGAGATTGGTTTAGCTGCACTGTTCACACTGCCGAATGTTTCGAGTTGGATTCTGTCCTGCAGCGCGCCGTAGATGTAATAGGCGAGCCTCTGTGTGGGATTCCCCAACTGACTAGACAAACTCTTGCATTTGCTAACCAGCCGAGCAGCTTGATCATATTTCCACTCTCCTATCAATCGTCCAGAGGCTGACAGAAGTTGAATCAATTCCACATCCTCTTCTTTCTCTCCATACCGAACATGAGCACACGTTTTCGCTGGCTGAGATCCAAAATAGGTTGGGATTTGTTCAGTGAAGAAGATATCCTCATCAGCTATGAAAATATCATTTACCATGAGGGAACTTTCTTCGTCGGACGCTTCAACCAACCCCCAAGACATCATATAATTATTTCTTTCCTCTGCAAGAGGAGGGCTTTGATATAGATTATTTCCCATTAACTCCTCCCAGCAGTTGTCGTCCAACTCGCAGGGTAAGGAATTGAATGTAAAATCTGCCATGGATAGAGGAGGGCTTTCACTGTGAGAGACAACCATTTTGTCTTTATTTGCTTCTGACTGCCTTCTAACACTCACTCAAGCTATATGAAGAGTATTTTTGGGAAGAGTTCTGTTCGCGATAGGCATCTACACGAGACCAAAGACAATTTACAAAAATAATTTAAAAATAGTGCCATCTCCCTTTCACAACAAAATTTAGGTCGCCATCACGCTGAATGCAACGAGATATATACAAATTTGGCACACTACTACACACTAGCGGTGTTAAAGACGATACTTAACGACAAAATTTATATTTTGTCTTTTAACATATTTTTTATTTTTAAATTATTTTGTAATTTAAAATTTATTTTAAGTAAAGATAATATGGAAAATCGTGACTTATCTTTCCTCAAATTTATGGCGCTCCACTCCGTTTACGGACTACTGCCCTAGTTCTCAATAGGGTATCATTAGCAATTCTCAGCATAGGCGGGAAGGTGCATCATGGATATTAGAGAGTGATAAAAATAAGAGATCTAAGATTTACTAAGATCTGAAATAAGCACAAATACTTGGCAATGGAAAAAACAGAAATAAACACTTAAGAGAGAAGCAACTTTTATTCATCAAACTGATTGCAGCAAGGCTATGCAATGGCCTCTATATATAGAGAGCCCATGAGATGAGAAGATGATTCTAGAGGATAAGGTGATAAGGTTGTATGCCCTAGTATCAAGGAGGACATTCATATCTTCTTAGGATAATGTTGTATGACCTAGTTTCATGGAGGACATTCCTATCTTGTTACCAATTTAATAGGAAATGTGTGGTATACTTGCTGTTTGGTTATAACAGCATGACTGTTGACTATTTCTAACATCCTCCCTTAATTTCTACCACTAATGATAATGTGTGGGAGAAATTACAATAAGAAATTTAAACATGATAGGTCCTGGCATTAAGCCTTTTAAGGTACCCATTTACGACATAGAAATTTTTAGTTTCTCCTATCACAATCACTATGAAAAAATTATTTTTCTTGTTAAGTGGTTTTAGCTTGACACAAACTCTTCGGAAAAAAATGCTTTAGGATCTTTCAACCAATAGTGTAGTTTTGGTTTACCACAAACCCTTCAAGACTTTTAGGTTTTTCACCTGAATAAGTGGTTTTGGCTTACCACAAACCGTTCAATAGATTTACTTAAACAAGTGGTTTTGGATTACCACAAACCCTTCAAACTTCACAAAACCATTAATCCAATGATAGGTAAACCAAATCTAAACTTTTCTCTAGCATACTAATATTGAGTCCATATGAAAAATAATCCATCTACCGAGTCACATGGGGTACCCAGCCGCTGTGCTCGCTAGTTATCTAAGAATATTTTTTAGATACATGGTTCATCAATATAGTAAAAACTTTTGAAGTGTCGGATACAACCGATAGTACACCTCTTGCTACAACCATCAGTATTGTGATCTTCATATTGCAAACATTGACTTCAATGATCAGCCTTTCTTTTCATTTGACAACAACATATCTTCTCTAGCTTGCTCCAACTTGCATTTCCACAACTCCTTTTCTCTATCAGTTTGTTGAATAAAATTTGCTTCTCTCTTAGAGCATTCTTGATTGCAATCTTCCAATCTGCAAAACCACTTCCATCAAAGATAGGGAAAACTTCATTTGAAGAACCCATGTTAGCAAAAAAAATCAGCCTTTAAACAAATCTAGCAATATTCCAGCAGCATAACAGCCCTGCAACCAAATATCACTCCAAAAAAAATCAGCCCTGCAAACAAACCATTTCCAGCAATATATTTTCCTTCAACAAAACCCTCTAGCAATATTTCTAGCTGAATTTCTAAATAAATCTCTAGCTGAGCTTGGCTAAACCTTGCTCTGATACCATGATAAAAATAAGAGATCTAAGATTTACTAAGATCTAAAATAAGCACAAATACTTGGCAATGGAAAAAACAGAAATAAACACATAAGAGAGAAGCAACTTTTATTCATCAAACTGATTGCAGCAAGGCTATGCGATGGCCTCTATATATAGAGAGCCCATGAGATGAGAAGATGATTCTAGAGGATAAGGTGATAAGGTTGTATGACCTAGTATCAAGGAGGACATTCATATCTTCTTAGGATAATGTTGTATGACCTAGTTTCATGGAGGATCTTCCTATCTTGTTACCAATTTAATAGGAAATGTGTGGTATACTTGCTGTTTGGTTATAACAGCATGACTGTTGACTATTTCTATCAGAGAGCGTATCGTGAGAAATTGAAGGATCTATAGATTTTAAGACTCTGAGCATTGATAACTTGACCGTCAGAGGGTTTTACCACTGCTACAATTTTCAAGAATCTTCACAATTTATGTCATGCTTAGAGCTATGAGAGTTATTTCTTGATGTTTCTCTTTTGCTTCTGGAGCTTTGGTTTTTTGTAAATATGTTCTCCTCTGCAAGGTATGAGGTTTTGTCATGGCCTTTCTAGGTCTTTCTATATGTTAAAATTTTCCTTTACTATACATTATTTTATCAAATATATTAACCTGGAAACTTTGTGGTCTTCTTTCCTCAAAACTCATTTCTCTATTTCCTTGCTAGATATATTTGTTTTTATTGAAATGGGTCTTTTCTCTTAAAGTGAATCCATCATTTCTCTCTATTGGCACTGCAGGCTCTATATATCACTAATATAGATGAGGGTTTTATAATTTGAATACCGTATTGTATGCGTTGTCACTCCATCGAGGTTTTAAATGCCTTGTTATCTCTCTTTACATTTTGCATTAAAAGTTGAATGATGATTTCCAATGTATGAATATATCGTACATTGAATATAACATTTTTTTCTTTTGATCTATCACGACCTAGCAGTCGTCTTCTTCAACAAGAACGATTTAGATTTGTACAATAAATAGGTAAATACCCTATAGATCTCTTGTGTTTTTTAAAATTGATACCGAATGTTGTTGCTTTGATACCCGATGTCTACATCTGCAACTCCGTTGGAAGAACTTCCGAATTCATATACCTACCATTAGCTTTCAGGCTCGGAGACTAATCTCTTATTTCGATTACTTCTTTCGATTCCATCAAAAAATTTAACCACACGTTGGTCTCTACCTTATCATTAATAGAGTTCGGCATTGAATCCCTCCACATGGGACTTAATATTTGTCTTGTCTGCCTTAATATCTCTGCATTTTTTACTACTCTCAGGATGCCTTCTCAGAACAAGGTAAGCCTATCTAAGCTAAGCTTGCCAACGAATATGGATCCCATTGAATTTTTTTTTTAGAAGTCGTTTAAACCCAGCACCTACCTATTTCAAGGTTCATGTTATTTGCATGCTAATTTTTTACCAATTTGGACGTTTTAAAGGAGGAATAAGATCCAACCGAGCAGTAGAAGTTCACATCTGAAAGCCCCTATGAGTGATATGAATAAGGGTTTTGTTACGGGAAGAAGATGAAACAGGGGACTTTTTAAGGCTGCAAAAATGTGTTGTCGGACTATCTGTAAGGTGTGTTCCTATTTGATCTTTCTTGTGGTTCTAATTGGGTGTCTGTTTGACTTTGACATTTTTAAGAAAGCATTTCATCATGCAGAGCATTGTCTGCAAAATTGCAGTGACATATATGAGACAACTTTCCCCCCAACTAGTAGACAGTTCCTTGTTTATGGGTCTCCCGTACATCTATGATTCATCAATTTCATTTCTCATTTTTTTCAGTTTGTGAATATATCTGAATAAGGCTATAAGAAGAATGGAGGCCTAGAAGCCATGCTTCAACGAGGTTTTCATATTTAGGGTTTAGTAACATGCAAGGGAAACTTCATGTGTTTGATTTCTCTTTGTATTGAACAAGATTTGTAATATTTGTTCTTAGTATATTTATTCAGTCGGTTTAGGACATCTATAACTGCAGATCTACCATGGTAGGGTTTTATGTAACCATTTTTTTATCACGTTGGTTTAGATTTTAGGTTTCACTGTTTGCTTTTGTAGCAAGCTTTTCACCATTTGTGTTGTATTATGACAATGATCCTTTGAAATTTTTGTAAATGTAATTAATCCTTATTGGTATGCATGGTGACAATGGACATTTAGCCTTTCAGTAAATTTTACTAACTCTGTTGTATCCTTTGCGGAAAGAAGCTTCAACTCTTGGCATTCAAAATGTATCTTTTGCCTCTGTTTGCATATTACTGTTTTTGAAGAGCATTTTACAGCAAATTAATGTTACGAAACACTAAATATTCAATTGTATTCTCTTCCATGTTTGGAATTATGGGCTTGACAATAAGCATTTTTTCATGGAAATTAAAATTATTAGGGTTTCATGTTTTGCAATTGTTCAAAATAAATCATGCATAAAAGATGCAAGTGTTGGCCTAAACAGATTTTTTTTTAATCACCCACTAGCGTGTTCAAAATACCAAGCATGCTATAATAATTGGAACAACTCATGGTTCTCTTCTATATGAGTTGCAGGCAAAAATATTATACATGAGATTTAATTTTTAATTTTTTTAACAACACATAGTTTTATGCAGGAGAATAAACAATCTTGCTTTAAGCCTTATTGAAACTAGTGCTAACACATAGTTTTCTATAGGAGAATAAACATGCTAGTCTCAAACCTTATTTCTACACAGTAATATTCAGGAGAATAAACAACCCAGCCATTGGAGAATCTAAACACGGTTGGTTCTCTAAGAGCTAGCTAGCCGTCTAATTGCTTGGGTATTTCTCTGATCGACCATATTAAATTATTTTGACTTGTAACTAAAATTCTGGAACATTGACAACTTGAGGTTGAAATTTGTGGTTGTTGGATATGAAAACAAGGGAGATATAGAACAAACCATTCACATGTAAAGATAGAAATATACATAATTAGAGTTATAGCAGAGATACCTTTTATTCATTCATAGATCAATTGAATACAGTAGAAGTCTTTATAAAGACTCAAAATCAATGATTAACTATCCGTTGATTACAAGTTATAATTTATTTTAAGAATTATAAAAACTAAAAATTAGAATAGATCTGGATATGATTATTTTATCTGGTAATTATTTCTTGGAGATAATTATGGATATGATTTGGTTTTGTTATTTCATGCAATTATCTGCAATATAATTTGAGCTTCATCTATTGCATGGTTAAGAAATCAATGCCACCTACCTTGAAGGAATTATCTCCTTCCGACAGAGGTGAATAAAGGTATTAGAGCTATGTAATTGATAAAATGTGGGCTTAGCTTGCTATACTCCCACTGAGGAGTTGACTTGGGGATGGATATTGAAGTGTCCCAAAAGATAGAATTTACATCTTTTGGCCTTGTTGTATTTCTTTTAACGCTTTGAGTGTATTGACTTTCAGCCAAAATATATTTATGATTATAAATTTATAGAATCCTTGTGTTTATTTTGTCTATGAATTAATAATATCTGCGATGATGATAATATAAAGAGGCCTATTCTACAACTCATGAATTATTATGTTAAAATAATATGAAAGATGCGATATTAAATAGCATTTTTTTGGTTTCATTTGATGTGGGATGAAATAGGGGAAATGGGTGATGAAGGAGATAAAATTTTACTTCAGTTTGAACAAGAGTGTTTAGAAGTTTAGACAAGAAAAGTGGATCAATGACCCAGTTCAAGCAGCCTCAGTAATAATTCTTTGTAAGACTTAGTAAAATGTTCTTTCTTATTTACTATGGAAAGAAATCTTAAAAACATATATTGAGATTCTTCAAACCACTCTGGCTTAGTGGAATTTACAAGCCATTGTATCATTTACTTTTTGTGCTAACTTAAATACAGGAACCTGTGCGCATACACTGATTATGTAAGGAATAAAAGCTGGACTACTTTAAGGAACAACTTGTAGCTATTGCTCTACACTTGAAAGAAATATGATTGATTCAATAAGACGAGATTAAACAAATTGTAGATGTTAAGATGCAAATTAAAATAAAATTCCAATGAATCTGTAAGATAGTTTGAAGATAGAAGAGGAAGCTCAAGCACTGGAAGAGGAGAAAGTAATGATTTGGTGACTGGTCCATCGGATGCTTTGCCCAATTATCTAGGCTCTGCAATGTTATGTTGGGTCCTCTAATTTCTAGAAAGTCCATCCAAGATGGATAATTTGATTACAATGTATCTAGACTTTCTCTCTAACTGCAACCTTAACCTTCCCTAGATTTTCTTTTAATCATTGATATTTCATCTCAAATTAGAGAACTTGATAGTGTGTAGGAGAGTGAAAGACACTAAAGTGGATGATAATCAAAGTACAAGTCTATAGAGATTTGGTTTCAAATAATAAATTTTTAGAGACATAATATGTGTGCAAAAAGATGATTAGAATTTACGGTTTAGTATGTGCCAAGGAAGAAGTGATTTAAAAATGAAATATATTAATTTATTTATGAGCACCTTGTGAGCTATACCACAGTGGCTTTCCAAACATACCAGTACCACATCATTATCTTCAAAGAGAGTTGAGCACATCAATTGGATGCTAATATGGATTATTGACTCACTTCTGCAAGGTCAACCGCTTGTTTCATGAGCATTAATTACTTTGTAATATCAGTAGTTTGTATGATTAACATAACATTTCATAAGAACAATTCATATATTACACATGGAGAATACATATTTTTTCAGTAGATATTATAAAACTTGACAAAATGCTTGCCTGTAAGACAAAATTATGAAAATGTGTAAGTTTTTGGATAATTGTTTTGTCTGCTATATTACAATAGTACTTTGAATTCTGTTAAATTTTGTTGTGTTTCAATTATTTCTATTATTTTACAGATCCTCTAGTTTTAGAACTCTTCTTAGATTTCATCTATTCTAGATAAATTTTAATTTACTATCCTTTGTTGCATCAATGTTTTATAATATGAAGAATCGAGACAAATGCTCAATTTTGATATTTGGATGTGGAATTATGCCAATGCATCCATCATAACATACATCAGTTTCTTTCATATGGTATAAACTATAAAAAATTACTCTGACTACATTAATGCTTGCTTGAATTCTCTTATGTCAGGTTGTTCAGCTGGGGGTTTAGGGACATTCTTGCATTGTGATGACTTTTGGGTTCTTCTGCCAAAAACTGCTACTTTGAAATGTCATGATGATGCTGGATTTGATCTTGATGTGTATGTTACTCCTTTCCTTCTTTTTACACAAAAATTATAAAAAGCTTGCATTATCAGATATTCTTAGGCATTGATCCATCCTTAGTAAAAATAATAAAGTTATGATTAATTAAAACTTTTGTGTTTCTATGTATCTTTTTTTAATATGAGTATGGAAATATGGAAAGAGTTATTATATTTTCAATTATTTAATCCTAGTTTTTTATCTTACCTCCATGGTGAATAGGAAAGACATGTCTAGAACCTATAATGCAAGGTCTTTTTATAATGAAACTGTTAATTTACAAGGATTCTTTTAATTTTCATTTGGTTATTTATGCTTTTCTTTCTCTGATATTTTGTGTTGAAAGAAATTTTTATGCATCTTATTGTCATACACTATTTAGCACAAGTATTTCAAGCGATCTTTTTTGATGATGCACCCAAGATTCTTCTTTCAAGTTTAAGTTTAGAAGATATTACTGCAACATGTGATTTGCGAAGTTGGAAAACTCTAAAACACCCTTTTTTGCTCATGCCTTGATAGAGATACAATTTGGCACAGCCACCCTAGCGATGAACTAAATATCTCTTAGCCTTGTTTACTCATGCTCGTAGAATTTTGTAAATGTTTAACATAATTTAATAGGTACTCTGATTCAATCCTATTTTTCCTCCTCCTCTATAGGTGCATGTCACTTAATTATTTACCATATTTTATGTTCTTGGCAGAAATCTAGTTGGTTTCTTTACATAAAAATGTGCCTAATTCTAATCCCTCACTTTGGAAGTAATGATTTAAGTTTGAGCCAATTTTTGTATGTCTTGGGTGTAGATTTCATATGATTTTGCCTTGGAAAAGGCATGTCAACTTCTGATCACTTGACTGGGTGGGAATTTATTTTATTGGCAAATAAAATTATGGTAGGACCTGCTAAAAAAGGTAGTTGAATCTAACATATTATCATATTAGAGTCATGGAAAGAAAGAAAAACTAAATCTTCCCTATTCTCTATTATTGCATTCTGCTGATCATAACAAGATGGCCTTGTTAGAAGACTAGGAAGACTACAATTGATATGGAAATCACATGAAACCGAGGATAAATTTATAAAAAACCTAACAAAAGGGTGCATGAAATTTGATTTTTGTGTGGTACAAGCTAGAAGAATTTGCCCAAGATAATATGCCAAGATCTAGAAGCCTAATGAATAGCACAAACAAGAGAGGCAAAATGTAATGAATAATTAATTGACTAAATTCAATAATGATCAATAATATATCATTAATGTTTAAGTATGATATAGAAATGCCTTCTCATAAAGGCAAGACATGATAACTAGGAGATACACATAAAGTATACAATAAGATTTCATCTAGGCATTTAAGTAGTTCTATTCAGATCATAGTATTTTCTTGACAAAATTGATTTCTAAAATTTTCATGGCATTTATCTTTGTTTCTTTGCTAATTTCTTAAGTCAATTTGAAGATTTTTGTGTAGACAAATAAAACTTTAGTCACCAGAATGGAGTTTCATGAGCTCCTAAAGGATAACCTTTTCCTAGGATGGGACTAGATATATCTTATCCTTGGGGGAAATATTTGTCTTCACTTCTTATCCAACAATAAGGTTAGTGGTAAAACATTGGTGAACTAACATTAAAAATGTAAATTTGTAGCTAATATTGTGACCACTTTCTTTAAAAAATACTTGACCTTTGTAATTGATTGATTAGTTGGATATATTTTTCATATATGGAGTTCTTTGTTTCTAATACCCATCATATTTTTGATAATTCTTGGTTGTACTTTAAATTTATTGTGATGTGTTAAGCTCCTCTAATATTGAGTTCTTTGCTGCTAATACTCATCATCTTTGAACCTTTGAAGCATACAACCATCAAAGGGAGAGCTCATTCCAAGCTATCTTACCAAATTCTTCCTTGGCAAGCCCAAAGTCTAGTCCCATTCTTGCAAAAGTCTGGTCTTTGTCATTTTCTTGCAAAAGTCTGTCCAAATTCTGTTAGATGAACCAGACACAAATTTTGCAGTTTCTGTGGCAAATTGCCAAATCTACAAGAAGGACCCAAGCTGAATTTCACCAAAAAAATGGAATTTGTTTATTTTGTTAAAGTTTTATTGGTCCATCTTAGTCAATCCAATCCTCCAACCCTAAAATAGACCACAAAAAAGGCTACAAAGAGAAAACATATGCTATTTGGACTAAACACTTATCTATCTATTTATCTATATTTATCGTACTGTAATTGCTATGTTGCTCTACTATTAGTATAGTGGTGTATGAACTTATTCTACTATATACATATACATATACATATCATACATGCATATATAAAACATACCTCTTTTGTATGGATGAACCCAAAACAAATTGAAATCCACCCCCAAAAAATCTTGAACGAATTTCATATTCAAACCTTGAACCTGCATCTGAACCTGAATCCAAACTGGCAACTTAGATTCCAAGAGAGCTAGTCACTGAGCCATTTTAATTATCACTAATCTATGAATTCTAGCAAATAAATGAGCAATATTTTAAAACAGATTTGAGATCTAACTTGTGTGTCTTGTTCACTATCCTGCCATTTGAATTGTTGCCATTAGAGAAGTTGTGAAGTCTCTAGAGCCATATGAATACATGGAAAATCCTCTCTTCCTACCCCAAAGGGAAGCATCTAGAAGTCCCACCTATGATATCAATATCTTGACCAATGAATCTTTTAGTCTTGAATGCAGAGAATCTTCCCATGTAGCTCAATCTCTATGTATTTCCCCACAAGATAACTAGAAGCCTTCTTTACTCAACTATAGCAAATTTATCAGGTCCCACAATTTAAGATTCAGTAGATTCATGGTACAGTATTAATGGCCCTATTGAGTTGATCTCAAGTTCTCTTTCACCACACAATGTTAGACTCCCTTACCATCTGGTCTTTTCCTACTATAGAGTTAATTTATTGCTCGAGTTGTCTGGCTATGTGGGGGTGTTTCTCAACATTTTAGTCATGGCCCACTATAATGACAAAGCTGTTGTTTCTATTATGTTAAAGAATAGAACCCTACAGCTATATTTGGATTATCTTGAGGGATAGTCAAGGGAAATGGGATTTTACCTAAGAGGGTTCCGTCTTTTTTCTCATTGCTTTAATGCAGTTTTATTAAAGCTTCAAGACTGCTCAATTTTCTTTTAATATCTTTCAATTTGCATGACTTAGATTTTTCTTGCGACTCCAGAATGAGTTGAAGAAAACTCTAACTTCTCTTGTTCTGTACCATCAACTTATTTACATTCATCGTAAGGTTCACCATTTGATTGTCTGCTGGTTTATCTGATTAATTGGTAGTAGTGGAAGCATTTTACTTACGTAGATCACTTTGAGTATTTACACCAACTGGTAAGTCTTTCTTTGTCAGGACTCAGAAGCAAGATTGTTTCTTGTAAAGCCATATGAATAATCAAGTTCTTCACCATACATCACAATGGGCAACCTCTTCCTTTTCCTTTGCAGTGTATGATAATATGCTAAAATTGGGTTCTTGCTAGGTTGACCAAGGCAACTTTCTTCATTCGTGTGGTCATTTGGGTACCTAGCTGCTTCAACTTTGTCAGCCTAAATTTGATGAAGTGTGTTTTTTTTACCTCTTCATTCACCCTTCTATCATTCTATATTGTGTTTCCTCAAAAAACTCAGCATCAACCTAAGAAAAAGTTTCATGTATATGTATTTTAAGACCCTTCAACCCCATCTTACTCCTTTATTTCTCTATGGCATTTTATGCATCTCTGCATGCAAAATCACCTCCACTGTCATTGCTAGCCATTTTTGTTCCTGATACAAAATTTCACTTAGCTCTATTGATCCTACTGTAAATAGATATTGCTGGCCTTTCTCTTAAATATCTATTCTCCAAACCAATAGAAGTATGCACATGTTTTGCCTTTGAAATTGTATTTTTGTCTAGTTCTTGACGGAATCCATTCTTTTAACTTACCAATAATTTTATTTCTTTCTCACCCTTATAGCTTGCTTTTATTCTAATTTCTATTTCAAACCTAGACAAATTTATCACCATGTCGAGTTCAGGGAGTTTTTCAGCAAGGACTTCTAATTGGAGGTGAATTCATTCTCTTTTATTTTTCAGATTTTACTTGCCTGCATAGTGTAAATGTAATGTAGGTTTTATGAATATTTTGACACAAGTGCCTACTATTTATTTAACATTAAAAATTCATGTAGTATAATATTAGGATAAAATTTCTGTATACATTTTTAAAGATTTATCCATCTTCCTAGCTCAACTTGTTTTTTTAAATGACATGATCACCTACATAATTTTATTCAAAAGTCCTTAATAAGATTTAAAACTAGAAGCCTGTCATTGAGGTTCTCTTTAAATGACTTTTTCCCCATTTTGATATAAAAGGAAACTCTGTTTAAACTGAATTTTTTTTTTCATTTTATGCCTCTCAATTTGAGCATGATTTTATTTCCAGTCTTTTCAATGCAGGCATGTTGCTTTCATTAATTTTAAAACTATTTCTCAATTTACAGTATTTTTTATTCTAAAATCAGTAAATCTGTAATTAAAAATTAGATCATTCAATTGGTTCCTGAAGTAGTGTAATATTATATATAAAATCAAAATGTTAGTTTCTAATTTTGTATATAAAATACTAGGGAATGAACAAACAAGATTTATAGTTTCTAATTTTGTATATAAAATACTAGGGAATGAACAAACAAGATTTATGAAAACCTCTGCGAATCAATTAAAACTACTCATTAATCCATAATTTCCATATCTAGGAGATGATACTCTTGAAGTATTTTATCAATCAATCCTTTATATAAATTCATAAAAGACCTGATGTCCAATTCATATTAAAGCTACATTACATGATGTCCAATTGATCTATTCTGGTTCATTGAGATGATATATCTAAGAGAGACATCAAAGAAAGGCTATAGTATTTAACATATATGGCCTTAGTGAATTCAACTAAAACTTGAAAACATAAGATAGATGAGCTTGCTTGTTATATATTGAGCCCTATCTGTGGCTTTCCTTTGAGGCATTGATCCTGAATGCTCTCTTGCCATTTTGTGAGAATTCACACATATTGCCTATTCAGAAACAACAAATAAATTCAAATTACTCTCACCATCAGGATCCAGAAGTCTGAAGCAGTTCAGAAGAAATCACTACAAAATAGTGGAAATGGATTTGTCAAACATGACTAGCAATCTCCCTCAAGATCAGACGACAAATAATATTTCAACTACAAAGCATGGAATAGTTAAAACTTAATATGACATTTTTATCAGCATCCATGAGGCATGATGCCTATGGAACTTGTAGCAATAGGGCCCATGTATGAGATAGCAGTTGTGCAACATTCATAAATGTGAAAACAAAGAAAATAGAAGTACTGCAGATAGTTAGGAGCACAACAAGAGAGATTATACTTGAAATCAACTTAATCATTTAGAGAATGTTAAAATAAATGTCTATATCAAAATTATTGAATTACCTCAAACAAATTTTCATTTCTTCAGTACACTTCTTTTGGCTTCTGAAAAGATTTGCTCATTTTCTCCTTTTTAGATGCCATTTTTTGTTATGTACCCAGAACATTTTGATCAAGAGATGTCGAATTCCTCACTGTGGATCCAGCTGGCTTTCTTCTCAGACAATCTGCTCTATGGTTTCCTAGAGCTCTTTGAATATCTCCCATACTAGTCACAACAGTCCTCATCATTTGACTCTTTTGCAAGGTGAGACCAGCTGTTGACACCTGCCATGTTCCTGTATGCAAATTTTGTAAACCCTTTTGATTTAAGAAGAGAGAAAATATCCTTTTGAATCACTAATAATTCTGAGACTTGTTTTAAACTTACATCACTACTGTCTTCAGATGTCACTAGATCATCAATTCCAAATTGTGAAAAATAAATGGTGACATTTTCATATTGTAAATCTCCATGCTCAACATTGTGTAAAGCTCTGTTTTGGGCTTCCCTCTTCAGAAAATTACCCATTTTTGAGAGCCACAACAGAATAGGATTTGGCGGCCGTGTATGTAAAGTTTGCCTCAAATACCATGCAAACTGTCTTTTTAAGCCAATGGAAATTAATTCCAAGGTACTTGATATCAATATTTTAAAAACTTCTATATCATACCTGCTTGACCTTGAACAAGAACTATTCCTTCTAGACAGTTCATTTAATTGTTCCTTGATCGAAGTCATAAGACGACCCCATAAACAAACTCCAACAAGCTGCCACCTACTAGGATTTTCGATTAGCTGGAAATTGGACTTTTCCTGTTTACTATTTTCTTGTTTTTGATCATTGTTAAAGGTTTTAGCTATGATATTTAGTATTGGATATTGTTGTGCGTGTTCTACGAGTGAATACAACTGCTGATGTCCTCCTTGCATCTTAATATTTTCTGAATAATTATCTTCATCATGCAACATAGTGGTTTTAATCAGTGTAAGTAGCATTCTTGCATCCCTTCTTAACCAGGATAAAGAGATCAAGTAACTTGAAAATTTCTTGTTGTTCAGAATGTGACCCTTCATTGATCACATATTGTGTATGGAGTTTTATTTCATAAGAAATATATAGAAGCTCTCTAAGATTCAAAAAATAGTGATGATAATCAGATTTACTTTCACTAGATCCATTAACGTTAATAAGGACATCTTTTGAAGAAATATTATAACCACAAGCCTGAACAACACTACTAAGAATAGTAAAGGTATCTCTTGTAGCTCTTTGAAGTAGTTCAGCTTTGAAGGGAAACATAGTATGGCTTTTTGTGTTTCGCAATTCATTTGGAAAATCTGGATATATAGAGGCATGTAATAGATGACACCAGAAAATTTGTTGTCCATGATGGTAAGATAAGTTTCCAAGCTATTACAAAATCAAAGTACAAAACTATTAACCCCTCCAGAGATAAAGAAAATAAATTACAAAGTCACCAAACCAAAGATATGCAATGATTGGCCATAAATTATAGTAATGTACCAGCATCAAGCAATTAAAGTTTCCCAACATATATGACACAAGTATACCTCCTGAATCACATCAGTAATTTGTATAAAGTACCTCTGCTCAATAACAAAAGGATTGGCACCCAACTAAAGATCCACTTCCTTCACTAACAGAAGTTATAGTGAGATTCTTCCTGGCTTTCAGTACCTGTATCAAGCATTAGTTTAGAGGAAGATGAATGCAAGAATCCCCACTATGGATATGTAATTATGACCTTTGAGATATATTGTATTGCTAAGTTTATCCTGTATGTTATTTCCATCTTTCCTGCTAAGGTTCTCCATAGCTAGTAATTTCTTAACTTTTTCTTTCTTTCTGAAGATTCCAAAGAATGGTCCTTTTATTAATGAGGAACCTATGGGTATAGAAGTAATTTCTTTAATAACTTGTGATCATGTAAATCTCAGATTTATATGTACTTTCTTAATGTAAAAAATGTAGCTTTTGCCAAATGGAGTTTATGGCCCATGAAATGGTATATTTATAAGTGGTATGTACAAAATATGTTATATCTATTAATAATAAACAAAAAAATGTGATATCTATTAATAATAAACAAAAATGTGTTAAATTCATGTATATGTCTAATCATTGCTTATAGCATACTCAAAGACTATCTCCATTAAGTATAATCTTTTGTAGTGATTTCACTAATATTCTTAACACTTCATCTACTTACATTGTTTTAACTTAGGAAAAGTATGATGTACTTTTAAAAAATATCTCCCAAGTTGTTATCTTTAGTGAAGATAGACCTTTTTCATCATCTATTATCTACAAAACTCTTATTGGATGGAGATTCTTCGAAGCTGACATAAAAAGTGTGTTTGACTGTTCATTATCAACATGATTGGTTGCGTAAGTGAGGTAATAGAAGATATATTTTTGATGTGTAAAAAACATGTTTTTTTAAGGTTCATTTATTGAGTCCTTTGAAATGGCCTAGGTAGTCATCTCTTAAGAGTTATGCATTTACATACTCAAATTTTCAATAGAAAGATGATAAAGGTATCCTCCTCAAATTGATATCTATTTTTGAACTTCACAAAATGGATGTATTAGTCTATTGGTTATTAAATACATCTACTTTACTATTTATCTTGTATAGAACATTGAAAGAAAATGTTGCAAGTGACATAACTTCTTAGCATGGCAAACTAAAATCCATTACTTTATTTGGGAGGATAGCTCAAGTAAGTCAAAGCTATGTCATACCATCATTTTCTTGATATCCTTGTAGATATTCTCTTGCCTATAATATGACATTTTAATGATAATAAAGCTAATAGCTAATAAATTATGCCTTAAGGATTGTTGACCATTCCTATCTTCTGAATAGTGACATTGCTGAATCCTTTAGCCTTGTCTATAGAAAAGAAAAGAATAATTATTTTGAATTCTTGAAAGGGTGTTAGCTCAATGGAAGAGCACCTACTTTATAAGTAGAAGGGCGATGGTTTGATTCCATCACACCCTAACATATATGAACTAATGGTTCAACAAATGAGATTAAAGATGTGCATCTTTTGTATAAAGACAATATATTTTTTCATTATAGATCTAGTCCCTATAGAGACAAAATAAAATTGTCTCTCAATAGACAATAATACTATTATTTTATATTGTCTTATAAAGACAATTATTTAAGACAATATTTAAAACACCCACTTAAAGACAGTATTTCAGACAATATACAAGTTTTATATCATATTAAACAAAGACAATTTACTTTAAAATCGTCTCAAATATTGTCTTAAAACCCCCCTCTCTCTAGTAGTAATCCGGCCTAACTCATTTGAACGGCTCTGATACTAAACATTGTCATTAAAGAAACCTCGATGACAAGTTAAAGCGTAATCAATTATGTCAGCTAAGTAAAAAACTTCCTCGCAGAGTTATCTGACTCGACAATCTGCGATGTCCCGCAGCAGCGACGTGATAGCGGATGGAGCGGTTGGTTATCTGCAAAGTGAGAGCCCTTGGACAACTTCGCTATATAAAAAGTGCATGCATGGTTGAAAAACGCGTTTCTAAAAAAATTGATTTCTACATATTCTAAGGAGTAGTCTACAATAAAAATAATTAGGATTGAATTTTGGAAAATAACAAAAACTTAATTCTATTTTCTCTATATAGCTTTCTTTTACTCATTGCTAATCCATAACATGTGAGCTTTTGTCTAGTCATATTAGAATTTATTATTCATGTTATTGCAATTACAAATAAAATGTTTATAGAGTCATAAAAAATAGTTATGAATACATAGCTCTTAGTTTTCTTATGAATTCAACTTATAATAAATAATATCAAATTTAGGCTAGCAATCTATAACTAAACGCTAATGAGTACACATACAAATTAACAATCTAACAATCTATAAATCTGTAAATGGATGAATATCGGACATTCCTCCCTTATTACACCATTGTTAAAATGCTAAGAAAGGAATCCTTAAAAGTTTTCAAGTTTGCATGAAAAATCTTTTTTAGTGAAGACATCGATTCATTGTTCCTTAGCTGAGAATAATTTGAGCTAGATGTTTTCTTAAATGTTATTTTGTTCCATGATAATTGCATTGAATATGCTTGGTCAACTCATGAGATAATCTATTTTGAATAAGAATGCAAACTCTTTGATTATCAGAATTAAAAAAAAAAAATGGATATTTTTTGAGGTACACCTCATCATTCTAATATACTTTGCAACAACATTTTCAAGTTGTCTTTGTTGGTTCTCATTGTATTTAATATAAAATCATTTCAATTTGTCTAGATTGTCATCTTTCTCTATCTTGGTAGTAAGTTTACTTAAATATAGTTTCTATAGCTTCTTGGACTACTCTCAAGTCTTAACCTGTGCAACTTGTTCCTCATTCTTTTTTTTTGTAGCCTCTTCTAATACTTCATTTTCTTCATGTGGTACCTCTTCTTCTTCTTTGATTTTCTTCCCTATACTCTTTATTTTGATCCTTGGCATTTTAGAAGTAGGAGAATAAGCCATTCCCTTAGGCCTCATTCATCTTATAGGAGTTTCATCTCTTTCATCTTGTCCTCAAGTCCTTGGGTTTCCTTGAGTTTCTTGTGGCTAGGGCTAGGGTTAGGGTCCAAGGAGACTCAGGGTATGATAGAGGCTAGAGGGCTAACCAAGGGTGGCAGATTTTAGGCTAGATGTTGGATATATAGTTTATTTATGAGCCTTTGATGGATAAGGTATAAATTTTTACCCTCCTCATGTTTCCTCCTTGCCTTCTAAATACAATCTTCCAATGAATGCAATAAAAGAAACAGGAAGAAAATGTGGTATGGATTCCTAAAATGAATTGGAATAGTGAAATGGTAATAATAGAGTACTTGAATGTGGTCCTCCAGGGTGATATACCACATAATTGGATATCACATGACATCTGAAGGCTTAGGAAGGGCTTCCCAAGAAAACCCACTGCATATTCGTATTAATTCCTCCTTGAATTCAAAAAATTTCTAGAAACTAGCTTCCTCATAACCTTGGTCTATCTCTACAGTCCTTTCCTTCCATAGTAAATTATCCAACCCTCACAATAGTTTCCTTCGATATTTCAAATCTGATTCCATTGATAGTCACCTTTCTATCCTTTGAAGTCTAGAAGAATTGCATCCAGACAATCTTGTTATGCTTCACCATACCCTCCATATACAACAATAGGCCACCCTCCTACAAGTAAACCATCACCACCTCACTGCCATGGATATATTCCTCCACATCCACTAATTTAATTAGATCACTAGTGCCCATGTTGTCACCCAGTTCAACCACCAAATCTTCATATGACATAACCTTGTTGCAGGTTTGATAGTTACTGATTATAAAATGAAATACCTCAACGATTTAAATGAAAGGCACTGGATAACCATCATAAGTCTACAATGTTTCCCAAAAAATAAAAAAACCTCCCTTTGTGGCACATGTGACTCATCCCTTTCCATCCCTAAACAGTCATTGCTAGTTGTATTTTCTATGAGAATTCAATGACTTGTCTTTTTTATCATTAATAGATTGATCTCCACATGTCACCAAATCCACCCTCTACATCCTTTTTAAAAAGTAATCATCACTCACAATAGTCAAATCATTAATGTAGATTATTTTATAATCTTGCCAAGAAATCCCTCTATGAAGCACCTTCTCCTCCCACCCACGCAGAAAATTGAAGGCATGTCACCCATTTTGTTTATTCATATGGCATTATTGAAGGTATGATCCCTTTCCGTCACAACTTGAGTTGATGATGGCAATGATTTGATGGCCTCCCATTCAACTAATCGCATGACACAATGGCCAAATTAGACCAGTTCATTCACCATGCCATTCTATTCACGATATGTGTGAGCCATGTGGATCTCATGGTAATCTTCCATCAACCTTTAAATTTGTTCGATGATAACTTTAAGCGACTAGTTGCTCCAACCCCCCCTAGAAGCGTTAATGATTAACATAGAGTCCACCTCAATGTAAAGGTTATTGACTCCCAAAGATCTCACAATTCTCAACCTCTATAGGAGCACTAGTGCTTCAACTTCATTGTTAGATCCTCCTCCACAATTTCTAGTATAGGTGACCACTATATTTGCCATACTATTACAAAGGGCCCTCCCACATTAGTGTTTTCCACCATGGTCAAACCATCAAAATTTATCTTGATCCATGACTCAAGAGGGTGGGCCAGGGAGGGTGGGGCGGGGGGGTGGTTGCCACACCATCTTCTTTCTAGCTAAGACTTTGGAATTATCAAATTGTGTGATAATTGAGTCAACATTCCAAGTCAATTCCCATTTCATATCAAGTCCACCTCATGGGGGCTTCCAACACAAGATCTTGTTGCATTCTTTTAGGAGGCTGATAATCTATTGGGCCACCCCCAAGATGGTATTCACTTGTTCCCTAAAAATCGTATTGTTCCTCTCCATCCATATTTTCCATGAAACATGCGGGGAGAACTGACCATAATTTTTTGAGATATGGGTGTTCACCTAGACTATCCCAATGAAAAAATTGCTTCAACTCACTATTCATACACCACTAGACCTCCCATAATGAAAAGACTTCCCTCCAAACATCTGTGTCAAAGGGGTAGTGGATAAGAAGGTGTGGAATAGATTCTTCTTCTTGGAGGCATAAAATGCAATACTTAGTGAGTTGACAGCCTCTACATTGGAGGTTATCAATAGTAAGGATTGATCCATGCAAACTCATCCACCAATTATTTTTTTCCTTGGTAGGATCCAAAGGTGCCAAGTTTTTCGCCAATCAGCCTAGGCTACAATAAGCATACTTAACTATGAACTCCCCTAAGGGTGTGATTTTCCACACTAAGGATTCCTCAACCAAGTTGAGGGGAATCCTATAGTTCTAGTGGTGGTCTCACAACACCCAAGAAAGTGCCAACTCCCTTGGCTCAAGGTTCTAGAAAGTAACCTATTGTCTATTAGGGGTGATAAAGTTTTCAGTCAAAGTGTCATACAATATAGTACACATCGCACACAAAGGTAAGAACTTAGTATGCATGAGGGGTTTATCATGAATCCACTGATCTTCCTAGAAGTCAATAGAATTAGCATTCCCCATAATCTAGTGACACCCCAATTTTAGGATATTTCTTTTGTTAACTACATTGTTCTAGATCTTGGAACCTAGGGGGCAGACATGTGCCAAAGGAAATTGGAGGGAAGACAATCCTCCAAGTTATTGAGCCATTATAATATTATACCAACTACCTTGAGAGGACACCAATTTCTAGCCAATTTTTTAAAAGAGGACCTTATTCAAGCATCATATTTTTCTTAGATTCAAACCTCCAAGACCTTTTAGTTGACAAACTTTCTCCCAATTCACCATCATTTTGGCCTTCTCGTCAACACTGGACCATATTGATTCATATTGAAAACAACCATTTTTATTTCCTCCTCATTAACCTTTCTCAAAATTTCCTCATTCATCTAGTCATTAATTACTAGTTGAAATGACCTTAGGATATCACTTTGTAAGTTACTATTAACTTGTGCAACCAGGCGGTTGTACATTTATTGGAAATAGGAATTGCCTTTATCTTCTATATGTTCCACTTCATTGATTTCATGGTCATTATCATCCAACAACATATTTATAGTGTTTATCTTTTTTCTTCTTGAGATCAATCTATGAAAGAACACTATGTTTTTGTACCCATCCTCCAATCATTGGACCCTAGATATTTTCTTCCTGAAAACTTTCCCCCTATTCAAGAGAGTTTTCTATTTGTCTCTACACTCCCTCTCCTTATTTTTCTATTCAATCCATGTATTGCTTTCTACAAGTTGATTTTGGAGAGCATCCAACTTCTTTTTAGTAGCCATCTTTTCTTTGGATAAATTCCCAAATGGGGATTTGCTCCATTCTCTCACCTCCTCTTAGATTCTATCAAGTTTTCTAGAAATTTGGAACATGGTCATACCTTCTAGCAGACCCTTCCACTACCATGTAATATAGTCTTTAAAGTCATTAAATGCAAGTGCTACATGATTGAATAAATAAAAGTCCTTTCTCTTGTTGAACTTTGTTTGTAGGACAAGAGTATCACAGAATGATGCAAAATGGTCCTCAAATACACCTCTAAGGAGGTGTGCTGGAGAATCTCCCATCTAGAAGAGATGAGAGCCTTGTCAAGCCTAAGCTAAATCAAGTTTTTCCCTAGTTTGTTATTAGAACAAGTGAAGATAGAGCCTTTGAGATCAATATCTATAAGATTTTTTCTTCTCAAGAAATCCTCTAATCCCCCCATTTTCTCCAAAGGGTATAATGGGGTGCTAAATTATCTCATGCAAAAAAATTCCCTTCTCCCATATAATCAACCACAATGCTATCCTCATTCTAGAAAGCAAGCCTACCATTATGAGTGTTGGGGGCATAGAAATTTAAAATAGTCCAACTGCCAATTTGGGTGGTGATTTTTTTTACAAAACAATGGGTGTTGATAGAGATATCAATGCCCACAGCCTTATTAGGACTCCACATCATAGCAACACCATTAGAAGATCCATTAGCATCACTATAGGTATATATAGAACCTAGCCAAACATAATTATCTACTCTCAAAAAGACTTTCTCAATCATTTTAGTTCTCGCAAAAGAATCATATTAGTGTTATGTTTAATGATCCTTTTTCTGATTTCATATGACTTCTTGGGGGTATTTAGCCCTCTAACATTCTAGGATATGATCTTCATATTTTATGGTTCTGGGTTTCATTCATGGTTTTCTATTTCCTGTGTGCAATATCCTTTTCTATTTCCTTTTGACAAGTGTTCCTGATAAGAGGTATCCCAATCCTCATAGTCGATCAAATATTTTCCTTATTCTCTCCTTTGTTCTTTCTCTTTGAGACTATCCATTCAATTTCATTGCTAAGGAAATCAAGGCATCGACCCTCAAAAGGAGATGAAAAAACTTCAACAATACCTAGAAGGGACACCACAAGGGTTCCATTTGTGAGTGGTGAACCAACCCAAAATTTGAGGGGTGGATTATAGGAGTTCACTACTCCCTCAAAAACAATTTCTTTATCCAATAAACCATCAAACAAATGTGGCATTTCCAGGGTCTTCATGTCAACAATCTCTAGCTCTTTGCAAATAGTAGTGTCTATTATATTAGTCAAATTATTTGTGGTCCCCTCACCTTGTACCACATCCTTAACTTTCGTAGGGGTTTTGGTACTCTCATCAATGCAAGGGATTCCATTCAACTGAGGATCCCCCACACAAGATTTGGTAAAGCCTACTAGTTTTGTGTTTTCATGGGTTTTTGGTATATCATCCCTTTCAGTAGTTTTCAAACTTTCAACCACTACCACCACACCTAGAGAGGAGACTTTTCTCTTGAGTTTCTCACTCTTTGAGCACTCCACAAATAGATGTCCAAAGCTATTAATTTTTTGCTAGAAACGAGCAACATTCTCATAGATTAATGATTGTGACCAAGTACCCCATTTAGACCTTAGCTCCACCATGGATAGAAGGGGTTTACTCATTTCCACATTCACATAGATCCTTGTAAAATCAAGTTTAATCTTTAAACCATTCATCAAGTCTATTTTTCTAAATTCCTCAAAGGAGCTGCCAATCCATCTAAACACACACTCATCACAAAATTTCAAGGGGAGTCTAGGAAAGCGTATCTAGACTGGGGAAGATTTGTAAAAGTCACTCTCTAGGTTAAAACCTAGTTTCTATTTATCCATCATCAAGTGGTGTTTTATGAAGTTCCAAGAACCAGCCTTGATCAAATCTCTATCCTTTAGCTATGAAGCTAAGCAAGAAGAGGGTGCCAACCATTGCAAAGATGGAAATAAAACGTATTAGTTCCCATTCTTTTGGGCACCATTTTGTGACCATATCCACTATAGGTCAGAATGAGGAAAACTTTTCAACTAGGCATATGGTAAACCTCGAGGAGATCAAATCTGCCACAAAATTAGGTAATGAAATCAAAGGCCTAGTGGATCATGAGGAGAATGTGGGTTTTACATCATAATTCACAAGGGTCTTGGATCCAAAAACCTCAACCTAGTTTGACTTTGGGGCCACCATTACCGTGGGACCACCCAGGGGTTTGTGGCCTAAACAAGCACATTCATTAGGAATGGCACCAGGTTCCATCAGTATAACATTGTCCTCCTGAAGAAGGAAACGATCATTCCATGATTTTTTGATCAACTCCAAATCTGGACAAATCGAGGTCAATTCCAGTGGGGGGTGGAGGTGGAGGGGGGATCCATCCCTTCCAAGAATGAGAGGGTATGGAGGTGGGAGGGAAGTCAAAGGTAGAAAGGTTGTAGGGTGAACAATAGAGTTCTTTATAGATAATTAAAAATAACAAGAACTAGTTATCTAACAAGGACATATACATTATATGAATGTAATAGACTCCTAGAAACATCAATATCTTTCGCAATAATTTTGATTAGGAGATAATTTTATGGGTACTATCTCCAATGGAATTTTCCCTTCAATATGGTTAGGATAATATTTATTTTGAGGATGGTTTTAATTTTCACTAAGTGGTAGATTTGTAATAGATATCCATAGTTTGGCAGGAAGTTGTTTGAAGCATATAAATTATCTACTCCCCCCACACCTTGGTTATATAGTATGTATTTAGTTTCTAGTAATTAGTATTAGAGTATAATTACTAAAATTAAATTTAACAACTTATTACTATTCATTTAGAATACTTGTAGAAGAATCTTGAATTATCTCCTAAGGAACCATATATAGTTATTAATGAAAAGAACAAGTTGAAGGTCAAGCTTAATGATGCAAAAGTATTGATTCAAAAATAAAAAGATTGTATTTAGAGAACAATATCTAAGAAAGAACTTAAAAAAATCAAGGATCACGAGTCAGCTATAAAACTTAAAAAGCATAATGAAATTCTAAAGCATGTAAATTCAAGATGACACCATAGAAGATGGGTATGAAGGAAGACAAAAAGGAGAGTCAATAATATTTGAGATCTAAGAATGTAGATACAAAATATCAACATAAAAAGGAGACATCTAAACTTGAGATTACAATTCATAATTTGAAAAAATTAATAAATATAATATTATTTTAAAATTGGAGCTTACATAAATCAATCAACATCTTGAGAAGTTGAACACAAGTAAAGAGGAACTTGATGAACAAATCATACCATAAAGACCTATTAGCGATGAGATAATAAATTTATTTGTTTAAAGAAAATTGTCTTAAGGATACAAAACTAATAATAACATGAACTTGTGAACCGTCAACCTAGTTAGCGAGCATATATGAATAAGTAAGCACAAAATAAACCTGAGCAACGTAGAGATACAAGGAAATAACTCAATGGAAGATTTTTTTGATGCAATAAGAATGGACACATGAAGGAATACACAGATAATTATTCTAACCCTTTATTTATGGTCATAGATCTAATGATTGTATGAAATTTAGAGTTCATAATAGCATGCATGAAAAGACTAACAATAATGAAAGTGGACCTTTGGGAATAAAGAATATTATTACCAAAGGAGCTAAGCATTACAAGAGAGAAAAAATTGGACATATTACTAGAGATTACAAACTAAAAGCTAATGAATTTGGACCTAGATATGGAAACATGGTTATGACATCTCAGATTTGCAACAACTTGGGATGCAAAAATCTTAACATTAGATCTGAAAAAACAAGGACCCCAAATCATACAAGGTAGATGAACAATAATGGAAGGAGTAAAAATGTAAAGGAAAAGAAAGTATAAAGTATTTATAAGTCATTTTTTAGAGAAGGAACACCAAAATATGCTAGAGTATAGATGCAAAAGACAAAGGAAACGTCTAAGAATAAGATGGGAATAGAACCAAGTACTAAACCCCCAACAACAACTTGAACATTCAACCTCATAATATTAAACAAGGCATATGCCATTAAAAATCCATCAAACCCTTGGATGTTGGAATTAAGTTTTGTGCAATTGACATGAGCATGGCATGATATTATGAATTCTATATCTAATCTCATAAAAACATTTCTAGTCATACTTTAGGTCACTGACAAGATGAAGCTTTATGGTGTGAAGAATAGCTTTTGATGTGTACACACTTGCACAATTATTGTAGAAATTATTGTTCAAATTTAAGGATTCGAAATTATAAACTTTAATTACTATTTGAATTAAAATCAAGTGGAGAGAGATTGTATGGAAATTTTAAACATAATTTTAAAAGATTGAATTAATGTTACATGAATTTATGGAGAATTCCTCAAATGTAAAGTTGAGGTATTAATGCAATCCACGAGATTTTTATTTGCCTTGTATATGAAATATAATTGTATCATTTGAGAAACCAAATTTATATAATGTTAGAGATAGTAATAGATATAAATTCAATAAACATCTTTTATGTCTTTAGGATATGATATGATAGGAGAATTTTCTCAAATTCCTAATAGATTTTTATACATGGATGATGTCTGTGCATACATATACTAAAAATTTTATTCAATTGGAGAAAATCATATTAACAAACATATGAGTAAGGTTGACAACAATATCTTGAAATTTAAGAAAGGTTGTGAGTGTTTAGGTGAATTGAACATAAGGGAACACATATTTTACAAATAGTTTGAATAACTTAAATGGACAAGGATTATACTTAGCAAAATTCATGGTAGAATATTTTGGGTAGGAGATATGCTTGTTATAATAATAAATGACATAATCTATAGACTTATTGGTTTGATAAATGAGGGAAGTGTACAAAAATTTTAGAGTAGTATGATTGGTGAGATTTAAAGTATTTCCTAAGATTGCAATTTTTTTGGAACAAAGAGGATATCTTCATATCACAAACTATAGATCTCAAACAATTTTTGAAAATACTTGGTTTGGAAATTTTTAAACCTGATGGGAAACTTATGGTAACTAGTCACAAATCACCTAGAAAAGATGAAACACCTACCATTTAATAGAGAAATTAAAGATCTATGATTGGAGGATTTCATATCTAACACACACTAGACCTCATACATCAAATGAACTTTGTTTTGTGGAAACATTTAAAGCTTATCCTAAATAGTCACATTATGTAGCAATAAAGAGTATTTTCAAATGTTTGAAGTTTACACAATATTTTAGATTATGTTAAAATATATCAAATTATTTTACTTTATGTTCATACACTAATGTGGATTGGGCACAAAGTGTAGATGATTAAAAAAGCACTAGTGGTGGAGAATTCTTCCTAAAAGGAATATTTCTTTCTTGGCTAAGAAAGAAAGAGGATTATATTTCATAGACTATAAAACAAGTAGAGTGTGTAGGAATAATAAGCAATTGCTATCAGATTATTTGGATGAAAAAAATGCCAAAAATATTGGGATGAAGTTTAAAGAGTTGGTTATGCATATCATTATCAAACACAAGTATAGTGATTATGTTAAAAAATACAATTTTACATACAAAGATAAAGCATATATCTATTAAGTATCTCTTTTTAGGAGTAAAAGTTGGAAAAAAAGAAATCAGATTGCAATATGTGAGTATAAAGGAGAAGATAACACACATATTTAAAAAATACTTTTGAAGGATACATTTGACTACTTGAGAGGTATGCTTTGGGTTATGCCCAAAACTACTTTTCATTAATTAATGCAAAGATTGTATAAGTCCAATGGTAACAAAGCATTACTTCTTTTATCTAGAGTGGATGCTTGATTCTTCATCTATGGGGAGTACTTGTATTTGATTTTATTCATTAATGAATCTTGGTATTAGTACTCAATAGGGTCTTTAGACACTTGAACTTATTGAATATCTTATGAAGAGAGTTCAAAGAATGATACCTTTATCATTGTTGTTGATAAGGGGAAGTAATACATGGTAAACATCCTGGTATTTGGTATGTAAATTTGGGGAGATTAATATGTGGAAAATACTTGTATATTGATGTAAATGGGAGAAGAATATCTTTGGGGGAGGGTTGTTGCGAAATGATAGATTTAATTGAAGAAGAGGATTTAAATTTTTTTATGAAGTGGATTTGAAGACTACATTGATGAAGAGGATTTGAAAAGATGTTGATATATCTGGAAGATTAATACCTTTCTTATGCATATTTGTTACACTATAGTGGATATTCATGGAAATCATAAATGGGGGAGCAAAAAAACAAAAATATATTGTATTCATGGAACATAGATGTTTTTTTTATCTATGTTGTCATAACTACCAAAGGGAGAGATTTTTAAGAATGAATGTTGATAGTATTCCTATGGAAAAGTATCCTAGTATTGTTGGAAGCATGATATAGAGGTTTTGCATGGAATTTATAATAGAGTTTTTTTATTGATGTCAACATATTGGTTATTCTATGGAGACTAACAATACATAAAATAGAGAATGGATTTGTAAGGTTGGAGGAATGTATTCGAGCTAATCCACAGTTGTAATTATATTTGATGGAGTGTGTAGATTTTATAGTTCATTATACATTCAAAAATTTGTAGACAATATATATATATATATATATATATATATATATATATATATATATATATATATATATATATATATATATATATATATATATATATATATATATATATATATAGACACACACACACACACACACACACACACACACACACACACACAATGGATTTAGTGAAGGAAACATTCAAACAAAGTTTGTTTGTAGCACTTATTATTATTTGTATTGTATGTCCTCACCGAGATAGAATATGGTCATTTGAATTTGGCTAGAGGTAGAAGAGATGATAAGATGTAGTGATAAAACCTATACATATATATGAGCATCAAGTGAGAAGATTATGATATGACAGTTGTTTGTAATTCTGAAAAGTGTAAAGAATGTAGTATAACATGTAAATGTAATAACTTAATTTTGTCCTACATTATGAATGTAAATTAGAAAAGCCTCAAGCATGTATCAATAATTTTTTTTAGGACTTGGTATAAAGGAAGGATGACTTACTTGATTGTATTAATCCATTGTTGATATTTGTGTAATGCGAGTATGCAAACTTATATGTGAGGTCCAACAAACCTGATAGCAAATATCTTTTCATTGGAGAAGTATTTTTTATAGTAAGATAGAGTGAGTGAAAAAAATATCATATACGGAAAAAAATTTATTGTTTGATAGTGTTGATGAACCATTGTATTATTCAATAAGGATAGTATTGAAGCTATTTGGTCAATGGCTCCATCCGTCTTACTTAAAAACTCCTAACAGGGTTCATAGAACTCCTAACAAGGAACTTAAAATTCATGTTAGAGTTTCAAAGTCTCTTAACTATTGAAAAAAAATATTCAATTATATGTTTTCATTGATGTTACACAAATGTCACACTCTAGCTCAGCACAACAAGTGTTAACCGAGCTTAGTTGAGCACCAAAGGAGATTCTAGTGTCAGGTCAGCTGAATTCAAAAGGAACCAAGTTCAATTGGTCATCAAAGAAATTTAATGTAAAACAAGTTAGGTTAGTCAATCAAGAGTATTAGTATTAACCAAATTAGATCAATTGCCAAAGGAATTTAGTGTTCACCAAGTAACACAGTTAATTGTTAGCCGACTATTAGCACAATACTTTTGTTAGTTAAATTGTTAATACAATGTGACTAAGTGGATATTAAATATAAATTTCAAAGGGTATTGAAGGTGTCTTAATATTGGGTTTCATATATATGAAAGGTAAAGTTGTGGATTGAATTGTGGAATAAGAAGTATGAGAAAGATGTGGAATAAGAAGGATATCTGGTTGAAGACATAACAATGAAGGAGATGCAAAGAATATTCTAATCAAGAAGGATAAAAAAGATAAACTAGAATAGTGATATGAATTTAAAAATTCACTTGTTTCACCAATCACATCAATCATTTTTACTCTCTAACAATTGTAGCAGTGAATAAATATCTTAATAGAGTTGACTTACTAGTCATTTTGTAAATCCTCTGACAAGGTATCCATTCTTGATTGATGTATCTAAAGGCCTTTAATAATGCTACTCCTAATAGATTTATTTAAATCCTCTAATAGGGTGATACTTAACCATGTGTTTTGTAACCTTTAACAAGGTTAGCTCCTAATAGGGCCCACTTCAAAAGAGTGAAAAATTGTAACTAGTTGCATTGGTGATTTTTCCCAAATTGTGTTTCCACATTAAATCTTGGTGTCTCATGTATTCATGTTATTTTCTTTATGGTTTATGGTTCTACAACTAAGTTACTAAATTTTAATAGACACTAATATCTTAAGATTTCTTTTTTTAACTTACTTACAGTGAATGTTCAGTTCTAACCAAGTAGTCCAAGTATTTGGTTTAAGGAGTAAAAGTTTGTGTTAACATCTAAGGGGCTTGGATTTTTTGTGTGGTAATTGATTCATCCCTCTACTCGTAGTTACTCCTCTTACATTTCTAACAATTGGTATCAGAGCATTGGTGCTTGGAGGAAAAGGTTTTATGACCTAAGCCATAGATTAGAATGTCTTACAGAAGGAAGATTCTTAAAATTAACATGTAAAACTTCTTAGTATGGCAAGATTTGATGAAGCTTCATATAGCAAGCATTAGTGATGATAGTCTATCGCATGTGGAGAACAAATATGTGGCACCACCCAAGCCTTTCTCTATGGAGAAAACCAAAGAAGAAAACAAGTACAACATTATGATGATTGATATAGTTTCCTCTCTCACTAAGTCTAAATTTCATGAACATTTATGGAACTATGAAAATTGATTAATTTTCTTGAATAAATGAAGAATATAAAAACAAAGAGCATAAGGATTAAAAAAGGTTTTTCTACTATGGAGAACTTAAAACCTTACCTTAGAAGGTTGAAGCAAATCAACAACCAAGTACATATAGCAACACACTATCAATTTAACCTAAGTCATAATTAGTGCAACTCAAGCCACAAGTAGTACCACCCAAGCTACGACCGGATCATCTAGTGGAACCCAAGCAAAAGGAGGAAGATCTTGAAGAACCAAATTCTAATCAAAGAAGGGAAGATCAAAGGCTTGCAAAATATTTTAGGAGGCATGATGCACTTGATAAAATAATTTGAGGAGAGTCAAAAGTCATATCGATAAGGAAAAAATTTAAACATACATGTTTACTTAGTGAAGCTGAACCTAGATCTATAAAAGATACTTTAGAAGATGAAAATTGGATAGAAGCAATGATGGAAGATATCAAGGAAATAGAATAGGATAAATATTGGTCTCTTTTTCCTAAACCCAAGGATAAAAATGTAATTGGTACAAAATGGATAATCATAAATAATTTTAATAAGAAAGGTGAAATGGCAAGAAATAAGGCAAGACTTATCTACAAAGATTATGCTCAAGAAGATAGTATTGATTATGCAGAAACATTTGCCCCTATTTCAAGACATGAAGGAGCCATATCACTTCTAACATATGCAACACAAAAGGAATTCAAATATATCATATGGATGTGAAATCATCTTTCTTTAATGGAGTCTTGGAGGAAGATGTCTACATTTATCAACATGAAGGTTTCATAGATCCAAGCCAAAGAGACATGGTATGTAAGCATCATAAAGTCATGTATGGTTTAAAGAAATATCCTAGAGAATTGCATGAAAGACTTCATGTATACTTAGTAAAAATTGATCTCGAGAAGATAAATGGTAATAGAAATTTTTATATCAAGGAAAGACCTAAATACAATATATTTTTTGCAAAAATATTTGTAGATGATATCTTATTCACAGGACATGATAATTTATGCAAATAATTCTCTGAAGAAATGAGGAAAAAATTTGAAATGTCTATGCTTGATGAAATAAAATTATTTGTGGGTCTACAAGTGAATCAAATGAAAAATGGTATATTTATCAGTCAATCAAAGTAAATTAGGAAAATATTGAAAGTATTTGGAATAGAATATTTCAAAACATTTGGTACACCCATTTCTACTAGAAATAATCTCTCAAAGGATGATGATTCAAAGGAGGTAAGCCAAACTTCTTATTGATCAATGATTGAGAAACTTTAGTATGCGATTCATACAACACCTGATATTGTATTGGCAACTGACATTGTTGCAAGAGTATCTACTAATCCTAAAGAAAATCACATGATGGCAGTCAATAGAATTATGAGATATCTTAAAGGAACCAAGGATTATGGGTTATGGTATAAGAAAGGAGGAAATATTGAATTAAGAGCCTTTAGTTATGCAGATTGGACAGGAAGCATTGAAGATAGAAAATGTACTAGTGGAGGAGCATTTTTCCTTGGAAAAAGGCTAGTGTCTTGGACATATAAGAAGCAAAATTGTATTTCTCAATTGACAAAAGAAGAAAAATATGTTGATGTAGCTGTTAATTTTTCTAACATAAGGTGGATCAAGTAGCTAATGTTAGGAATGAAGGAAGAAATCATAGAACTAGTAATTATCTATTATGATAGCACAATTGCAATTAGTATATCTAAAAATCTAGTGGTGCACTCTAAGAAAAACCACATTGCAATCAAATATCATTTCCCAAGGGAATTGGTTCAAGAAAAAGGGGTAAGATTTGAATATGTCAACACCAAGAAGAAAATAGCTAACATATTCACTATGCCATTACCTATGGATGCATTTTTTATCTAAAGAGGTAAGCTAGGGGTCATTCCCCTATCTGATGCTCACTAGAGTATAGATCAATGATGCATCAACCAAGCTGTATTGAAAATTTATCAAGTTAATGCAAGATTTTTAGAGCACATTGCATATGAATTAGTATAGTAGGTACATTGAAAATTAATTGATATAGTCTTTAGAAATTCATGTCAAAGAGGGAGTGATTAGATTGATGTCATGTCATAATCATAGAAACAAATATAAGGAAGATATTTGTACAAGAGCAATAGGGAGAGTTGATTGAGACATAGCTTGAAGATAATATGTTAGAGGGAGAATCTAAAAGGGAGTTCTTGTGGATGAATAATTAGAATGAAAATAAGGATATTATAAAATCTTATAACTTATTTTGTTGCTCTAAGTTTTTCTTTGCATAAGGACACATGTTGTGTTACCATCACTCCCAAAGAGGGAAATTGTTGAAAAATATTATTCAATTATATATTGTCATTTAGGTTACAGAAATGTCACACACTAACTAAGAAAAAATGGTGTTAAATGAGCTTATTTAGGCACAAAAGGAGATTCCACTATCATCTAAACTAAATTTAGAAGAAACCAAATTTAGTTGGTCATCGAAGAAAGCTAGTGTAAACTGAGTGAGGTCAATCAATACTAGGTGTTAGTATTAACCAAGTCAGCTTGATTACTAAAGGAATTTAATATTAACTAAGTGACTTATTTCAGTGCTAGCCAACTGTTAGTAGAATACTTTTATTAGTTACATAGTTAATACACGCCAACTCAGTGGATGTTAAACATTTGTTTGAAAGGGTATTCAAACTAACTTGACATGGGTTTTGAATATATATAAAAGGTCAATTTGAGGATTAAATTGTGGAATAAGAAGTATGAGAAAGATATGAAATAAGAAGGATATATAAATGAAGATAGAACATCTAAGAAGCCACAAAGAATATTCAAATTGGAAAGGAACAAGAAGATAAACTAGAAAAATGATTTGAATTCGCAAAGTCAGTTACTTCATCAATCGAGTTAATCATTGTTACTCTGTAGTAATTGTAGAAGTGAATAAATTTCCTAAAACAATTGACTTAACAATCATTTTGTAAATCCTCTAACAAGGTAGCATTTCTTGATTGAAGTTTCTAAAGACCTCTAATAATGCTAATCCTAATAGGGTGATTCAAATCCTCTAATAGGGTCACACTTACCCGTGCATTTTATAACCTTTAACAGGGGTGGCTCCAAATAGTGCTCACTTCATAAGAGTGAAAAATTGCAACTAGTTGTATTGATGGGGTTTTCTAAATTGGGTTTCTATGTTAAATCCTCGTGCCTCATGTGTTCATGTTATTTTATTTGTGGCCTATGGTTCTAGAGCTAAGTTACTAAATGTTAATGCACATTAATATCTTAAGATTTGTTTGTTAATCAAGTTATAGTGAATATTCAATTCTAACCAATCAATGCAAGTATTTTGTTTAAGGAGAAATTTTTTGTGTTGACATCTAAGGGACTTAAATTTTTTTTGTGGTAACTTAGGACTGGTATGTACTAAATTCATTTAATTAAATCCTAATAGGTTCCATCCTCTTACAAGGAACATTTATATTAGTACATCATTTTGTGAGTACCATCACCATTGGAGTTATCCCTTTGATCGAGGGTTTTCCTAGTTAACAAATCATGTGTTATTGTATATGGTCATCTTTCTATGGTTGTTGCATCTACTATTTATATGTTTTTGAATTAATAAGGATATTGAGAATTGATTTAATTGCATAAATAATTCACCACCCCTTGCCACTTATAAGTTATCTTGGTGGAATTTATTTTCTAACGTATCCCATGTTAGAGTATCTTTGTTTGAGTTGACTAAGGAAGGACTCTTTGTAATAGGAATTCAATAATGTCTTTTGATACATGAGATTATTACAAAGATCTTACTTTGAGAATTTATACAGTGATTTCTTTTTCATTAATATAAATGGAGTAGAGTAGAAGATGAGATGCCTTGATATGAATTATTGGAAACATCTTATTGGGGAGAGTAGCACATGAAAAACATTTATGAATAAGAGATTCATACTTATTGATGAAGATGATTTTAAAATAAGTTAATGTATGGGTGATATTAACAAGTTTTGTGTGTATGATGATTATAGTACATATGGTATTCATGGAGTATGTGAATAAGGGAGTAGATGTAGTAGAGATATATTTAGTATTCATAGAAATTAGATATTTTTCATCTACATTTTCATAAATGCATAAGGGGAATCTTTTTAGTATAAATACTGAGGATAACTCTATTGGGAACTATATTTATAGTATTTGAGACATATATTAGTGGTTGTGTGTTACATTAATGAAAATGTCCATCATTGATATCAACATATTGGTTATTATATGAATATTGGAAGAGGAGTAGATGGAGTTTTGCAACATGTGGTTTAAGGATTGAAGATTATCTAAGCACACATGGATATTTAAGATTATTTCTAGATGATAAAGTGAAGACACCATATGGAAATGTGAAGAAGGGACATAGTAAGGAAGGATTTGGTGAAGGGTCTTTTAGACAGTGTTTTTGGAATCAGAATACCAATGTTTGGGTTTTATGTCGTAACATTGATAGAATATGGTTGAGAAAACTAAGAGAAATATTGAAGATATGCTATATATTCTTTTCTTAATAATGAAAACTCAAATGATCAACAAGTATGAATTTATGAAGACCTAAAATAGATAGATTACTTATACTTGTGAAAAAGATGTAATGTTGTAAATTAATGTGTTATGTAATATATTAAGTAGATCCTATATTATTATTATAAAGTGGGAAAGCATCAAGGTCAACTCAATAATTAATTTGATTACTTGGTATAAAGCAAATTTGATTTCCTTGTGGATATGTATATAGTGCTGATTTTGTAATTAGTGTGATCATTTTATGTGTTTCATATTGTGTGAACTGACATGCAAATATATTTTTCCTCAAAGAAGGGAATGGTGCACTTCATGCATGGTGAGCTTACAAGGAACTATAATTGGAAAGAGAAATTGTTGTTGGACATTTGTTGATGCACAATTTTATTATTCAGTGAGGATAGTACTCAATTTATTTGAATAGTGGGGTCACTATATCTTTTTTCTCAGCTCCTAAAACTCTTATAACAATTCCTAACATAGTTGGAATCTCCTTCTAGGGATTCAAATTCTTCTATTTTTTTCTCCTATATCAAGATTGAATAAACATTTTCTTATGTATCATCTCAATCAAAGTCTCCATGCCTTCTATTCCCCTAGAAATGTCAATTAATTTGGGTTTATTAGATTTGAATTTAACCTAGATTACTAGAATTTTTAAGTCTTAGGGTTATATGGTGATCCTTGCACCTTATTAAGAGTATCAAACTCTAACACAAAAGTAGGGTCATGTTGCTTTCTAACTTGGTCTAATAAGAATAATTCCTCAAGTGTTAATCATGGTACAATTAAAATGTCACTCTTTTGTACAATTTATCTTGCATCCTTTTTTGTGCAAGAGATGTCATCTGGGTGCAATTAATTAATTATATCTTACACAATTAATGCATGTTGTGACTCATCCATTGCTTTTAATTTTTTCTATTTTCTTTCTCCAATGTCGTTAGCCTTATATCTAACATGAAAACCCTTAAAATCTTGGATCTTTGTGAAATTATCTTACTCCATAAAACTAATAGATATTTCCTCTTTTAAATATTCAATCTCTTTATGTTCATCATTTTCCATCCTTTGTGCATAGTAAACATTTTCATTCTCTTCAAAAACTAGGCTTGTTGATATTGTTGACATTTCAGTCAAGCTTGTTTATTAGTGACACACACACTTATTTAGACAACTAGTAGTTACCGAGCCTATTGTACAATTAATATTATTAACCAAGTATTCCAAGTTCTACCAAGCTCTATAGTTGCTACCTAGGAAAATCATTTTGTTTGCACTGACCAATTTCTACCAAGTTGGTGATTATCATTATAAATCAAGCTTCATTATGTTTAGTGAGTTTCTTAGTGCAAACCAAGTTATACAATGGTTATTGAGTTTATGTTTTCAGCGATGTGAATTCAATGTTGATTGAGCTATGCAGTGTCAACCAAGTGATTCAGTTTATACTGAGCTCATACTGATAGTGTTGACCAAGCTATGTAGTATGAATCAAGTGATTCAGTTTATATGCCGAGTTTTGCAATGTTCATTGAGTCACCAGTGTAAACCAAGTTTAGACTAATTGTAAGTGATTAGTATGAGCCAAGCTTCTATGTCTACTGAGAGCATGAAGATGCTAAGCATTAACAATTGCTATTGAGTGTGAGAACTTCACCGAGTTTTTCTTGAAAAATCAAGTACCTACAATTGGGCCGACTTTGTGTATTTTGGTGAAACTTGTATTATAGTTGACTTTGTTGAATTGTAATTTGAATTGGTATGTATGTAATTTATTTTATCACATCCAAAAAAATAATATAGTTAGCATGACAAGAAGATTCTTAAGTAGAAGTGTGAAGTAAAAGGTTACATCAATATAAGGAGTAGTAAAGATTTATCTATCACAGTAAGGTGATCATTACACTAAAATAAATCTCATTCAGCAAATCAAGTTGTGGATCATAGATCAACCACTAGTTCTTCCTAATAGGTGGAACAATTAAATCCTTTCACAAGGTAGACTTAACAGTCTTTTGTAAACCTTTTTACTGAGTACATACTTCACTATATGTTTGTAAATCTTTTTGTACGGTGGATCTAGTAGTCCTTATTGCTCCTAATAGGGTAAATCATTAGAAGTGATCATTATAAGCCTTAATATACCTAATAGACCTACTTTATAATGTAGTACTAAAGCTTGTGGGTATCATTCCCACCCCAAACTTATTTTCTATTTGAAAGGTTTTTGGGTCACTATATTGTGTGTCAAAGTGTTATGAATGATTTAATGCTTTCAATTTTTCATGCATGCAATTAGATCAGAGTACCAGTGAATGATTAATTGGTGAATAAAGCTTATGTTTTATGGATAAAATCATAAACTTGTGTCACTCTTTTCTAAAAGAAAAGCCTAACAAAAGTATAATTATTCACCTTCAATGATATAAAATTGTATTATTATTTTGAATTTTAAAATGAAGTAAACTAATGAAATCTGTAGAAATGGATGAAGTTTAGGATTATAATTTTTAATAATTATTTGGAATAAAAATTGATATATTTTCCTAATTTTGATAGATAATTTTTTAGCTGCTGAAAAATGCTAAAAATTAGGGGTCTAGTTCCCACCAGAAAACTATATGGAGATAAAATTATTTTCCTTTGATCTTAGACTATGCTATAGATAACATATGTATCAAGAATAATAATTTTTTTTTTTTTGGCTTTAGGCCTATACTTTCTCTTTTATAATGATTGAAATTTCAACTCACCTAAAATTGATAGTTTTCATCTCCCACCACATTTTTAGAAACAAATATATTCTAACCAAGAGAAAAATTATACATTCTAGAAGAGAACTCTCTCCTCTAGAACATCATATAATTTTAGATTTTTTAATGTGATTTAATATTTTCTTCTTTCTCAAAACCAACATCTTTTCAAGTGTTAAAATGCATGCTTGTAAAATTTTTTAATTATAGTATACTATATCTAATTAAAACACTATAAAATCTATATGAGAATAGTCTTGCCTCTGAGCTCTATAAAATGTTGTTCATATGTTATTAAAAAAATATCATAAAAAATAGTAAGAGTTATTGTAACACCACTATTCTGAAATAATTTTATTTCTTTAGTAATTGGATACAAAGTAGTATAAAACATGCATTTAATAGACATTTCCAATTGGAAAAGTTTGAGACCATATATAACTTAGCTATAATGAATTTATCTAGATCACATGTTTAAATTTTTTTTAATTTTTAGATAGAAGTACTCAAATTTAGTCATTTTGATAAGTCAGCCTGAAAGGTGACACAACTTTGTACTTTTACCCTTATAAAGTTACTGATTCACCCCTCCCCTCTCAATAACTTAGCCTATCTGATATATTTTGAACAATTCGTATCAAAGCTTTTTGGTTCTAAGAGAAAAATTTTAACATCTTGAGAAAATATTAGAGGCAATTAAGGTATTTGGACTTGATAAGGATATTGACAATGAAAAACTAGTTTTGGAATTAGCTATTGGGAAACTTAAGAAAGCAAAGGAGCAACTCTCTCAATCCTTGAAAAGAAGAAAAAATATTGTAGTACGGATGAATGAGCAACTCTAAATTGAAGAAAGAATTGAAGACATCCATTTAGAAAGTAATTCAGATGAAGAAAATGAAGCAATTAGAGAATTATCAGAAAAGACTGGTACACTTGAAGAAGAAGTAAGAAAGATGAAAAGAGACCAAGAAATTCAATTACCAAGATTGTGTGAGGTCATGGAAGGGAAAAACAAGATAAAAGAAGAGTTAGAAGGAAAAAATAATTAAATTCAACATATATATCCCTTCAATAGGAAAACTTCATTGATCAGCTCACTAACGCAAATGAAGAAATCATGAATCTAAGATTAGAAACTGAAAGGTTGTAGAATGGTCTAAACACTAAAAGGAAAACCAATGGGAGGATGATGAAATCTCAAGCAAAAATGAATCAATTGAATGAGAAAATCCAATATAGACAAAAGGGAAAATAAGGAATTGGATGTACAGAAGATTGTCAATCATGCAAGCAAGTAGCTCGAAAGAATCAATGCCCTACTTGTAGTCACTATGGTAAGTTAGGTCATACATCAAACAAGTGTTGAAGCAATGGTAAAGCTAAATTCAATGGAAAATGCTACAATTACAATATGCACAGTGATAGAGCTAATGAATGTAAAGAAAAACCTAAAATTGAAGGAAAATGTCTAAAATACAAGAAGCATGGGCACAAATCTTTAGAATGTAGAACTAAGATAATGAATCTAACAGAACAAATTGTAAAAGCTATATTTGGTTGGGACTACAAAACTTGGTGTAGATGTCATTACTATGGAGAATTCGGACACATTGGAATGAATTATGTAAAACATCACATGAGGACAAGAGACACCACTAGAAGATGTTTCAATTGTACATAACTTGGTCATCTTTCCAAGAACTATATGAACACTAGAAGAATTAAACATGAAAAGAAAGCCAAGGCTGACAACATCAAAAAACAAATGAGACAATACTGGATTCCAATATCTTCTAAGAATGCAAGTCTAGGCAATGAAGCATATGTCACTCAAGAATTGGGTGACTCAAGCATTTCTACTTGATCTCCCAAAAGGACAACTGGAACTAAGATTCTAAAGTAGACATCCTACATCAGTTCTAGTAAGCTAGAAGGAAAGATCCAAATAAACATTCAAGATGTAGAGGGATCACCAACTATCTATAGAAATTCTGAATATTACTAAGCTAGGTCAGGTTCCAAGACCCTATTGAGAAAGGTCAGGAGTAACTAAGTCAGTATGTAAACACTGAGTCATGAATGTTCCTACCAAGAAATTAATTCAAGATGAGTGGATGATAGTCTATTATCAACCAAGTGATCATACCAAGCATTTATCACAATTAAAAGATGAAATTTGATCAAAAGGGGAAAATTGAATTCATTTTTCACCATGAATTTTCAAGAGCTATTTGCGAAGAGATATTTTTGTACAACCAAGTGATCTATGTGCATTATTGTTGATGTGTTCTATATTTCCTCATACCCTACCAAGTGATGGCATCCTCCAACAACACAACAAAGAAAAGGTTTGAGATGTTAGCTCATGGAGTAGAATTTAAAGCACCATATTTCAAGTTGAGTTTGGCTATTGTAGAAAGTCTTGATCCAATAGGAGCTCAGTCTCAAATTCCATCCAAGTACTTCTGGTTCATGAGACTCACTCACATTTTTGATGTTCTATTCAAGATATAGAAACCCTAGAAATGGACGAAACTTTGGAGAATTTGTAAGTAAATGGTGTATTAAAACTGGAGCATCAACACTTAGACGATAAGGGTTTAACCCACATTCCACACATGCCACAAGAATTTTAGATAAAATAGACAAGGTTTATCCCTAGCCATGTGCACAATGGGTAATTATAGTTGGAGAAGCCTATTCCCATAACAAAGAAAATGATTCATTAGATTAGAGGACTTCCAATGTTAGCCAAGGCTAAAACCACCAAAACCCTAAGTCAGGTGGAACTAGAGAATAAAACCCTTTCCAAATGGGATGGAAGAGGTATGAAGATTAGTAGTGTTATTGATATGGAGCTGAAATTTGGAATACATGTAATTGCACACAAGATATATAGCTATAGTTCACTAAAGAATGTATCATGTGAAGTTGTGGACCTTGCTTTCAAAGTGGTCAAGAACAACATGTCCTTCAACCTTACTGAGTTGATGAACTAAACAAATTCAACAAAAATATGGAAAACATCAAAACTTCAAAGAATAATCCTTATAAGTTTCATTAACACTTAACCTATTTATTTTTTTTGTTCAAAAGTATTTCCCTTCAAAAGGTATAGTTGTATGGAGAAAAGATGTACCTGTTCTTTATTAAATAAATGAGTATATAGCAGAAATGGGAGAAAAGTATGTCAGTATCATGGAAAACTATTTTGATGCATTCAAGGAAAAGATGAATAATAGATTCATAATACTAAAGAAACTTGTAGAAGACTACAAGGATGAGTTTTTTTATGGTAGATTCTGACAAAGTGTATATACAAGTAGTAAAACTAAGAATGGTATGGGTGAAGCCTCTCGATTATGAGGTCAATACTGATGACACCATGGATATTATTGAAGCATTGTTAAATGAACTTTTTGATCCAAAGGCTACATATTTTGGAACATTTCATGAAGCTAAAGCCAAAATTCAATAAGAAATAAAGCTTCCTTAGGTTATCAAAAAAGGTAAAAAGAGGATAGCTAAACTGAAACAAACCAGCCCTACTCTCCTATTGACAGAAGGTAAAGGAGATGACATAGAAGAAGATGATGCAAAAGATGAAGTGAAATTAGAAGAAGAAGAGCTAGTCAAGAATAAAGGTAAGGTTATTATAATTAAACCTGCCAAGACATCTACTGTAATGTTTACAAGGAGGGCATCAAGAAAGAAACTAGAATTGGTTGAAGTAGGATATGTGATATTCAAATGGCCTCGACCTACTTTTCAAGAGAAACTAAAAGAAATTGATTGTGGAACTGGCATGGAAAATTTCAAATCATTAAGGTATGAGACCATGACTATAGAAGAGAAGAAGCAAGTTAAAGACATGGTTATGTCTAAGATAGGTAAATGGAAACATTCTCTAGATCAACTTGTATAGCTAATTCCCAATGAATGTATGGAGAAAATAAAGCCAAGATGGGAACATGCAAAGAAACCTGCAAAAGATATATATGAGAAAACCTTGAGGAAACTTGTGTTGAGCTTAAGTGACAAGGAAGTGAAAGAGTCCATCAAGAAAGAAGAAGAAAAACTTACTTTGAGGTTTAACATTTGCTTAATATTGATAAATAAAATTTTACATGTGGTAAGGAATGCCACAAATACATGCAAGAACATTTTCAATCTTCATAAGAAAAGTGATTTTTTTGTTTTTGTTAGTGACAATGATGATGATGAATATGACAAGGAAGAAGAGGATAGAGATGATGAAGAAGAAACATATGATGAAAATAAAGATGATGAGGAAAAAAAAAAAATAGGAAGCCACTGAGGTGAATCTCCCTGAGATTTAGAGAATTAAGGAGATCGACCCTAAAAAGATTGTAGCAGTAGTTATAGCCTCACTACCTCACTCTCTAATCAAAGTCTTAAGACCATCTACCTTAGATAAAGCTACTTCCAATTTGGTTGTGTGAAACATGGTAAATCCAAACACTCAACCAATATTTTCGCTTGTTTAGCTCAACACTTCATTGACTGAATTGACCATCACTTAATCTACTGAGTAGTTAATGCTTCCTCCTTCATCAATTTTGGTTACTTAGCATCAAGGTATTTCTTCCATTAGTGCAATATATACTTTTAACTAGTCCTTCCATTTAAACTATTTTTACTATTCTGAACATCCAAATAATAACTACAAAGATAGTTGAGAGCAAGCCTCAACTAAGTACAAAAGTTTCTCACAAAGGCAAAGAAAAGGAAGAAGATATTGATCTTGATAAGGATATAGTTATTCTGAATTGGAATATGTCTACCCTAAATCCTGATCAAATGCAAATAGTAGGAGAGCTTCTATAGTAGAAAGCTAAGTAGCAAGGGCTTAGAGAAGATAGGAATGTGCAGAGATTTTTGAGTGCTTGAAGATGCAAAGAACATTCTTGTAGAGGCACTCAACACTAAGGTTAACACTTCTCAACCTATTTTGGCTTAGTTAGCAAAAGTGGTTCAAAAATTCAATGAATATTTGAATGGACAAGAGAAATTTTTGCAAAGAGTAGAGAAGAAATTTGAACATAAAGTATTAGAGCTAGTAGCACAAAAGATTGTAATATACCAAGTAGACTTGTCCACTATTTTAAGCTCATTACAAACCTCTTCCAAAAATGTGACTTCTCTATTTGGTAAAATCTATGATACATCTATCTTCATGCATGACATCAAACATAAACTCTCCAAAATAGATGAAGATCTGAAGGCAAGTGCACACGAGTTGTCACTTGATCCAAGTTACAGTTCTACTCACTGATAAAGATCATATTTTTGACTGATATGCAGGAATAATTGCTAAGAGAAGAAGCCAAGATAAGGGCTACACTTGTAGAAGTACATGGCATGATTCTTCCAAACATGGGTGCATTATATAAACATATTGCACATGCTAAAACTCTCATCCATGATAACAAATTCTCTATTGGTGATCACATCAAAGAATTATCAGCAAAAGTTCAAATTGTATTACATGCAAGCAAGGTACTACAAGAATTGGGACAAGACATTGTCAGTAAATCTAAAGGTACATTCTAATTTCTTGTCACATTTTGGAATTACAATGTAGCATACACCTTTAACATTGATGTCAAAAAGGGAGAGAAGATGTAATATAAGATGTGATATAAAAAGGGAGAAGATGAGAAGATGTATATAACATCTAAAGTATATTGAATATATATGTATGGGGAAGCATCATAATATTATATGTGTATAGATATTTAGATAAACATCACTTACAAAAGGAATTTTGAAAAATCTCAAAAATAGAGTATGTCACCAAGTTGAAAATACAAGATGGAGACTAAGATTGATTGGAACTTTTTGAGAATTTAGTTTTGATTGATAAGCATTTTTTTCACTAGTGCCAAAGGGGGAGATTATTGACATTTTAGTCCAGTTTGTTTATTATTGACACACACAGTTATTCAGACAGCTAGCAGTTACTGATCTTATTTTATAGTTAACAGTATTAACCAAGTATTTCAGGCTCTACAGACCTCTACATTTCCTATCAAGTACTAGGAACATCATTCAGTTTGCACTAAGAAGTTTCTACCAAGTTGGTGATTATCAATGTAAACCAAACTTCATAATGTTTATCAAGTTTCTCAGTGCAAACTGAGATATACAATTCTTTCTGAGTTCGTATCTTCAACGATGTGAATCCACTATTGACTAAGCTATGTAGTGTCAACCAAGTGATTCAATTTATACCAAGCTCATAGTGATAGTGTTGGTGAAGCTATGCAATGTGAATCAAGTGATTTAGTTTATATATGTCAAGTTTCTTAGTGTTCATTGAGTCACTAGTGCAAATCAAGTTCAAACTACTTGGAAGTGATTATTATGAGCCATGCTTCTAAGTCTATTGAGAGCATGATGATGATGCCAAGCATTGACAATGGTTGCTGAGTATCAAAAACTCACCAAGTTTTTCTTTAGAACTTAGGTACTTGCAATTGGGTTAATTTTGTGTATTTTGGTGAAACTTGTATTATAGCTAACTTTTTTGAATTTTAATTTAGATTGGTATATATGTAATGTATTGTATCACATCCAAATAAGTAATATAGTGAACATGAAAAGATGATTCTTAAGTAGAAGTGCAAAGTAAAAGTCTACAATGGTATAAAGAGAAACAAATATTTATCTATCATAGCAAGGTCATCATTACGCTTAAATGAATCTCATTCAACAAATCAAGTTGTAGATCAGAGATCAACCACTAGTTCATCCTAATAGGTGGAATAGTTAAATCCTTTAACAGAGCAAAGTTAGTAGTCTTTTGTAAATCTCTTTATCAAGTACATACTTTAGTGTATGTTTATAAATCCTTTTCCAAGGTGGACCTAATATTCCTTATTGCTCCAAATAGGGAAAATAACTAGAAGTGATCATTGTAAGCCTTAACAAGCCAACTTTATACTACAATACTAAAGCTTGTAGCTATCATCCCCACCCTAGTTTTACTTTCTATTTGAAAGGTTTTTGGGTCACCATATTGTGTGCCAAAGTGTTATGAATTTTTTAATGCTTTTAGTTTTTCATGAATGCAATTAGATCAGAATACACATTAAGAATTAATTGGTGAATAAAGACTAAGTTTAATAAAATTATTGATTCACCCCTCCCCTCTTAGTAACCTAGCCTATCTCATATATTTCCAATAGATTTTTCTTTAGTCATCGTGTTCTCCTTCAAATACTTTTGTATAAAAAATACTTCCTCTGACCCTCCTTCACTATCCAAGTCATCATAAGAAATCAAAGGCACTTGTCAATCCCTCTCATCTTCTACTTATTTATGTGCTCCTAATATATTTTTTCAAAATGTTGAATGCACCTATCAATCACAATTTCTTTAAAATATTCCTATATACAGAACTAGGGAAGACCTTTTTTCAACATCTAGCTCTCTATTTTTCCTAGGACACTCATTTTCTTTACAGTGAAAATTAGTTTTGAAGTATCATCACAATTTTTCATAATAGAATCCTCTATATTAAATTCATGTGTATAACTTTAAGTAAAATAATTAATATGTTCCATAGGATCATATTGTTTAGTATTATCATTAACAAACCAAAAATAGTTAAGATGTTCTTGGACTTCTTGTAACATAGAGTAACCCACCATGAAACTATTAACTATTATGCAATATGGAATTATGTTTCATGTCTTCCTTGACTAATAAATTTTCTTGTGTATCAATAATAGATGCGAAATAAATTCCAAGAAATCTACCCTTCTAGATACAAAGTCTAGTAGTCCATGGAGTTGTTGTTTACATCCATATAATCTTCTAAGTGGGAAGTTTGGCTTCTAGATAGAATCAACAAGATTAAATTCATAGCCTTTATTAGTAAATAATTTCTTGGTCCTTACAATAATTTTTATTTTTTTGGAGTATTCTAGTAACTTATCCCATGCGAAACCTTGTAATTCATGTCACAAATAAGTCTATAAATATCCCATAGTCACCATCTTTACCATGCACATGCCAAACCCTGCACCACATCCTAATAGGTAATTTTTTACCTTCTTCATTATAATTTCCTAGTTTCATTGAATTTCTAACTTAGATGGCAATTTCAAAGACAATTACATGGTAGAGAATAAAATTCTTTTTGAATGCTTTTTCAATCTTCTAGTTGGTTAATTGTATGTGAAGTGATTTCTAAATCTCATTAGCAAATTCAAACTCTTAATAATGAGGATTTTGAATCCTCGTACACATTTATATATAATATAGTGAGATTTTATATCTATGATAATTTCCAAATAATTGAGACTATCTATCATATGTATTCTTCGAGAACCCATGACAGATTTGAATGAATGAGGGCCCATGTGCTCAACTGACATTAGTTTAATATTTTTTCCTTTAGTCACATTGTGTTCAATTTCCCTATATCTAGAAAAAAATTATTACCTCTTATAGTATACTTTGAACCATTCCATCCCAATCTAAGTGAGATATCAGGTTCCTAGATCAAAGCACTCTTCGGTGTGGGACTTTGTACTCACTAACAAAGCCATCCCATATTCCTTTCTTATTATTCTAGTTGCTAGTTCATAGTTTTTTTCTGAGATTCTCATGAGATCAATGCTCATAAATATATTTAGTACAATGATGTTACCTATGTCTAATCTACATAGATTATTCTTAGGCTTTTTTTTTTTTACCATTTCTATGATAAAATTTTCCAAATAGAGATCTATCATAAATTAGGAGACTCAAATCTCAACATCCCCTTAATTCACTAGTGAATATCCTCATAGAATGAGTAGGAGAAGTCCAAGAGATATATCTAAAGACATTTTCTAAAGAGATTTGTCCACATTTTCTTCTTGACTTTTTTTGGCACTAACTTCCCTTTTCACTAATATTTTTTTTTTCAACAAAAAAACTTAAATTAGGGCACAAAATTGAATTTACTATTTTCCTAGGTTGTAGAAATTTCCTTGCATTAAATTTCTTAATCTCAAACAATACTTTAACTCTAGACACCATTTTTCATGAAACAATTAAGAAAGTTAAATTATTAGTCATTCCTTTTTCTCATCAATTTTAGAATTATGAGATCAAACTTCTTACATAAGTGGACACTTTACAATTTATCTTAAGTTTTCAACTCAAACATTCCTTCAAGTTAATGGTTTCTACATTGACCAATATGAATTGATGTCTTTTCTTTATTTTAGCTCATTTATAATGCTAAAAAATCACTTTTCACTTTTGTAAACCAGTCTCATTGTATGCCCCAAAATTCTAAAAATTTAAAACTTTCCAACTATCAAACAACTCTATCCATGATCAAAAAAAAAAATTCTACTTCACATGCTCTTCCCTTGACCCTTTCATATGTAGTTAAATAATGCTATTTTTCATGTTACCAATTTTTCACTCCGTAAGATATTAAAATTTTTGTATCTCACAGATACCTTTCTATTTTTTCTCCAATATGAATAAAATATGCTTTTTTCATTGTTGGTTTGAATAAAAACTAAGAAAATTATAATCAATTTGGATAGAGAAATTTTAGGGTGTACTAGAGGCTCTATTTGGGGACATTTTCTTATTGTAACCATAATGAGATCTCAATTATCTCTAGAGAAGAAGATCCACATCAAAGCTATAATGTGACATTTCCTTTTCTCTCTACGAAGTTTCTTTTGGCTAATGTGGAAACTTGCCCATTCTATAAATACCATCTTTGCATCCAATATCCATGACATGTTCTTCATAGATATCTCTTAAAAATATTAACCAATTCAAATGAAGAAAATATTGTTCCTTATATTTAATCTTATAACTTTTTGGGTATTGATGTAAACTACTCGTTATTATTTCCATGTTATTAGTATTTTATATAGAATTTATAAGAACATTCTCTTGGTCATATATATGTTTTAAATAGGGTATGTGTTTTCCTCATTTTTATTCTCTATATATAGTAAGGGAAGGATTTCAACACTCCTTTTCATCTTTACATCTATATTATAATATTTTTTCCCTTATTTTAGGGCATATGCATCAAGATGGTAAGCAAAAGAGTGGACACCATGAAAAAAAATTAAATCTATACATAACATGATCATGTTCTATGTACTTTTCATCAAATTTCAAAATTGGTCTTGGATCGTTAGTAAGCCTAGAAAAAATATTAAAAGTTTTGAACCTTCAAATAACATGATTGATTTATTAACAAGATTATGTTATATGTAACAAAAAATGATAGTGTTACTAAGAAATAGAATCTTTTCTTCTGGTTCTCATTAACCCTATCAAGTTATGAAGAACTAGAAGAAATGCGATTGAGATATACATATAGATGGTTTGTAAAGAAGATGCAAGGGAGGAGTGAGAGATAAAGAGGCATAAGGAGGGGAGAGAGTGAGAGAGGGAGAGGGGGGGTGATAGAGTTCACATTGCTTTATGGATAATTCCATAGCATTTTTCACTTTGTCTAATTTTTGTTTTGTTTTGGGAGCATATGCACTAAACACCTTCTATCACTACTTGACCTAAAGATAAATTGTGAGTATATATCATCATCATCTTACATAGGCTCCAATATATACCTTACTTATGTTCTTTTTTTTTTCAACATTCTAGCTATTTGGATCCTTAGTTGAAACTTATATCATGGGACCAAGAAGATATTCCCATTATTTTTTATTAACTAGGTGGGATTTGTCTCTTGATCCTAAGTAATTGGTTAATTGTTTCATTCATAACTAAATTCATAACTAGATTCTTTATAGCTAGTTTTCTTCTTGATCACTATAATATTTTCTCGTCAACTAAGCATCTTGTAATCAATTAATATTCCCATTGTTTTTTATTAACTAGGTGGGATTTGTCTCTTGATCCTAAGTAATTGGTTCATTGTTTCATTCTTAACTAAATTCATAACTAGATTCTTTAAAGCTAATTTCCTTCTTGATCACTATAATATTTTCTCATCAACTAAGCATCTTGTAATCAGTTAATATCCAATCATAGATTTCTCTTGTCTAATTCTTTAGGCATATGATTGACCCTGTAGATCGATAGAAGAGTTGAAATCTAGATCGAGTAGAAGAATGCTATTAGATATTTCGAGTTCCTTAATGGGATGTAAGAACCCCTAAGGAACACCTGATGGTTGTAATATGTCCCAAGAGGTCATAAAATGTCATGAGGGGTGAGATAATTTCCTTTTTGAGAAGTTATAGGACCCCTTGTGGCCACTTTTGACACAATATATCCATCAAGTGTGCCTTAACTACTAGATTGTCATGGAAAACTTGTGATGAAAATGGCATCTCCAATTACGAGAACATTGTGGCATTTTTTGTCTCTCTTGTCTCAAATTGAGAGAGAGAGAGAGAGAGAGAGAGAGAGAGAGAGAGAGAGAGAGAGAGAGAGAGAGATCCACAATTATATTCATACCTTCACTAATCACCTTATCAAAATGTTTCATTGTTTTAGGAATTACACTGAATTGGCTATCAATGTCAAGCAACAATTATTATTTCATCTCGACAAGAGCTCCAATAAGTTTTCTAGCCATGTCCAAGAAGAATATTATTTAAGGTTTCCTTATTTTCATGGTGACACACCCTTGGCTTAATTTCAAACCCTTCTTCATCCTATTCTTGACATACACACAAAAAATAATCACTGAATTTTCCTACATGATAAAAATTAAAGTGAATGTTGAGTAAAATAAATCGACGTACCTCAAATATTTCATCAAAAATCTCAATCATTTAATCAAAATATTATTTATCTTTTGGTTCAACTATAAGAATATATCTCCTCTATTTTAACACTATATTTTTTTGTTGCATTGAAATTAGGTCTACCTTATGAGCATTGCAATTTTGATGGACAAAAGGAGAAATAATTTCAAAATCCATAGTCTGATTTGCATAAACTAAAATTTCCTTGGTAGAATTGTGAATTGAATATTTGTATCTCTAAAAATTGGGTGGGATTGAAGTTTCCTTCTCTCCCTTTTCCCCTCTTCCCTAAGGATAAACTTTAGTCTTGGGCCTCTATTAGATGGTCCCCCCTCAAGCTAATTTTATCAAACTTAATTTTAATGGCTTCTCCAAAGGAAATCTAGGATCCGTTTCATTCTTCATGATTATCATGGTACTGTTGTTTATTTTGAAGCCTAGCCTATTGCTCCTATGCTAACAATTTTGTACAATGTCTTTCTGCTACTAAGAGATTAATTTTTTAGCATATACATGTGGAAGGGGATTCCTTTGTAATTATTAATGCATAAATTTAGATATCTTCCTTTGCAAGGCATATTCACTACGTGCTTGGAAAAATATGGTCCCTTCTTGACTCATTTTCCAAGGTTTTTCTAACCCACAAACTTCGTGAGGATAATTCTTTAGCAGACATGCTTGCTAGTTATGGAGTGGATGATTATTGCATTATCTACATGTCCAATAATGTGACTCCAACTTCCCATTTTCCAATCTTCCACTTGATTCAATCTAAATCTATTTGAACTTTCTATAAATCTTATGGTTGTTTCATTATTCTACTTTTTATTCCATCTTATGTAATCTTTGTACTAATTGATGATTCTAAGTTGTTGTCAATCTTTTCTTTGGTCTTAACATATCTCTACTTTCTTTTTTACACATGTTTACATTTATTTCTAATGTTCATTTTATAAGTATGTAGGTGGTTTGTCAATCTGGCTTGTTCCTACATGATTGTATATCAAAATATCTTTGTCATTTGCTTGATTTTTTGTACTTCAAGTAAACTTCCTGCAATTATGATTTCGAATGGGATGTTAATGCTTCATCCCTCTTTTCTATATTGTGTCCTTCTAATAGTTGTTCTAGTTTATTCTCCTCTTTTTTTCCTGTAGTGCATTGGACATGGCATTTCAAAATTGGTTATATCATTTTCTATGATATTCTATTTTGACTAACTTGCAAGATTTTTCTTAGCTTGTCTCCTTAGTTGGTATCATTATTACTCTTTATTTCCTATTACTTTCTGCTATTATTTTCTCAAATGTCTTTATTTAGCTTTCAATTTCTTTCCATGATGATTTCTCTCTATTGATCTATGGATGCCACAACATATTGTATCTACATACTTCTATTAAAATTGGGTTATGAGTGTTCTTCACTTTTTAATGTTTGTGTTTATCTCTGTCACTTTTGTATGGCTCACATTATACTAGTAGTTTTGTTCTTTTCCATTTTTTAAATTGGTTCTTTGGCTTCTCTTTGGCTATGAATTTTGGGTAGTTTTAGGTTTGAAGAAACTGAAATATATCATTCATTTGTAATGGGTTATGAATGAAGTTTTCTTTCCTGATTCTTTCTCTAGGAGCCCTATTGAACCAGATGATTATTAAAAAAACACATTGTGTATCATCCTTCTACTACACTCTTTCTATGGTGGGAATTGGGTAGTCTTTGGTAATAGGCATGTTATTATTAGAGGGTTTATTCTGATTCTCACAAAATTTTGAACTAGACAATGAAGTGATTGAAAAATGTGATAGTTCTATTATGTCCCATGTATGGCTCATTCAAAGGTTGAAACTCAAGATTTAGAATTATTTATAGTTTCCTAGTTGATGCAATTATTTATTTCATAAAATTAATCTATTTTTAGGTATTTGTTGATTAGCTAGGCCTAATTAGCCCTAGTAGGCATCTAACCAATTGAGTTAACTTTTACATAGACATAACAAAATTGTATTGTGTCTAGTAGAGTCATATTAGACACATTGTGGTTGTGTTATGGCTAGTATAGTCATACATGCTCTAACACAATCATATTATGTCTAGTATAACAATTTAGTCATATGAAGCATAATGCAATCATTTTTTATTAACAAAAAGGAGTGATCACATTTAGTCTTGGTAATAGGAATTTTTAACTACAAAAAGTCTTGGGTTGGTGTTTTGCCTCCATTTTTCATTGCTTTATATATTTTTTCCATTTTCGTAGATCAATTATCTTCTTTGATTTCATCATGTCTTCAAATGATGAACTGGGTATCTCTATAATTACCACTACAACCTGACATATTTTCTTACCTTTCTACCCATATAATTTTTTTTTTAATAAAAATTTGGACAACATTGGCATTGTGAAGTTGGATTTTCTATACTAGTATATTGAAAGTCCTCTCAAACATATGTCTACCATTTTGTTAATGTTTCTTGATCTATTTAACCAAATCGAAAATAAATTCCATATTTTTTTTACACTAAATTCTATACACATAAAGAAAGGGTTGATTTTATATTAATTGCTTTGATGCAAGTTATGTCCAGTACATAAAGAGGTAGAATAATTCCAGGATGCAATCACTTCAAAAATCATAGAAGAAACTATTTGTCAAATAATTATGAGAAAATAAACAACTTCTAGATCTTCCTCTTGTCTATCATCCAACCAAAGGAATTTGAAAAATAGTAAATTTAACTATATATTTTATTGAGAGTGCAAAAATATCTGTGTCATGTTTTTCAATATAAAACATGAATAATTTCTTCATTCACACATGGTTTGACCCTATTAATCTTATCCATTTTTGAAAAACCTAAGTAGTTTAGAAACTAGATCCAGAGTACTAAAATTTTGTTTTGTTACACATTTTCTCATTTTGAGTGCCAAACCCTTGAATGAGTCTCCCAATATTATGTTTACCTCATTTTAGAAAAAAGGTGTCCACTTATACCCCCCTTTTGGCACACCATCTTGATGCACATACTCACCATGTATGCTCCTTTAATTCTTATGTGTTACATTGGTATTTTCCATATCTATTGGATTATGTACTACACACTCTATAAAGATCTCTTGCTTTAAATCATGATAATTTGGACACTTCTCCCTATATGATGCTACATTCAGTGGACTATATCTTTCTTCATCCATATTATTTTTTTCAAGACTACCTTTTTAATAATTGCCTATGGATTATACTTTTCTCGTTCACTCATGATTATAAAAAAACATGATAACAATGGCTATCTACATAACTCATTGTGTAAATTTGGGGTTTTTGGGTTAGGAACCTTTATTCTTCCTTCATCAAATATCATTCTTTCATATAATGGTGCATTTATTTTAGAGAATGAATTTAGAGGAAACGCTTCACACTTTTGCTTGATATTTTTTGTATACTTGAAATCTCTAGTAGTTATTAAATTTCATCTTTACTAAGAGAGAATTTCTTTACACCCCTTACTTTATCTTGTCCCAACTCACTTTAGCTTATTTCATTCTTCCTCTTGGATTTATTACATGCATCATCCTTCTATGTTACTTCTCTTTTGATCAAGAAATATAAGTCCAAATCATTAACAAGCTCAAGATCATGAAAACCCTTTCCATACCCTTTGGGTGAGGTTTTAAAATTTAATGTTTTTTTGAAGCCAAACATGTGCCATCATGAAGGGGTCATAAATTACAATATACTTTCTTCTTTTCTTTGTATTAGATAGTTTTTTTCTAGAGTACATCTATATGTTTCTTTTCTTATGGTTTCCATGTGCTTCTTTGGTTTTATAATTTTGAAAGGTGTGCAAACAACAAGTTTCATATTGTATCAATGATGAAATAATTCTTGAGGATAAAGGTTTGTATCTTTTTCAAGGACTCAACAAAATTTTTCATCAAGTTACATTCCTTACATACCTAGTTTTAATTCAAAAAGGTGTAAAATGTGTCTAGGGAGTACATTGGTGATCCCTACCATTCTGCATATAATTTAAGTACAATGGTAAATAAAATTCACCTCATCTTTTTGGATTTATAGATAAATCACCTAAGTTCCAATGGCCTAATAACATTAGGAACCAATGGGGTCTGTTCAAATGAATGATGAATTACAAAAAATATATATCTTAAAAACTAGAGTATGGTGTCCTTTTCAAAATTCTCTCCCTAAGTAGAGTCATTGATTATTATAGAGTCACCACCTCTTCTCGAGGAAGTTGTGATCTAATGTGACTTTTGAGCTCTTCCCTTGAGTAGAATACAATTTGAAAATTGCTTCTCTTCTTCTGGTCTACAATACTAAAAGCTCTGGATAACTTCACAATGTGTATTATAAGAAAATCTCCATATTAGAGTTGCCAATCTATTAGTTCATCAAATTATTTATTTTTGAATTATTAGTTGAAACATTATTTTATTACCACTCAATTTTGGAATCTTCAACATAATTTTTCCAATTAATGGGCTTGATTATTGAAGAATCAAATACCCATGCTCCTTAGGCTCTACAAAACCTAGGTAGGTTCACTTCTATCTTAACTCATCAAATTGATTGAATAATTTCTTTTATAGATTTTCTAGGTGATAATCTTGAAATGGCAAGTAAGTCTCAAGGAGAAATCAAAATTATGAGATTACTTCCTATGGAGTACTTATATGTTATTTAAAGAATATGAATCAATGTACTAAAAAATATGCACAAAATTAGGATTAGAACTTTACTAACTACATTATGACATCAAATTAAGAGAAAGGAGGAAGATCAATTGTTAATCTAACATTGGCAAAATGTATTCAACCTCACATAATACTACTATTATAAAACCTTTTAGAGAAAACATGAAAACCATTAGCTACTAGATAGAGAACCTAAGATATAAACCCTAGTCTAAATGATTTCATCCCCAACCAAAGGAGATCAATTAGAAAAACATTGCATTGCTTGAAATATATGATGATTAAGAGAATTTACTAATTTTAATCCATCTAATAATATTATGAAACCAATAGGATAATGTAGAATATAAGTAATTTGAAAACCAAATGCATAGGTTAAGAATTTAAAGAAAGTATATTTGTCTTGATTTCAATATAAGGAAATACACAAGATAACTATCAGTTGCATACATCAATAATAAGTTTCTTAAGCATCATTATTTTTTTCTATTTCATCTTTAATTATGATATTCATTCTTCTATCTAAATAATATCTATTAACACACACACACACACACACACACACACACACACACACACACACACACACACACACACACACACACACACACACACACACACACACACACACACACACACACACACACACATATATATATATATATATATATATATATATATATAGAGAGAGAGAGAGAGAGAGAGAGAGGTCTTTTTACCCCTTCTCATAGAAAATAAATGGTGCAACATAGCTACAAACCTTTCCAAAATATAAGTATCTTAACTAATTACAATAGAGTAATGGGTAATCATATATTAATAAACATTAATAAATAAAAATATTGCCAAAGTATTGATAACTATGTATCTAGATACACATCCTACACTAAATTTTTTATTGCATCTTTCGGTGGCCCTATAGAGATACTCATGTAATGATTAAAAATTTTTAGATTTTGAGTATGTGTTGTCCGTGTGAATTGAGAGACCTCTAAGATAAATGTCTTCAAATCATAAGCACTACTTCTTTCTTCTGGTAGCCCTCATATCCACTTGAAATTTAGTTAACTTTCTTTCCATGGTCATCACATTATCCAATAGCTTATGAAATAATTCCATCTAAAAATATTTCTCTTCTTTGAACATGGTCATATCTCTTTATGGTGGTACTATTAACTCATTTTTCTAGCTTTAAAAATCTATGACTCTCTCCTCACTCTACTTAATAGAAGGAATGGTCTTGTGATCCATGTAGATTATAGAGCAAATTATATCCATCTGTCAATATTCTCGATCCATGTAACTCAAATCCTTGGCTATTACATCAAGCATATCTATTGTAGTTTGAATTTGGGATGCAAATTCTGTAGCTCTTTTTAGTCACCTCATAGAGTCTTGTTAATTTAAATATGGAAAGGCTCCATTTTATTTCTAATTATGATATCATAGCTTTATTCTTCTTAATGAAGTCCAAAATATGATTGACATTCTAAAAATCGTCATAGAACTTATCATATTTTCCCAAGATGCTCCCTTTTATGCAAGCAACTTGTACTTCTTCCTGGTTCTTGTGAATATAATCCTTGTGTACATCTTCTTTCTTTAAGTTTAATGGAAAGGGAAAATTTTCCAACTATAGTAGATACCTCATGATTCTTTATCTAATGTAGTTCCTTTTCCAACCTTGTTGTCTTCATTAGAATTTTTAAAATTATTTTATTCATCTCATTTTTTGTCATGTACTGTTAAGATATTTAGAATTACTGAGAGGGGTGGGGGTGAATAATTTATGCTCTAGTCTAGATGTACCAATTCCACTTTTACCAACTTCAAGCAATAGCAATTACACTTTTACAAACTTCAAACAATGTAAACAATCTCATTAAACCACTTGGTCCTAAAAGAAACTCATCAATAATTTAACATTATTTTCATTATTTAACTCTTTTTTCAGTATAGCAACCAATAGAAAATACCATGCATCATACATCTAACATTAACATATATATGACACCAGGATTTATCTTGAAACCCTAATTTAGGATTAGGAAAAACCACCAACTAACATGCTACTACTTTTCCCTATTCTAAAGTGAGTTCAGTTAAAACAAACCCATGTTAAAGGTTAAAAATGACCTTGTTAAAGCATTTAATCATCTTGTTAGGAGATTCATGGTTAGAGGAGTTTGGATCATTCCTTTAGAATGCCAAATTTATTAAAGGATTTATAAAATGACTTTTATGTCTACCTTCATTAAAGGACTTTGATAGCCATAATGGTTAGAAAGTAACAAGTTTGATTTGTAAATGACAACTCACTTTACAAATTCAAATCTCCATTTGGCTCATTATTTGGTTTATTGACTAGACTTCATTATCATCACCATTAGTGATCTACTTGGAAACTCTTCAAGAAATCACAATTCACCAACCTTCTCACTTTTCCTCTGCTATGTTTTTATTCATAGGTTCTCCATAAAATTTCCAATCAATAACAAACCAACCTTAGGAAATATATCTTATGCCTACTTAAATAGTTAGTTTTGATATTTTTCCACTTAAATATCACCATACATCTTAGGGTGAGGTTAGATTAATTTAACCTATCCATCATACTATACTTCAACTCCTTTTTGAATAGTTCCAAAAATTTATCATCAAATCATTTTCTTTAATTACATAACAAAGACCATTCATGTATTAATGTCATGAGCCCAAATTAAAATGATATATGAATATTCAAATAAACATATGATATAATGATAATAATTAAGAATAAAAATATTAAAGTAAAACATACTATAATCTATTATGTAATAGTGATACATTTGACAATATCAAAATAAAACAATATATAAGATTATAGCATAATTGTAATGTAAAATATTATATTATAATTGTAAAATAAATTAAATAACAAATAAATATTTTGATTATAATTGATAAACAAATATAATAATTGTTAAATATACTATATATAGTTATAATATATCAAATTGATATAATATATTATCATTATATCAATTGATATGATAATTGTATGAAAATAATACTATATATAATAAATGTATTGAAATAATATAATATAATATGATTGATTGATAATATTAACAATAAATTACTATTAACTATAGATATAATGATAAATAAATAAATATAAGAAAATCATTAAGTATGATAAGGTTATACATGTTACCGTAATATAACGTAATTTTTATATATATCAACATATTGATATGATAGTGATGTTATATTAATATAATAATAAATGTAATATAAAATACTAATAAATCCAATACTATGATGTATGCTTATTTGAAAAAGAATAAATAATAGTTATGCTAATTAATAATCAAACAAAGAATAACAATTAATATATTATTAAAACTGTATGAAAACCTTAATAATAATAAATTAATCATATAAATAATAACTATTATAATATCGGCATTAGAATAGACACAGCCCTTCAAACATGGAAAATATATAAGGGTATCATATTTGGGGGGAATTGGGAAAATATGGAAGAAGATCATCGAGTGTGATTCATCTCTGATGAGAAGAATAATTGTCTCCAACTCCAAGAAGAAACAATACACTCTAGAAAACACAGGAGAAGTTGACAGATATAGACAGATTGGAAGAGACTATCATCAATGATAAAGATAGTGGTCTCTTTGCAAAACAACCAAACTAAAGTCCAACATGTATAAAAATGAGTTACCGAAACTTTAAGAAGGATTCTAGACGAAAGGTGAGATAGACAATTTTGAGATAAGTGTGCATAAAGATAAAGGGTTCATAGTCTTGGCGGCAGTAGAAGATTTTTGGCAACATCTAGGTTCAAATTGGTAGGCAGGAATTTCAATCAGAGATGAGATAAACTGGCGGCCACGTTGAGAGCACTAGTGGTCAAAAATATTAGAACTTATCTTGTCTTTATCAATAGAAGGTTTTATGCTATTCAAGGAACTTGCAACATTGACTTGATTGGGCAACAATAAACAAGCAATAATATATATAGAGAGAAGAATGTTCTAGGAGGGATCACTATAGAGTACATATAGAATTGTTTATGCACAACAAGTAACACAACTTATAATTTGATTCCTCCATATGTTCCATCATAAAATAGAAGGGAAGGCTTCAAAGGAGATGACTTGGCATCCATAGGCATTGCTAGACATCAAGTATCAAATCCGAGATTGAAGTTATTATGAACTATATAATTATCTCTTCTCATTACTCATTCTTGATTTCCTTGTCAAGGCTCCATCATTGGTTATTTATTGGTTGGATACATGAGATCAATAATAACAACCCAAGGAGGAACTCCTTATATAGCATTACACTGAAAAATTTACAGCACATGTAGACTGCACAAAGGTATGGTTATAGTAAATAAGTGGAGATTATTTATATATTTAAAATATTGTATTTGAAATAATAGGCCAATCCCCAACATAAAAATATTGAAGGTCAATTCACTTAGCATAATAGTAACATTGATATTAGTAAGAAACACTATTACATAAAGGATTCAAGATGGTTCTCGAAGTTACATTGTCATTTTTATTATAAGAATAGAGAATTCAAGATAATTGTTCCCAAATTTCAAGATATACCCAAAAGGGTCATTACAATTAAATATGCTAGCTCATCAATCCTTATCATCCACACATTTTTACTAGTCCAAAAATTAACTATGTTAGCCTCAAACTTGATTTTTTAATAAATTTTTATTTTGATGACACTTCATCCTGACTATGTTCTTTTACATAGTCATCACTATGGAGCTTGATCACTAGTATTCTATCTCTCTCAACTTATACCGACTCTATCGATTGTCACTACACTTGGTCAATACTTCATTTTTATTTTTCAACTTTCTCAGCCATAACTAACACTAAACTAATACTATTTACTTAGCTATCTCTTAAGTTCCTTAATCTTTTGTATCAACTCATTTATTGACCAAAAAAAATTTGCTATTAGTTTCTTTTGTTTAACTCAACACTTCTATACTTAATATACTAATTTAAAAATACATCATCTTGTAAAATTCTAGCTTATCAAGATTGGAATGTAATTCCATCATACTTGCTCCTCTTCACTCAACAACTTCACTAGTTCATCTAGCTATCTCACTTTTCAAATTCTCTTTATTAATCAATAGATATGGAACCAAATAATATTAGTAAATGTCTCTCCAATAGGTCTAATATTAATGAAAATATAACAATTAATATAATTTTAGTTTCCAACAATTTTCCTCTTTGTCTTTGATGCCAACACATCTAGTTACCATGCGAATAAAAAATAAATTCTCATCAATTTCTCTCTCTATTATTGATAGAGATCTTCATTAATATCATTAATTTAAATATAATTCTCATCTTTCCCTCACTTATACTTCTCCCTCTATAGTACCAACTAAATATACTTTAATGCTAATACAAATTGTATTATCACCTATATTGGAAACCTCTAACATATTTATTCTTGGGATTTATCTTCTCATTCTAATAACTTGATGGAAAAACCTTTAATCAAATTCTCCCTTAGTCATTTTAATATAGAATGGTAATTATACATATCTTCTCCCTCTTTGACAAAAATACAAAAAATATCATTCATAACATATATCTTGCTCTTTTTTTATATCATGCATATCATCTCCACTTTGTCCCTATCAAACTAATATATATAAAGGTCACTTTTAGTTTCATGTTTACCTGACTCCTTGTAGTCTCATATACTCCATGCTTTAGTCCATCTTTTCACAATATTTAGGAAACTCCTAAAGTGTTACCTCCTACATCAATGTGTAATATATTTTGATAATATTATTTGATTCAATAAAACATCTCTTTTCAACTTGGTTCAAATAGGAGAATCACCACTAACTTAGCTCTTAGACACTCAAAATAATCCTTAGGTATTTACTTAGTGAATATATCACTGATATTCTCCTTTCTATTAACATACTCCAATCTTACTTCTTTATCTTGTACCAACTCTCTTAAGTTATGATACTTGATAGAAATGTGGTTGGTCTTTAAGTGTATTTCACGATTCTTTAATATATTAATAACACTTTTGTTATCACAATACTTTTAGTCATTTGTTCCATCATGCCTTTCAACAATTACTTGATGCACACAATATTAGAACAATTGACTACTACAACAACATACTCAGTCTTTGCTATGGATTGAGAAATACAATTTTTCTTCTTAGTTGTATGTGAAATAAACCTCCTTCCTAGAAAGAAACTGCATTTGCTTCTACTCTTTTTATCATCTATGTTTCCATCCCAATAAGCATTTGTGCAAACTTTTAGTTCAAAATTATCACTCTTTTTATAACATAATCCATAGACTTGTGGTTGTTCCAGATATCTAAGTATAGTTTTCACAACCATCATGTGGTTTTCTCTAGGATTAGATTAAAATATACAAACAATACCAACTAATTATGTAATGTATTGTAATTTTCCAATCATTGACCAATATAATGTTTAATTCTCCTTATCAAAATCATCAGCCTTCAAACATTTATGATCAGTAACTATAGGTGTTCCAACTATTCTTGATTCTTCCAAGTTCTCAAAATCTCCTTGATATGATTTTATTGAGTAATGTAAATACCTTACCTCATCTAATAAACTTGTAAACCCAACAAGAAAGTGATATCTCAAAACATAGACATATAAAATTATTTTTTCTTTTTATTAGAAAATTATTTACATAGAAAATCATATCTTCAAAATATGATATCATCAATAAAAATTTCAGCTAGCAATATCTTGTTCTTAGATTCACTTTTTAGGTATAGATTTCTATTTTCATTAGTTCTTGGAAAACCTATTTTCACCAAATAACTATGTAACCTTTCATACCAAGATATAGAGGCTTTCTTCAAACCATATAATTCTTTTTATAGTTTGCATACCATTTTTCTCTTGCTAGGGTCCAAAAATCCTTCAGGTAAATCAATGTATGCTTCTTCTTCTAATATTCCATTAAAAATGTATATTGGACATCCATTTGATATACATTAAAACCTTTGTAAGTAGTATAAACAAGAATTGTTCTCACTGCTTCCAACCTTGCAACTAGGGAAAATGTCTCATCATAGTCAACTCTTCCTCTTGTGCATATCCCTTACAAACTAGTCTTTCCTTGTTCCTTATGAATTTACCTTTCTCATTCAGCTTGTTTCTAAATACCCACTTAGTTCCAATAACATTCTTGTCCTTTGATTGAGGTACCAATGCCCATGTCTTGTTCTTATTTATTTAATCAATTAACTCATTCATTTCCTTAATCCAATATTTATTATCTAAATAATCTTTAACTGATTTAGGTATAACCACAAATAATAAACATGTACCATTCTTCAACTTACTTTTTGTAATGACTCCTCAATCTTTTCTTCCAATGATTTGGTTTGGTTTGTGTTTCTTTCTTACATAATTTTCTAAGATAGGTTCAAGCCTTCTTTCTTCTCGATGTATTTCACTTAGATTTTCTTCCTCTTCTATTACATATATATCTAGCTACAATTCAGCCCAGCATATCTCTTGTTGACTTTCTTCTCTTTGATGTTCATCTTCTTTTGTCAATGACTCAACTTCTATAGCTTGATGCTCAATGCCCTGTCGATGCTCGATAGACATTTTCTATTCAACCTTAGAAGTGCTCTGCTACTAATGCTTGGTAGCCTCATTTTCTTACTCAAGTAAAGTACTAGCTTCATCTTCATATATGTATACAAAGTATCTATAATATCTATGTTCTTTCTTAAATTCCTCTTCATTATTTTCTACAAATTCATCAAGTTTAACATTTTCACTTTCTAGAATTCTATTAGAGTTAGAACTCAAACACTTATATGTGTTTCCCTTGGTGGAATATCTTAAGAATATACTTTTATCAAGTTTTGCATCAAGTTTTCCTTTCATTACATCTTTTAATATGTAACATTTGTCTCCAAAAACTTTGAAATAGTTGACAGTAGGTGCATAGCCAAACCAAATTTCAAAAAGTGTTTTGTTTGTAGCTTTCATAACTTGAACTTAATTTAGAGTATAGATTATAGTACTTATAGCTTCTTTCAAGTCCTTTTGTGAAACATCTTTCTCCATAATTAATGTCCTTTCACAATCCATGATGTGTCTATTCCTTCATTAATTTATGTTATTCTATTGTGAAGTCCATCTTACACTCAATTTTTATTGATTCCTCTATCATTGCAAAATGTTTTAAACTCATCTAATGTGAATTCACCTACTCTATCCAATCTCATGTACTTGAGACTATCCTATTTATTTTTCAACTCTATAAAAAAGAAGAAGTTAATATTAGAAATTCATCAAAATTCTCTTTTAGACACATCACAGTCATCATTCCAAAGAAATCATCAACAAATAGAAAGAAATATTTATCACCACAATAGTTTTGCACTCCAATATGACCACATAAATCAATATGAACTAACTCCAAAATATCACCAAAACAAAATGTCTTACTCTTGAAATTAGACAATGTAATTTTTCCCATTTGATATTGTTTGCACATCATCTTATCAAGTTTTCTCAATCTTTGTAATTATCTTACTCTTTTAATCTTACTAATGCTTATAAAATTGTAAAACTTCACATGACATAACCTCTTATGCCACAACAAAATATATTGAAATTGTGCGAATACACAATTATCTTCGAATAGGTCTAGATAGAACAAGTTACCTCTTGTTTGATCACCACTTCCAATTAGTTCACCAATAGTATCATAGGTATTTTTCTTCCAATTTTAATTCAACTCAGCATGTTGAAGTGATCAACTGTGCCACACTAAACAAGTTATACTATAAACCATCAACCCAATATGCATTGCCACATTTGATCTTATCAATTTTTATAATTGATCCTTTACCTTTCACATAGATGGTCCACCATTTTCAAACATAACACCACTTGCATCAAAATATTATAGCTTTTCAAACCTACCTGTACGACTAGTCATATGATGTGAATAACCACTACCAATAATCTATTTATCATTCTTGTTCACATATGAAATCAATGAAGTTTTATCATCTTTCATTGCTATATAAACAACTTCTTTATCATTTTGATTAGTAAATTACTATCAAAACCATCTTATTCAACAATGTAACAAGATTCCATACCTTTGACTTTGTAGTGTTTGTGACCTTGGCTATCTCTATTGTCTCTTCTTCCTCAGTATTTTTTCCCCTACCTTTATTCCTTCTTATCTTTTTCAAGACATCTAGTAGTAATATGACAAACTTTTTCACCTATAAAACATATAATAGAAAGTTTAACTTTATATTTTCCATCAACCCTTGGTAGTCTTCTTGTCAATAATGCTTCAAGATTACTATACAAAATTCTACTCTTCTTCATTTTTTTAGATCTATGAAGAGTTAGTTGAGACTTCAAAGCACATGAAACACTGGAAAGTGAATAATTATCAAATTTGACAACTAAAATTTAGTGTGTCTACTAGTAAGACTATCTAGGGAAATATCACTACCATGTGTACATCTCTCTTCTCTAATTGTAGATACTATAATTGCATAGATAGGAAGTAAAGTCTTGAATAGCTTACTTGTCAAAATCTTATTAGATATGATGCCTTCAACTCCTTTAATAGAATTTATAACTTCATTTATTTGGCCAAAATATTGTGCAACCATTTCTTCTTCTTTTGTTCTTGTGTCATCAAACTTGCCTCTAAAAATTTCAACTTTATCTCTTAACACATTTTTCTCTCCTCCATGGATTTTTTTCAACTTTTCTGACATTTGCATTATAGTAGTACATTCCTTCACATAGTCAAATAAAAAATAACTCAAGGAAGATGCCAAATCTATCATCATTTGATTAAGCTCCTATTTCTCCTTCATTTTTTCAACACTTGTTTGTCTAGGAGCTTCAATCATTTTACAAGTAGTATAATATAAAATCTCAACCTCCAAATATATGCAATTTCATCTATCACTGTCATGATGGGAAATTCTCCTTAGTCAACTTAGGTACCTTTCTCTTGTAAATATGGATGTTTATTTCAAGTCCTTCAAACTTTTCAAGCATCACACACTCTGATACAAATTCTTAGAATATTTAAAATAATTGAGTTTGGAGTGGGGTAGGGGGGGAATCATTTATCCTTAGGTCCACATGTGCCACACTTTTACTAACTCTAAAAAACATAAATAATATTATTAAACTACTCCACATATAGAAACTCATCAAAAATTTGAAATTGTATTCATTACTTAACTCCCTATTCAGTATATGTTGACAAATAGTACATATAATAACACTCAATAGTATGCATCACACATATAATATGTCTATATATATGGTACCTAAATTTAACACAAAAACCTAATTTCATAAAAACCACCAAGTAACATGCTATCACTTTTCACTCTTCTAAAGTGATCTAAGTTAAGAGCCAACCCTATAAAAGGTTACAGAATACACTATTATGTGTTACCCCATTAAAGGATTTAATCACCCTATTAGGAGTGGCCTAGTTAGAGGAGTTTTGATCATTCCATGAGAATGTCACCTTGATTAAAGGATTTACAAATTAACTATTACATTAGCTTTGATTAAGGAATTTTGACTATCATAATAAAGAGAAAGTAACAGTGGGTTTGATAAGTAAAACACAACTCACTTTGAAAAAACATATCTCCTTTTATCTCATTTGTTGGTTCATTGGCTTGACTTCATTATCATCACCATCACTTATATAATTGGAAACCATTCTAGAAATCACACTTCACCAATAGTCTAACTTATCCTTTGTTATTCTATTTTTCATAGGTTCTGCATAAAATTTCCAATCAATAAGGAACCAACCTTAGAAAAAATCTCTTATTCCTCCTTATATAGGTAGTTTAAATCTTTTGCCTCTTAAACATCAAAATTGATCTTAAGGTTGGGACAAAATCATTGAATCTATCCATTATTTTTTACTTCTACTCCTTTCTCGATACTGCTAGAAACTTCTTATTGAATCCTTTCCTTTGATTGCATGATAGCATAACAAACTCAATTTGTGTTTTAAATATTCTACATCATTAATGCTTATCATCCACACATTTTAAGTAATCCAAAAACTCAATTATGCCAACCTCAAACTTGATTTTTTAAAAAATGGTTGTTTTTTTAGACTTAGTCATCACTCTGTTTGTTTAAATGGTCATCACTGTGTTTCTCTGTCACTATTGTTCTATATCACTAAGTTTATACTAGCTCACTTGGTCTTCACTACTATTGGTCCTTGCTACATTTTACTTCTTCATGTTGCTTGACCATGACTAGTACTCATATAATGCTATTTTGCTAGCTATCTCTTAAAGTTCTTCATCTTTTGTTTCAACTCCTTCATTGACCAACCACTATTCATTATGTTTATCTTGTATTTAAATCAACAAGTTTATATACTTCATATAGTAATTAAACAATATATCATATTGCCAAATACTAACTAATAAAATGCCCTTTTCTTATTCCATCATACTTTCTCCTGTTCACTCAAAAGGTTTACTACTTCATCTAGTTATCTCTCTTTTCAAGTCCTCTTCATCAATCCATAGATATGCCACTCTACATTGATAGTAAATATATATCTAGTATGTTTGACATAAATGACAACATAAAAATTGTTCTATTTATAGTTTCTAACATTACATATTCCTAACATGAGCTTTATTTAACATTTCTTTATGTCTCATCTATGTAAAAATAATCAAGGGGTTGGTATTATCAATGGTTTTTACCAATGTCATCCCTTTTGTTCCTTTGTAAATATCAATTTGTTTGGATCTCTAACCTTTCAAACTAACCCAAGTGGAAAAGAGTTTTTATATTAGGTTCACGCTCTAATCCTTGCACCTTATCAAAACATTAAAATTATAATAAAAAATGAGGGCCCTCTTTCTTTTTAAATTGATATAGTAAAAAATAACACTGGAATGTGAATCTTTGCACAATTAGCATGCCACTCTTTTATACAAATTTTCTTTCTTCTTCTTTAGTACATAATATGTCATTTAGGTGCAATTCATCAACTATATGTTGCACAACTTCTTCATGTTGTGACTCATCGACTCCTTGTAATCTTTTATTTTTTCTTTCTTCAAAGTAGTTCATCATATATCTAATCCAATAATACTTAAAATCTTGGATCTTTGCAAAATATTCCTTCTCAATGAACCTTAGAGTGATAACCTCTATTTCATCTTTAGTGTCTAGAAGTGCACTATTCTCCATAGTTTATGTACAATAACCATGTTATTTCTCTTTAAAAAATGATGTAGGAGCATCCAGGGTGTAAGAGAAATCTTGCATCACCCCAAAAATATTTGTATTTTAGTCTTTTCTATTTTAATAAGGACTAGTAGATAGGGCAGTTTCTATTTATGGAGCTTGCTATTTTTAGTAAGTTTCTCATATGAGCTTAGAATGTTCTCATTTTGTACATGAAGGTTCATTTTAGAGTTGTAAGCCTACCATAAAAATATAATTTCTCAAGCATAAGTATCAGAGAAATTATTGCAGATTTTTGGTGGAGAAATTTGTAGAAAAATCTTCAAGCTTACCATTAATGGCCTTAGATTACCTAGATGAGGCATACAAACTTGATAGAAGGGTGCTAGCACTATTTTGAGCTTGTAGATTAGGAGCTGACATTTCCAAAATGTGGTTATAATAGCCAATCGAAGATATAGTCCATGAGTTATGGCCTTTCAAAGTTGGGCTACTCAAAATATCTAAAATAAGTGTCAACAATGTATTTGGCCAACTCTATATGTATTTTCAGGGTCTTTTGGGCCTAGCTATTAATTTTCAATGTCTAGAACCTTCTCAGGAAACATAAAATTGCCTATTTAAGAAAGGCCTGAACATTGTCTAGGATAGCTCTGGGTGATAATTGGCAGCTTGTCTTGCAGATTATTGTAGTGAAGGCGCCATGTGGGTTAGCATATTATACTTGATAATTTTATAATTCCACATTTGTGGCTCAAATAAGAACTCCATATTTTTGTCTTGCATTGGCTATGTTTCTTTATTTTTGTTATGATTTAATGGTTTTAAGGGGAATACCCTTCATCAAGTTGTATGAAAGCTAGAGTTCTTGAGTGTGTGGATAGATCATTGATTGTGAGGCAGTTCACACTAGGACTTTGGTTTGGGTTGAGTGTGTAGATAGATCACCGATTGTGAGGTAGTTTGTAGTAGGGTTTCAGTGGAAGCAAAAAGTGCCTCCATGAAGAGAGCGTGGAGGAAGAGGTGTAGGTGTTACACCTCAAGATTTTTGAGCCCTCTAAAGGAAAATGCAAGCATTGGAAGAACAATTGTGAAGAGGAATAAATATTCCTATGAGAGATGAAAGAAAGGATGAGGATGAAGTAGAAGAAAATGCTGGAGTAGAGACAGTCCTAAACCTAGAGGAAGAGGGGCATTTTAAGGCCATCTCCAAGATTGGAAAAAGACCTAAGTTTGAGGTTCCCACATTTACATAAAATTTTAAACTAGAAGAGTTGATTGATTAGATTAATGAATTACAGGAGTACTTTGAATATGAAGGTATTGAGGATCTAGATAGGGTCAAGTTTGTGAAGGAAAAATTGAAGGGACATGCAAATATTTGGTGGCAAGAGGTTCAGTTGGAGCAAAATAGAAAGGTAAAGAAAAAAATCACTAGATGGGATCAGATGATAGCTAAAATGAAGCGGAAATTCATTCCTATGGATTCTAAGCTTGATCTATTGAAGAAGGTGCAAGGAATGAAGCAAGTGGGAAAATCTATTCAAGAGTATACCGAAGAGTTCTACTGAGTTCTCGTTAGAACCAGCCATGCAAAAGATGATAAGGAGAAAGTCACCCATTATCTTAATGGGTTAAGGCCAAGCATTTAGGATGAGTTAAGTCTAGTTTAAATTAACAATATTGAGGAGACATACTGATTTTCTCTAAGAGTTGAGGAGAAACTGAGCAAAAAGTTTGACAATAAGAATAGTGGAAGAAGTTGTGATGGGAGATCTAGTAGAGGATCTTATGGAGGCCATAATGATGATCAGGAGAACAAGTATGAGGCTAGAAGTAGCAATAAGAACCAAAGGGGAAACAATTCTAATCATTTCCATTACTAGAACAATAGAGATTAGAGAGCAAGAGGTAGAGGACAAGGATCTAGAAGAGTAGGCTTTCGTGGGAAATCTTTTCATTATGGAGAAGAAGGGTATAGAGAATTTGAATGTACCTAGTGCTAAGGAAGGACAAATAGAAGAACTAAAGGCCTAGCTAGAGTTGCACATGTTGATGAAGGGTGAAAGCACAAACCTATGTCACCATTTGTGAAATTTTGAGGGGTTACGGCCAAAATAGTTTTGGTCATAATGGTTATGGCTGAACAAGTTTCAACCATACATATGTGGCAAGTTTCCTCGTCGACGTGGCATGCACAGTTACGAAACAGTTTTGGCCGTAACCCCCATGTTTCAAATGACTCAAAATATCATAAAAATAGCCAAAAAGTGATTGACAATAATTTTATACGCTAGGGGGTTATTGCCGAAACTACCTATGTGGCATCCTAGGTGGTAGCCACACAAGCAAAAATAAGAACTTTTGCAAACTTCTCACTTTGAAGGCCAATTTGGCTTACTAAATTGAAGTTTTTTTAAAAAACAAAAATGTTGTTTTGTAGGCCTCGGATTCAAGATTATGATTATATAATTTTTTTAAAATTTCAATTATGGATAATATGTTATAATTTGAAAATAGTACAAGTAGGTATTTTAAGATTTAGGAAGATGTCTATTCAACAATAAGAAAAAAATAGTAAATCATCTTCAAAAATTATTATTTTTTAATGCTACACTAAAGGAGAGAGTCTTCTTCAAGAATATTTAATTTGTTTTAAAAAATATGTAGATTTGATGGTAAAAGTTTGATGGGAGAAAAAAACTATCAATTTCTAATAACTTTGAATTTGACCAGTTATAACTTAAAAAATATTAGCTGAATTTCAATTTTTCTTTCTTGGTGCACTAGGTATACATGTTGACTCTAACATATTCCAAAATCAGACAAAAATGTGAACATTTTCATATATTTGGTTGACGGGAAAAAAACTCTATATTTTCAGCATTTAAAAAAAAAATTAAAAATAGACTTTAAAAATTAAAAAATACATTAAATTTTCACTCAATTTTTTTCAAAAAAATTACAGACATAAACTTCATCTAATTTTACACATTTCATTAGTTTACATCATCTTCAAATTCGAAGCACAAATGCCACTTTTATGTCATTAAAGTTGAAGACTTTAAATTCTGATATAACTTCTCCTTTATAAAAGGTGACACAGGTTTGTGCTTTTACCCTGAAGATGTCAAATCCTCACATTTTGAAGATGCTGAAAGAGGAAAAGTCCTAGTTAATGGAAAATTCCTACATAGGTTTGTGCTTTCACCCTTCATCAACATGTGCAACTCTAGCTAGGCCTTTAGTTCTTCTATTTGTCCTTCCTTAGCACTAGGTACATTCAAATTCTCTATACCCTTCTTCTCCACAATGAAAAGATTTCCCACGAAAGCCTACTCTTCTCTAAACTTGCCACATATGTATGGTTGAAACTTGTTCAGCCATAACCACTATGACCAAAACTATTTTGGCCGTAACCCCTCAAAATTTCACAAATGGTGACATAGGTTTGTGCTTTCACCCTTCATCAACATGTGCAACTCTAGCTAGGCCTTTAGTTCTTCTATTTGTCCTTCCTTAGCACTAGGTACATTCAAATTCTCTATACCCTTCTTCTCCACAATGAAAATATTTCCCACGAAAGCCTACTCTTCTCCACAATGAAAAGATTTCCCACGAAAGCCTACTCTTTTGAAAAGATTTCCCATGAAAGCCTACTTTTGATTATTCATGGTGGAAGTACTCGCAATCTAGTGTCAAAAATGATGGTCACCAAGTTGAAGCTAAAGAGATAGAAATGCCCACATCCATACCATATTTCTTAGGTACAAGATAACCACAAGGTTATGGTCAATGTGTAGTGCTTAGTGAAGTGCAAGATTGGAAGCTACCAGGATGAGGTACTAGTTGATATCATACCTATGGATATATTTCATATGTTGTTGGGTAGGCCATGGCAGTTTGACAGGCATGGTATACATGATGGGCGAGAAAATACCTACACCCTAACCAAGGATGGAGTGAAACATAAGTTGAAACCATTGAAGGATAAAGAAGAAAAGGTATGTAATGCTACCAAAATATGTTTTGTTGATGGAAAAGAGTTTCTCAAAAGTATGAAGTGTGAGGATGTTTGTCTTGTTATAATTCCAAAAGATAGTAAAGAAGAATTAGAGGAGATACCTACTAAAGTTGTAGATATGTTGGGAGAATTTTTTGATATTGAATCAACTAATCTAAATAATGGATTTTCCCCAATGAGGAAGATCACTCACCAGATGGATTTGGTTCTAGGAGCCAGTTTGCTAAACAAAGTAGTGTATAAAATGACACTAGTAGAAAGTGAAGAGTTGAAAAAAAAGTTCACGAGTTGTTGTAGAAGGGGTTGATTCAAGAGAGTCTAAGTCCATGTTTTGTACCAACAATATTAGCACCAAAGAAAAATGGAGAATGGAGGATGTGCATAGATTCTCATGCTATCAACAAGATCACAATCAAGTATAGATTTCCATTGCTAAGGATCAATGATATTATGGACTGTTTAAGTGAAGCTGAGTATTTCATGAAGATAGATCCGAAGAGTGGAAACCATCAAATTTATGTTAGACAAGGTGTTGTGTGAAAGACTATTTTCAAGACAAGCGAAGGACTGTATGAGTGGTTAGTCATGCCTTTTGGGCTAACCAATGCACCGAGCATTTTTATGAGGCCCATGAATGAGGCACTAAAGGAATTTCTGGGTAAATTTTTCATTGTTTACCTAGATGATATATTAATCTTTAGTAAGACATTGGAGGAGAATTTGATCCATATTCACAAGGTGTTTGATAAGTTGAGAGAAGAAAAGTTGTTGATAAACCTAAAGAAGTGTAGTTTTGTAAAGGACTTGGTTGCACTTGGGACTTGTTGTCCTCATAGAAGGTATGAAAATGGATCCAGAGAAAGTGAAGGCTGTCCTTGAATGGCCTACTCTAAGGAGTGAAATAGAGGTAAGATCTTTTCATGGATTGGCTACATTTTACAAAGCGTTCATAAGAAGTTTTAGTAGTATTTGTGGACCCTTGACTGAAACAATGAGAGGGGATAGGAAAGAGATTAAGTGGACTGTAGGAGTAGATAAGAGTTTTAATCTGTTGAAATACAAGGTTACTGAGTAGCCTTTTTTAGCACTTTCTGATATTAACAAGGTGTTTCAAGTAGACTATGATGCTAGTGGTACCGCAATAGGAGTTGTTTTGAGCCAAGAAGGTAGACCTATTGCTTATTTTAGTGATAAGTTGAACTATGCAAAAAGAAAATATTTTCTTTATGATCAAAAATTTTATGCTTCATTTCAATTATTGAAGAAGTAGACACACTATCTTCTTCCTAAGGAGTTTGTTTTCTATGTTGATCATCAAGCTTTACAATATTTGAATAGTCAAGAAAAATTTAACCAAAGACATTTAAAGTGGGCTGAGTTTCTGTAGAGTTATATATTTAATTTGAAACACAGGAGTGGGAAGTCTAACAAAGTTATAGATGCTCTTAGTAGAAGACAACTTTTGCTAACAAAAATATAGATACAGGTGGTTGGGTTCAAGGAACTCAGTACTTTGTATCTAGATTATCCCAATTTTGATGAAGCATGGAAGGCTTTTACAGAAGCTATTACACTTGATAGGACAAGGTGTTTGGATTTCATGATCCAAGATAGTATGTTGCTCAAAGGAAGCCAATTGTGCATTCCTAGAAGTTCAATGAGAGAGAATCTCATCAAGGAGAAGGATAGTGGAGGATTGGCTAGACATTTTGGTAGGGATAAAACCATAGCTTTGGTTGCTGAGAATTATTATTTGCCATAGTTGTAACAAGATGTAAAGAAGTTTGTATAGAGTTGCAGAGTATGTCAGATGGCCAAAGGAGTGAAGCAAAATACAGGATTATATCAGTCATTACCTATACCAGAGAAGTCATAGGAGGATGTCAACATGGATTTTGTTCTTAGTTTTTTGAGGACTCAGCATGGGCATGATTCTATTTTTGTGGTGGTTGACAGGTTTTCAAAGATGGCACATTTTATTCCTTGCAAGAAGACTAGTGATGCTATTCATGTAGAAGAATTTTTTTTCAGAGAAGTGGTGTGATTACATGGCCTACCAAGGGGTATAGTTTTAGATCAAGATACCAAATTTTGATCGATATTTATGGCTTACATTGTGGAAGAAGTTGAAGACATATTTGAAGTTCAATTCATCACATCATCCACAAACTAATGGATAGATAGAAGTTGTGAATCACACTTTGGGAAACTTACTGAATTGTTTGGTTGGAGACGAGCCAAAAGGATGGGATCCAATTTTACTACAAGTAAAGTTTGTATATAATAATTTTGTCAACTGGAGTACTAGTAAATCACCATTTTAGATTGTATATAGGAGTAGTCCCAGAAATGCTTCCGAATTGAGGCAATTGGATAAAGGAGAGATAAGTAGTGTTGAAGCAAAAGATTTTGCTAAATATTTGAAGAATATCCATGAGGAGGTGAGGAAGTACATCATAAAGATGAATATATAGTACAAGGCTAAGGCAGATGTGAAAAGGTAGTATAAGGAATTTTAGATTGGAGATGATGTCATGGTTCATTTGAGGAAGGAACAGTTTCCAGTGGGTACATATAATAAGGTAAAGTTGAAGAAGTTTGGCCCATGCAAGATAGTGAAAAGGCATAATTTTGGAAATTCTTATGAAGTGGAGTTGCATGCTGAATTGAATATTTCACTAGTATTTAATATTTTAGATTTGATGGAATACTATGAAGGAGTTGATGGAGATGAAGTTGTAGAACCACAGTGGAGTATTTTAGCAACTAGTTCAACTACAAAGGAGATTGAGGAGATACTGGATAGTAGTGTTGGCAAAAGTACAAGGAAAAAAACTAATGAGGAATACCTAGTCAAATGGAAAGGGTGGCCAATATAGGATTCATCATAGCGAGCAAAGGAGGAGGTTAATCATCTTGGTTTTCACTTGAACACCTGAGACATGATAGAGTCACTTCTCAAATTACCTTAGGTGTCTGATGCAGGAGCATCCTAGTTGTAAGAGTAATCTTGCATCACTCCAAAATTTTTTTTATTTTAGTCTTTTCTATTTTAATAATGATTAGTAGATAGGGTGGTTACTATTTATGGAAACTTTCTATTTTTAGTAAGTTTGTCATATGAGCTCATAATGCTCTCATTTTGTATAGGAAGGTTCATTTTAGAGTTGTAAGCCTAGCATAAAAATTTTATTGTTCAAGAATAAGTATCAGAGATGTTATTGCAGATCTTTGATGGAAAAATTTGTAGAAAAATATTTAGCCTCACCATTAGAGGCCTTAGAGTGCCCAGATGAGGTCCAAAAACTTGACAGAAGGGCACTAGTGCAATTCCAAGCCTATGGATCAAGAATTGGCACTTTTGAAAAGTGGTTATAATAGCCAATCAGAGCAATAGTTCATGAGTTATGGCCTTTCAAAGTTGGGCTACTTGAAATATCTAAAATAATTGTCAAAGATGTATTTGGCTGACTCTATATGTATTATTAGGGTCTGTTGGCCCTAGTTATTAAGTTTCAATATCTAGAACCTTCCTAGGTAGCATAAAATTTCATATTTAAGAAAGGCCCAAACATTGTCTTGGATAGCTCTAGGTGATAGTTGGTAGCTTGTCTTGTAGATTATTGTAATGAAGGTGCCATGTGGGTTAGCATATTGTACTTGAGAATTTTGTACTTCTACATTTGTGGTGCAGATAAGAAGTCCATATTTTGTTCTCACATTGGTTGTTGTTCCTTTGTTTCTATTATAATATTATGGTTTTAAGGGGAGCAACCTTTATCAAAAAATTAGGGTGGTGATGTTGCCTATCATTGTAAGAAATCAAAGAGGCACTAGAGTTTCCCTAGGAATATCTATTTTTGGTAGAGGCAAAAAAGATTATGAATAAAATTTAAATTCAAAATCAATTTTCTTCTTTTTTTTGATGGTGTAGGTTGAGGTTTCTCAATCCTTTTCCCCCTTCTCCCTCATAATATGCTCCTCAAATTATATAGCTCAAGTAGGAATCTTAAATGAACCTATCAATCCTATTTGTTCCAAAGTCTTTCCTTAGTATATAAGTGAGGACCACCTTTTTTCTTCCATTGGTTCTTTAGTTTTTTGTAAGACAATCCATTTCCTTACCCTCTAAATTAGCTCTAAGTCATCATAATAATTTCAAATAAAATCATCTCCCATATTATATGAATGTGTATATCTGGCAATCTAAGACTTAATATGTCCTTCAAGATCATATTATATATTCTTATCAATGAAAACACAAAAAATGTTCTTAACATGTTCTAGGACTTCCTGAAACATAAAATAACTCACCATGAAACCATTAAATTTTATGAAATGGGGCATTATGTTTAATTTATTCCTTTGGGGTTTCGAATCCTCATACACATATACATATAATCAAGTGGGATTTTCTATTTCTCATCTTATCTAAATAATTGGGACAAGACATAGTATGTATTATTAAAGAAACCCATGAATGGTTCAACTAGATGAGAGCCCATTTCTTCAACTACCATAAGTCTACTATTTTGGCCTCTGATCATGAAATGTGTAATTTCCATGTATATCTAGAAAAATTCATTAACCTCTAATAATCTACATTCAACTATTCGTCGTCAGCATTAGTGTGATCTTAGGTGCTTAGGTCTAAGAATTCTTCGATGCAAGACTTGGTAATGAGTAGTAAAGGCATCCTATCTATTTCTATTACTGTTTAGGTTGTTGGTTCATAGTGTGGTTCAAGTATGTTCATAATATCAATGTCTATAAATATATTTGACACAATGATCTTTCCTAATTCTAATCTCCATGGATTATTCCTAAATTGTTATTCATCCTTGTTAGCATGGAAGTAAAAAAATAGAGACCTAGAATAAATTGGGAGACTAGCATCCGTACATCTACATAGTTCATTAATGCATTGTTAAAAATGTTTAAAATAACTAAGAGGCAGTGTGAATCAGTTAGTCAAGGTCCATAAGTACCATTAGGATAATTAAACATAAAATATTCACTATTCCTCTTAACTTTTTGTTCCCCGGTCTCTACTATAATGATAAAATTATTATCACAAACATAAAATATTTTGTGGAATATAAACTTTATCAAATGTAATACATACAAATAAATCAACACAATTTTGACAATAGGATTTTTATTTGGAAAACCAAATCGAGAAAAACCACCAACAACACATCACCACTTTTTTTCTCTTTTGAAGTTAGCTTTGTTAGGAGTCAACACTATTAAAGAATTAAAATACACATTGTTAAATGTGACCCAGTTAGAAGATTTAATCATCCTATTAGGAGTGACCTTTCTAGAGAGCTTTTACCATTCCATATAGAATGTCACCTTGTTAAAGGATTTAAATAGATTGTTAAGTCCATCAAATGACTATTAGATCAACCTCCTTTAAAGTGATTTCAATATAAATTGTTTACAATGGCTAGAAAGAAAAAAATTGGGTTTTGAATTGTATGATTACAACTCACTTTGCAGATCCCCATTCTCATCTTTGTTGTTAATTTTCTTAGAAAACCTTCAAGTAGGCAATCTTCTATGTTGAAGAAAACAAAACCCATCTTCTCATATTCACTTATCAATGTCAACAACATTTGTGCAAGACATCTCCTTGTGCTTCCCTCTTCCTCTTACACACCTTTGTTCACCCTTGTACATCTCTAATCCACCTTTCTCTATGTTAATGTTTATGTTAGGATCTCTACCTCTTTAAATAGGTAATTCTTTCTTTTTTGTTTTTTATGTCATCATAGATCTTAGTTATTATGGTCTGGTTATTAGGTTCATTGTATCTGTTCACCTTCCTTCTTTTTTAGAATATTCTCATCCATGAAATTAGATCATAGGTATCATACCTAATACTTAACTTTAATTTAATGATCCAACTCATCAATATAATCTTCAACATAGTCTACATCTCATATGAAATCAACTAAGTCAGCAAGAAATCATCATTTCCTCAAATTCATTTACAACATTGTTACTTGGGAATCACTAAATTCTAAAACTTGTACATTACTCCACACTTACTATGGCTTGATTGACACTACCATCACTTGGCATTCCCTAACCTCTTACTCTATTTCTTGGCTCCTCTTACTCTATTTCTTGGCTTAGCTTTACATTCTTGATTTAAACAATCACTTTGTCTTATCAAAATCTAACTAATCAATTTTCCATTGTATCTTCCTTTCCATAACTCAAGCTTTCCTCTAGGTTCTATTGTTATGAGAAATCTCTCAAATCCTCTCCATCAATCAAATAGATATAACATTTAGATTAGGTAACAATTTTTCTTATCAATAGATTTGACATTAATGAAAAACAAATTTTTTTCCAATTGTAAGTTTCCAACAATCTCCCTCTTTGGAATTGATGGAAAAATATCAATATCTAACCCTTAATGTATCTAACTTTTTTACCATAAAATCCAAAAAAAAAAAAATTGCTATCATGAGTAATCAATATCCTTAGTTTCATTCTGATTCTCTTTACTAATTATCTCCCTTTGAAGTAATGGATCTCTCTCTTTTGTATATCTCTCCCTCTTGTTCTCTTTATATCTCTCTCTCACTTTTTTGTTTATTGATTTTCTCACTCTTTGTATATGTCTATCTCTTTCTCTTTGACAAAAGGCCAAAGACACATATCTTTCTTATCTTCTATCAGTTTATACATCTAAATTATTAAGATATTTGAATGTTTTAGTGATTTCTATCATCTATGACTAACTAATCTATTATGTTGTACTTGACTATCTACCTTAGGCATTTCCCAAAGTAAAATTATTTTGCATCAATGTGTAATATATTCTTATTAGCACATTTTTTTCAATGCACCTTTCCTCTTTAAGTGGTTGTATTTAGGGGAATCACCCCTAATTTCCCTCTAATATATTCTTGAGCATCTTTAGGTATGGAATTATTTAATATGTCAACAATTTATTCTTTGGTGTGCACATATTCTAGCTTCACTTGTTTTTCTTTAACAAGTTCCCAAAAGCATTGATACATGATAGAAACATGCTTTGTCTTAGTATGCATTGAACTAAATTCTTTGAAATATTAATAGCACTTTTGTTATCACAATAGATAACTAATGGACCTATAATTTCTTCTTTCATTCCTTTTCAATAATTTATTCATCCACATACTATTTGAATAGTTTACTATAGCTTCCACATACTCGACTTTAGTTTTTGATTAGAAAATATAATTTCGTTTCTTTCTTGTCCATGCCACCTTTGTCTTTCCTAGATAGAATACACCTCCACTAGTGATTTTTTGGTCATCAATATATCATTCCCAATCGGATTCAGTGAATACCTTCAATTCAAATCTATCACTTCTTGTGTAATACACTATATAGTCTTTTGTACCTTTCATATATCAAATTATCCTTTTCACTGCAATCATGTGATTCTCCTTAAAATTTTATGAAAATATATCAACTCTCCCAACTACTAATGAAATATTGTGTCTACTGTGAACAATATATTATAATTTTCTAATCATGGATCTATATAATATATGGTTCATATCAATAGAACATCATTCTTAGATAGCTTATATCCTATAGACATAGGTGTGCTCACTAGTCTTTAATCTTCCATTCCAAAAGTATTTAGTATCTCCTTGATGTATTTTGATTGAGTAATTAAGATACCAAACTTCATTTGACATTTTAAATTCCTTCTTCATTTCATTCACAAATGATTTGCAGAATGCTTCTCTTCCTCCAAATATAATGCCATCAATAAATATTTCACCATAATCAACCCCTTCTTGAGCATATCCTTTGCATAGCGGTCTTTCTTTGTTTCTTGTTATTCACCATTTTCATTGAGTTTGTTTCTAAAAACCCACTTTGTTCCAATAATATTTTTGTATTTAGGTCTTGGCATTTAGGTCTAGGTAGTATTCTTCTCAATCTATTCAATTTCCTCCTTCATTTCCTGAATCAAATCTTCATTTTCTAGAGCATCTTTTACCAATTTGGACTCAAACTCACAAAGTAAGCATGTATCATCGTTGAGTCTTTTTCTTGATATAAGACTTGATTCAACATTGATAATGATTTTTTTATTTTCATGATGTCTTCTTATAAACTTTGCTAGAACAGGTTGTTTTCTTCTTTATTCTTCTATAATTCATCATGGGAAATAATCTAAAGCTAATTTTCTCTTTCTTGTTCAAGTTCTAGTCTAGTTTTTCAATGCACAACATTCAAAAAATAAAAATAAAATAAAAACAAAAAAGTCCCCAAGGGGTGACGCTTTTTTTTCCCTCTTACATTTTTTTTTACTATCTAATAACTGATTGTGTTTTCTTTTTCTCATGATGCATAGGTAACATAATCAGATGGCATCCACATTTAGATCAACAACAAAACTGGTTGTTTACAAATTTCAAGGCATTACCTCAAAATCAAGATTACATGATGAGTTCACTGATATCAAAGATAATAACCTCGGACACACAGACTTGGGAGAATTCCTAAGAGTTTGCAACAATCTAACACAAAGGTCAACCTTGGTGTCTGCATTGGTTCAATCTAGATTAGTGAATGTAGCATCACATCCTATGTCGATACAGTCAGCTAAGTTTATCATGACCCTATCTTGGCATTTTGTTCCTAATGAGAGAGTAGTTAATGGTGTCATCAGAGAAGTGGTCTTAGATTTTCAACCTAACAACATTGAGAGAGTTTTTCATCTACCGAGAGCCGATTAGTTCAACATACTTTCCTATGAAATAGCTGAAAGATGGTATAAAGATCATCATGAAGAAGCTATTGATATTATACACTCGTTATACTTCATTGAGAAGCCACCTTGGGGAAAGACAATCAGCAAAGTGGAAATGACTCAGGGATACATGAAGGATGAGATCGAATACTCTATTATTCACTTGAGCAGAGTAATGGGCTTACCTGCAGTAAGTCATCTCGCTCCATTCATGGTCAACTTCATTGAGACCATTAGGCATGCAAAAATACCATTGGATTGGGCCACCACACTTAGTAAAAACTTGTGTGATTAGCTAAGGATGGTAAAGGACAAGAAGAAGTTCTATATGACTTCTTACATGGTGTACCTACTTGTAGCAAGGGCAATGAACTATCCCAAGATATACAAGAAAGGTAGTATGCAGAAAAACAATGCTTGGCCATACATAGTCTATCCTTAGTTGGTGAAGAAGAAGCTCTCACTACAAAGAAAAGAGTGTATAATCATAAATGATGCTTTGATCTTTTCCATCATTCGATTCATTGATGGGTACTATGGGAAGAGATTTTCCAAGCAAGCCAAGGCATAGATCATAGCTCTTGAAGCATATTTCATCTAGTTCTAGACATTTACATATATTTGAGTAGGTGGTGCATCTATCAATCCATAGAAACTCTTGAGGTACCCAAGTGACAAGTTTGTCCTAATGGAAATATCCTAGTAGATTGAATCAGCTTATGAGAGGATTAAAAAACAATAGAGACCTTTTTGGGATTGGCCTTTTGTCGTAGGAGCATATTAGGTGAAGAGAAAATAGGATATTCTAACATTTAAATGGGAATGGGAGAACTATCCTCTTGAAGAGTACAACTCTCCTTGACCATATTTTGACAATGTGGGAAAAGTGGAAAACTTAGAAGGGAAGAATTTCTATCATGAGGATTCCATTGAAGATCATTGGATGAATGCCACAAATGACTATGATGTCTATATCTGAGAATATTGTAGGGTGACTTTGTATCTAGTAGAAAAGGCTCTCCATTTGACCATCCTTAATGATATAAGGCTATAGGACTCGAAAGAACTACTAGATCCCCTATTCAATGCAAATAAAGTTGTTGAGAGTCCCATTTTGAATGTAGAAGTTGAGAAAGAGGAAGGAGATGATATTAATCATTGAGCAAGCCATGTTTTTCGAATGACAAAGAGTTGGATTAAGAAACCATTTCCACTTGATCCAATCCTTGATACTATAATCTTCCATCCACATGCTCGCCCAGAATGGGGTAAGAGAAGGAAAGTCATAGTTCCTATCTTTGCACTCCAATCTCCTATTAGGCTAGAGACAGTCTACCAGCTTGATCACCTCGTGGGATATTATCACCCTTTAGAGAGAAAGGAAAAGAGGAAGAGAGCCTTTCCTTAGATGATTTAGACTGAGCATGTTGTAGAACAAGTCTCTTCCAAGGAATGGGAGCCAAGTCCACAAGAGCCCCAGGAGGTGGAGCTACCCAAATCTAGGTTGAACTTTAGTTGCCTCCTATTTTGCTGAGCCAACCCAAAAAGGTAGAAACTCTGGAAATCTCTATTCCTCCTATGCAAGAAGAGTATTTTTCTCCTTTAGTTCCAAAGAGATAAAAGAGGATCAAGGTTAGGATGAACAAGAGGCAAAGAGTCAATAAAAGATTAGTGCCTAATCGATAAGTTCCCAAAACCATTCTACAAGAAGAAACTGATGAGGACGAAACAAAATCAAATGAGGAGGAAGTACAAGTGCTCCTACAAATGAGAACTTGGTAGGAAAAAACCATAGAATTGGAGAGAAGGAAGAGTTCCATGAGTACCCTACCACCCACCGAAGTAGAACCTGTAGAACTCTCTTCTTCAAAGGATGAAGTGCAGCGATGTGTGAATCAACAAAGGGCACAAGGTGAAGATGTTCTCTCCATCCCAAATTTTTATTTCATGTTGGTGGGTACTGATTAAGTTGGGGATAAGATCAGAGACACCCCTGCAGGTGAACTCTAAAAGCAAGAGTGGATACAAATGCCACTAGAGACATAAGGTCCTAATTTCACTCGTCCATCTCCACCATAGGTAACGATGGTAGGTAAGGGTTTAGTAACTCCTCCACCTCAATGTTTAGAAGAGAAATATGTTCAAAAGGAACCATCATTAAAAGAGCAACTAGAACCAAGGGTTATTGATGAGCCACCAAAATAGGCATAGATAGTAGAATGTGTACAACAAGTTTCTTAGGAAGTTGAGGATCAAACTATAAGATCTATAGAGACCGAGACTACATAAGAAGATTCCTCATAGTAGGAGACTCTGAGCAAGAGTGATAAAGGGAATAAGGTAGTTGAACACATCCCTTCATCATCTAGAATCAAGGTTGTAGAGAGACATATCCCATGATGGTTTCAAAAAGAAATAATGACAAGTGCCAAGCATTAATTTCATGCTTTAGAGGATGAAATTTGTGATATTGTAGATATTTTGAGCAAGCTTGAGTCTCCATTACATGATGCAACTCCATTTGCATTTATCACTATCGTACATAACCAAGACTTATTTGCGCAAGTGGCTCACACTCCAGAAGGTAAAGATGTAGAAGCTATTAGTCTTGAGGACTATGAGGTGAAAGATATTATCTTGGGAAAGCCTACATAGGATACATTCTGACACATGATGAATATGGGAGTCAAAGAGGTTCTCAGGCACATGGAATAGGATCATATTGAAATCAGAACACTTCAGAGGAAAGTTGAGATCCTAAAGGGATATATAGCTGAAGTTATTGGTCCTCTTGAGCCTGAGACCTCAAGGAGAATTTGAATGCCATTCTTATAGAAGGGGAAGGTGTAAAGCTTAATCCATGTTTGAAATCTTCTCAAGATTTGTGAGACAACCTTGAGGATAAAGGTGTCACTATAATCACAGGAAGTTTGAAGATGCTACATGCTATGCAAGAGAATGTGGATAAGATTGTGGCAATTTTGAGGGAGGATTTTAGTATCATGGATGAGGTACGAGCATGGAACAAAGATTTGCAAACTCTACAAGCCATAAAAGGAAAAAGGTACCACATTCTGATTGATGTATATACCAAGAAGAGTTAGACATGATAGATTATTGGATAAAGAAGATAGGATAAAGAAGATTGCATATGGGAATAAGGTGATGGAAAAATTGTATGATGAGATAAATAGGCTCAAGGACCAAGCCCAAGAGTGAATTTTGGAAGCAAAAAAGTTATAGAATGATGCATGCTTGGACATTTTTGAAGATGAAGAATGAGAGAAGTTGTTGCTAGTTGAGGTAGTAGTGGAGAATTTCAAGAAGACTTTAGAGGAAGCATCTAGTGATGAAGACATCAAAAAAGCCTTCAAGATAGATGAAGTCTTATTAGAGTTGGATACCAAACTCAGAGATTTTGTAGAGACTTGAATTGAGGTCAACAACTATAAACAAAAGGTCAAGGAAAAGTAGGAGGCTTTAGATCTTCCAAATGTTTCTAAGATTACTAAGATGATAGAGAAATTCAAGGTCATTGAAGGGAAAACATCCAAACATAGCTTTGGGATGAAGATGAACATAACCCAGATGCCAGAATTTCAATTTTGACACTTAGTAAAATTTTGAGATTTTGACCTAGTCGAGGTCCGCAGCTCCATAGGTATGCAGATCCATAGCTCTGCATTTTTATGTAGCTCCACAAGTTTATAGCTCCATAAGTATGCAACTCTACAATTCAAAGGTGTGCCTATAGTTGAATGCCAATTCCAAAAATAACACTTTCCATGCATTAGGAGCATTTTAATTGCAAGTTAACTTTGACACACACCTTGTGAAGGACTAGCTTCTATTTTTGGCACCTCCATGTACTTTCACTTTGACTGATGGCTTCCACCTACTTTCTCTCTCATGCTTTCATTATTTTTGACATATAAAGGGGTCATGCATCCAATTAATGAATAAACTATGGATGGAGTCCCTCTAAGCACTAGTTAGATTGTTAGTTTCTATATATTCAGTTTGTTTTAATATTTAAAAATAATTTTATTACATAAAGATATCTCTCATTCTCAACACAAATTGAGGAGACGATTTCTTATAAATATCCCATTGTAAAATGTAACAAGGGCTGCCATTATTATGCAATAAAATTATGTTTTTGGTGCTTGCATTTGAAGTGTAGTTATTCTTGCTTGAATGTGTCATATTTTTTTGAATTTTATTCATAGAATTTTGATTGAGCCAAAGGTTTATTTTATTGTCTCTAGTTGTGCGATCTTTTAGTTCTAGTGTTTGCTATAGATATACAAATTCTATTGATCACCTAATTGTTTCTACATAGCTTTTTGTCTCACATAATTATACTTTCTGTGGCCTTATGATTTGATGAAGAGTGAAACATCATTCAATTTGTTAAGGATTCTCAGCGATGATTGCATCAGTGGATTCTAGGAAGCACTACTCTTGTTTTCATTAGTTTCTTATTGATTTCTGTGAAGGTTTAATGTGCAACGTGTTGTGTTCTTTAACTTATGTCCATTTAGAATTTCAATTTGAAGTCATTTTATTTCATTTTATTTTCTTTCAATTTTATTATATTCTTTACTAACCCCCTGTAAGAATAGGACCTCATAGTAGCTGCATTGTTAGAGTTGCATTCATTAAAAAATAGAAAATACAAAAATATTGTTCTTTTGGTGTTATATTTTTAAATAGTGAAGAGATTTACTTTCATTCTAAGATAAAAGATTTTTTTGAACCAGCAAAAGCCTCCTCATGAACAATCACATTTATCTTCAACTAAGCGGATATTGGTATGTCGCCAGACAAATACTTAACCTTGGAGTTGATCCCAAAAGATTAGCTTTTCAAGAGAGGAATTGTCCAATGGATTCTTGCCATTGACCTCATGCAAAATGACCACCCAAAAAAAGTGGTACTAGAAGGAGGGCCACAAACTAAAGAATATACACCTAGAAATGAAGAAAATTTGACAAAGTTTTGAAATTTTTGCACCCTTGCAATAAACTACATTTCATTCATGTCCAAAAAATACTTTTGAAATTCTAAAAAATTTAGCTCTGTAGGTCCATAGGTCCACATATCCACAGGTCCATAGGTCTATAAGTACATATGTCTACAGATCCGTAGGTCTACAAAACTCTGTGGTGTGCAAAATCTAGAATAGTGAGAAAGTGTACTTCTATAGAGGTGCACTTTTCTCCAAAATTTGATGCAAGCTAGAGGATATTGATCCAAAATCCCTATTTCAGTTAGCATTAAGGTCTACCCCAAGTACACACAAATTTATCAATCTTACCCATTTCTGTAAACCATGTAGTGACAAGGGAGCATCCCAAGTTCAACCACTCCCTTTTGAACTTTCATCATCTTCTTTAACTCCACCTCCACTCCAACCACCTGGTGAACCACCACATACTCTGATAGCTACTCCCCAACAACCATCATTAGGTCCACCAAATCCTCCCATGGCCTTTTTTGTGAATGTTGTAAACTCACCAATAAACTTTAGAGGTGCACTCTATGACCTCCCAAAGAATCCTGAGAAATTTTGCCCAAGGTTCATCTACTGGGAAACAAAAACTACTAAAGTTCATGTCAAAGTTTTCAAAGAAATTTTCAACCGAAAGCAAGTGGCTAATGAGGATGTGGTTCTTCATTTATTTCCCTACTCTTTGGGGGAAGTTTCCTTCAATTGGTATGTCAATTCTCCACTTGGATGCATTGAAGATTGGGATACATATGAGAAATTATTTTTGGAACAATTCAAAACATTCATCAATCCAGTTGTGATACATCAACAATTCATATCAATAAAAAGGGACCCAATTTGGACAATGTCACACTTCAACCATCACTTTCATATGGCCTACCACAAGTTGAAGACACCATACACAATACTGGTTCAAGCCACCATTCAAATTTATTTGAATGCTATAGACCCTCTCACTATGATCTTTTTGAGAAGACTTCCTACAGCAAATATTGACACACTGGACAAAGTCTTTGCAGAAGTGATCATGTTTACAAAGCAAGCCGATCCTAATGGAGGAGGAATGATGCCAAAATACCCCATGGGAGCACCCACTATGCTTAGCCCATTCATACCTATGAACCCAATCCCATTGTAGGAAGCACTCACTTCAAAAATTGAAGTGATAAGATATCCAAGGTATGAGTCCCCAAAAATAGCTTTCTTTGAACAAAAAGCAATAGTTGCAATGGAAGTAGGTCAAATGAAGAAGACCATGTCACAAATGAACAATGAGTTGACATATCTTAGATTTTCACAAGGAAAAAATAACAACTTCTAAAGAAATATTGTTGGCCCCTACAACAATAATTTTGGTCAGAATTACAATAGGAACTTCAGCAATAATAGTAACAACAATGCAAGAAACAATGGTAGAGGAAATAACTTCAATCCTCCTGATCACAAAAATGAATTCCAAAGCCAAAATTTAAAATGGAACACTCGACCAAATAATGGAAGCATTCCTACTAATAACAAAAAAAACAACATTCAATATACTGATATCAATCGGTATGATGATAGCCAAAATGTGCCTAGCAATGATGGTTCATACTACAATTGTAATTAGGAGGTGAATCAAAACTCACAAGTGAATGAAAATCCTCCTCCTATTCAATTCAATGTGATTCTATTGGAATCTTATGATTCCACATAAAATACACAAGTGGAACAACAAGAAAGTGAGGAATTTTCATTCCCATTCAGCCAAGAACCAGATCTTCAACATGATGAGAAGTTTTCCCTTTGTAATGACAATCAGAATACATACAATCTCATAAATAAAAAGGATCCCCTGATAGATGGGGTCCCTCCAAGTCTACAACTAACTCAACCTGATCCTAGAGCAAGTAATAATTTGCCACCAGTGAGACCAGTCTAGGAAGGACAATAGTAACAGAATCAAGTGAACATACCAACAATACTGAAGAATCCTACTTGGTCTACTGAGAAGTACAATGCAGTAGAAGACTTGACAAAAATGAAAGCTAATATTTCCATGTTCGACATGTTATAGAATTTTCCACAACAAAGAGAAGCACTCATGAAGACATTGGATAATACAAAGGTTTCCCACAATATGAATGTTGTCCCTTAAAAGGTAGTGCTGCAACAAGTAAATACTATAGAAGTGATGCCCACAATGTTCAAGGATAAAGTTGACGTACCCCCATTTTTGCTAAGCATAAAAATATATGGGAAGAATCTTCACAATTGTGTCATTGATTCAAGAGCTTCATGTAAAATAATGCCATTATCAATAGCTCAAAGGTTAGGAGTTAGTCCTCAACCCTCTAATCGAGTCGTGATACAATTGGATAAAATAGAGGTAAAAATCATTAGAATATTGAAAGATGTGTGGATATAGTTAACAGTTGATCCTCAGATCCAAGATATTATTGACATACATGTGGCTGATATCCCAGAGACATATGGATTACTCTTAAGTAGAGAATGGATTAAATGTTTCAAATGATGGTTCTCTATGTACTCCACTCAATTGTGGTTTCCATGGAAAGGATTAAATAATCCAATCAAGATAGATGCTGAGCCTAAATTGAAAACAATGATTACAAATTACAATGCCCCGAATGAGATAGTATTCTTACAATTGGATTTGGGTTCATACAAAGTGATAGTATTGGATATGGTTTCAAACCATACACCTCAAGATCAAAATGAAGAACCTAAGGTGCCGGTACCCAAAAGTGAAACCATAACATAGTTCATAGATAGTATGGTGACTAATTTACAATGTTTAGGAGAAGAAGTTGATCCTAACATCCTCCTCCTTTTGGGATTTTGTCAATTACACAAAGTTAGTCACTCTGAATTTGAATGTTCATCATGTTAAGAAGCAGTTGTGAAGGTATTGACTCATGTGATGGAAAACAAGGATACAAATACCTCAACAGATGAACTCACCAAAAGTCAAAATTTAGTGAATTCATCCAACCTTGTTGAAAAGACTGAAGAGGAAAGTGAAGATCTAAATGTATCATGCAGTGATACCTCTTTAGATGGTGGAGATTTGTCTTCTCCTCATCCAAGGGTGATTAAAGTCCAAAGAAGAAGATGATATGTGAAACGTAAAGGATGGACTTCAGTAGTCACTCATCCTAAACCTAAAGTTGAGGAAATCAAAGAGCTGATAGGAGAAATTCAATATAAACAAGAAAAACACACTCCCCCTTGTATATGAGCAACGTTAGTATGCTAATAGAAACCAAATTTAAATAAAGCTTCTACAAACTAAACAAAATTCATAAACTTCAAGATAGACTAAGATGAGCTCTCAATTGAGAATATGAGCCATTAATGGGCTCTCTCAATGAGAAGCTCTCTTGTTGAGTAGCTTTGTCTAAATAGATAGGATGTATGCTCAAGCTTATGCTTCAAAAAGGGCTTCAAATGGAGTTGGAATTTGGGTGTGAGTGTATGGTTTTGATGTAAAATGGCCTCTTAAAATGGAATTGTGACTTTACTTCATGGATTGTGTTATTTTTCAAAGGGGAAGGATCCAATTTATAGGCAAGAGGCTTGAGGGATTGAGGGCTAAGATGCAAGGATGGGATTAGCTTAGGGATAGGCAAATGGGTGGCATTTAATGAGGGTAGGTGAAGGAGGAGATATTTGTTAAGTTTGGCTTGGGTTAGTAAGTCTTAACCCATTTTTAGAGAATGTGACAAGGTTAGGAGGGGATTAGGATTAGGTTTAAAGACATCTTCTCGAAGAGTCTAGACTTTGGATGAGGATAAAGAATTTTTAGAATAGTCTAGAATTTCGTAGGATGAGGATGAAGACTTTCTAGAAGAGTCTAGAACTTCTTAGGATGAGGATAAATTAGATTTTTAGGAAATAAATAAAGTTTTATTTATTTCAAGGGTTTGGGTTGAGGAGATATTTATTAAAACTTTTTTAATAAACACGAGGATTAATATTTAATCTTAATTAAATATTTTTAGTTTGGATTACGGGTAGGAAATGATGGGATTAGCCTTTAATCAAAATTAAAGAAGGATTAGAAGATTTTGGAAGAGGTTAGTGGTCTTAAGGAAATTGGCCAAGTTTTGGGCAAAAAAATTTTTTTTTATTTATTTTGAGTTTTTTGGTCAATTTATTAATTAAATAATTAATAAATAAGGAAATAATGTTTAAATAAGATTTAAACATTTTTGGGAGGGATTCTTTAATTAAATATTTTTAATTAAGATAAAGGGATTTAATGGCATAAATATAAATAAATTAATTAAATAATTAATTAATTAATAAATGATGATGTCATCAGGAATTTTTTAGAAAATAAAAATACTTTATTTTCTAAAGGTTTTTAGGTGTCTACATTTTGCCCCTCTTTGATGTGATGCCGCAAGTGGCATGGCATCAAAGATAAGAAAATAAGATGCCCAAGGCTAGAGCAGAAGAGGAGAGAATGGACTACAAGATGCCCCCTCAAGAAGGCGGCGAGGAGAGAAAGCGAGGCTCTACGACTTCTTGAAAAGTACAATAATCTGAGATGAGCAAGAAGACTCAGATTGGCTTAAGAGAAGAGGTTTAGTTAGCTCAAACTCTCACTATGGGAGAATGATAAAGGGAGAATTAGAGGGACAAGGGGAAGCAAGCTTAAGTTCTCAGGGATTGCAGAGGATGAAGGAGCAGAGCGCTATAAAAGGAATCTAGGATGGGGAGATGGATGAAGGGATTCAAAGGTTGATGCAACAGGATTTCAAAGAGTCAGATTGGTGGAAGATGGGTTTTGGAGATCCCTAGGACTAGGATTGTGGATCTCGAAAGATGAGGCCTGGTGGATTGATTTGGATTGGTGGATCCCTAAGACTAGGATTGTGGATCCCTAAAGCTAAAGGTGAGGAGTGATTCAAAGAGATACTAATGCATAAGCTAGGGTAGGAGATATGAATGCTGGATATGGATGGGGGATAATGGAGATGAAGGAAAACCATTGAAGCTTTTTGAGCGGGGGGATACTTCAAAGAGAAGTACCACCATGTAGTTGAGCACTAGATTTTCTATAGGACTATTGGTTAATTGCCAAGGTTATCAAGAACATCAAGGTCTTTTCACCAACTGTCCAGAGGATTGACGAACTGACTCAAAACAAACATGCAAGGATTACCCCAGTATCACACATGAATCCTAGAGGAAGCAGTGTGGAAATGACACTGGGTCACCCACAAGCAGAAAAGAAAACAAGCAAAAGACATGATCAAGACCTTACGCTCTGATTGCCCCATTCACAGTATACCATGATATGGAAGATCGTGGCAACCTTGAGGAGGGAACAAGGAGATTGCTTGAAAAAGATATTTCAAGACCCAATAGGGAAGAGTCCAAATCAAAAGAAAGTGAAAATCCAAAAGAGAACCATTTGCCAATGAGATGGGTAGGACGAGGTACTAACGGACCAAGATCAAACATGAGGAAAGCTATATCCTACAAGGACCTATCGGAGAGCACCTAAGCTGGTGGATTTGGATGAGTGATGCGTCTGGCAAGATGAACTAAGAAAGATAACACTTTGGTGACAGGAAATCTAGCTAAAGGATGCATTGGAATAGCTAACCAAGATGTGCAATGGGTGCAAGATGCTGATCAAGGATGAACTGACATGAACGCTGGATAGATACAACGGTACTAAGCTAAGAAGGATGTACAAGCTGATGGACCAAGATATGTTACAAATGTACAAGTTTGTTCATGTTTTGGTTTTTGTGAGATGGAAATGTTTGTGAAGGATGGGATGTCTATAATAGGTGATAGGTGGATAGGTAGATGGTTTGCAAAAAGCTTAAGTGAAAATGGGGTTTTGTGTGTGCATGTGATAGTATACAAGCTAGGATACAAGATTATTTATAGGTTGGAATATGGTACAAACTTTGGACAAGATTTGGACATACAAGGTATGGTACAAGATTTAAAAGGTATAATACAAGATTTGGTACAAGATTTTACAAGCTAAGGTACAAGATTTTACAAGCTATACAGGAGGTATTTACAAGCTCCATTAGATTTTGGATATTTGGTTGGAACACCAAGGGAACAAGCAGGTATTTTATGGGATGGTGGGTGAATGGATGAGGGATAGGATAGTGATAGATAATGGATTAGTCTTAGTACAAAAGGTGCCTGAATTACAAGGTTTTCACCAAGGTACCTATCCAAGACACTTGAATTGCCAAGTTTTCACCATTGGACGCTTATTTCTCTTTACTATTTTTTTTTTTTTTTGTATTTTTCAAAAGCTGGGTATACCAAGGATCTTCAAGCATAGAACTTCTTGAGATGAATGATGTTAGTAGGATCATTTGAGAGTTTTCCTTCTGGTGTAGATAGTTGATAGGCTCCGGAGCCAAAGGAAGTAGTGACAACATAAGGACCAAGCCATGTAGGTTCAAAATTGCCCTTCTTTTCTCAATCTTCTTGGAATTTCATGTTTTCTTTGAGGACCATGTCACCTGGCTGAAAGTGTCGTGGAAGTGCCTTCTTGTTGAAATTCCTTTTGAGATGAGTTTGATAGACTGTGAGATGATCATACGCTTGTTGTCACTTCTCGCCTAAGAGATCTAGCTGGGTGAGCCGAGCTACTCTGTATTCTTCATCTGATATTTTCCCTTGCAAAGATATGCATAAGGAGGGAAGTTCAACCTCTATAGGTAGTACCACTTTGGCACCATAGACTAGGGAGTATGGAGTTGTGCCTATGGATGTATGAAAGGAAGTTCGATAGGCCCATAGGGCTAGATTTATTTGTAGGTGCCAATCACGGCTGAAATCATTGACAACTTTCTTTAGGATTTTGAGGAGGGTTTTGTTAGTTGCCTCTACCTGGCCGTTACCTTGTGGGAAATATGGGCTAGAAAAGTGGTGATGGATGCGGAGAGAAGTGCATAATTCTTCCATGTTGAAATTTTCAAAGTTACCTCCATGGTCGATGAAGATGGTGGATGGGATGCCGATTCGGCAAACAATGTGGTACAAGATGAACTTGGAGACCTGAACTCCTGTAGCTGAAACTAGAGGGACTACTTCCACCCATTTAGTGAAATAGTCTATAGCTGTTATTATCCATTTATGTCCATCAGATGAGAGGGGTGTGATAGTTCCAACTAGATCAAGGCCCCAACAAGCAAAAGGCCAAGGTGGTGCAATAGGCTATAGATCTTGTGTTGGAGCATGCACAAGATTTGCATGCTGTTGACATGGGAGACACTTCCTAAAAAAGTCACAGGAGTCTTCTTCAATGGTAGGCCAATAGTAGCCTGCTCTAAGGATTTGTTGCACTAGGACAATACCACTCGTGTGGGCATCGCAAAGTCCAGAGTGTACTTCCTTTAACACCATTGCAGCCTCATTTTGGTCTAAGCATCGAGAGAGAGTATCGTGATAACCCCGATGATATAGGGTATTGCCTATGATAACATAGCGGGATTATTTTTGGATGAGGTTTTGGCATTGGGTACGTGTGAGGTGAGGGGATATGATACCATCGTTAAGGTAAGTGTGAATCTCATGGTACCAAGGGGATTGGGGACCAACCAAGATACAAACACGGTTTGAATCCTCATTCACATAGGCAGGTGTAAGGAGCTACTCCACTAAAAAAATCATACTGTGTAGCTACTTGGGGAATTTCCAAGAGCGAGCCTATAGTAGCCATAGCATCTGCTGCTTTGTTCTATATTTGAGGTACTTGTGTAAACTGAAGCTTTGTAAAATGTTGGGTTAGCTGATCAACTAGCTCTTTGTAAGGTAATAGTTTTTCATCTTTGGTTTGATATTCATTTAGGGCTTGCTTGATGATGAGCTGAGAATTGCCAAAGATGTGTAGCTCAACAATGTTCCATTCTGTAGCTATCTTTAATCCTGCTATGAGGGCCTCATATTCAGCTATATTGTTGGTGCTAGGGAATTGTAGCTTGAAGGCTTTCAGAATGTAATCTCCTTGAGGTGTGGCCAAAAATATTCTAGCCCCTGATCCATGAGATGTGTATGAGCCATCAAAATAAAGTTTCCATGGGGGTTGTTCTTCAATTAGATAGATATGCTCATCTGGAAATTTTGTGATTAATGGATAAACATCTATTAGAGGTGCATCAGCTAGGTGATCTTCTATAGCTTTCCCTTTGATTGCCTTTCTATCCACATATTGGATGCCAAATTCGCTAAGGAGCATAACCCATTTGGCCAAACGGCCTATAAGTGTTGTTCTAGAGAGCATGTAGTTGAGAGGGTCAATCTTGGAGACTAGTTGGATGGTATGACTTAGCATGTAATGGAGAAGCTTTTGAGTTGAGAAAACTACGTCCAAACAAGCTTTTTCCATAGGAGTGTAATTCAGTTCATAACCAACTAGGGTTCTACTAATGTAGTAGATGGCTCTTTCTCTGTTGTAGTCATTGAGCTGTGCTAGAAGTGCCCCTAGAGTAGTAGGTGTTGCTGATATGTATAAAATCAGGGGACGACCAGGAACTGGTGGAACCAAGATAGGGGGATTGATGAGATACTGCTTGAGATGGTCAAAGCTGCGCTGAGATAAAGGATCCCACTTGAAGTTCTCATCCTTCTTCAGTAAATGTGAAAATGGTGTACACTTATCTGCAAGCTGGGAGATGAAGCACCGAATAGATTGAAGCTTTCCCTGAAGAGAAAGAAGTTGTCATAGTGTCTGGGGAGGAGGCATGTCTAAGATAGCCTTGACCTTCTTGGGGTCAATCTCTATACCTTGTTTAGAAACTATCAAGCCTAGAAGCTTGCCAGATGTGACCCCAAAGACACATTTCTTGGCATTCAGCATGAGATGATATTTGGCTAACCTATCAAAGACTTTCTCTAGATTAGCAAGATGATCCATGAAGGTATGAGACTTGACCAAGATATCATCCACATAATCCTCCAAAATGCTATGGATGAGATCATGAAAAATGGCTGTCATAGCTCTTTGATAGGTCGCCCCAGCATTCTTTAGGCCAAAAGGCATCATGTTGTAGCAAAAGGTTCCCCAAGGGGTAGTGAATGCTGTCTTATGCTGATCCTCTTCCGCAATATTGATTTGATTATACCCAAAAAATCCATCCATGAGGGAAAAAGTTTCATGTCTAGCTGTAAGATCTATAATCATATCTATGTTGGGCAAGGGAGAATCATCTTTTGGACAAGCTTTATTAAGATCTCTAAAATCAGTGCAGATTCTGATGTCACTAGAAGGCTTAGTGATGGGGACCATGTTGGAGATCCACTCTGAATATTCGATAGGTCGGATAACCTTAGCAGCTAACATTCTTTCTAACTTAGCTTTGACTAGTAATGCCACATTGGGGTGCATTTTTCTAAGCTTTTGTCTGATGGGCTTGATTTGTGGATTGACTGAAAGATGATGAACTATAAGCTTTGGATCAAGCCTTGGCATGTCCTGATATGACCATGCAAATTAGCCAATGTTCTCTCTTAAGACCTCAAAGAGGAGATCAGCTTGGTCTTGTGATAGGGATGCAAAATGTGAACAAGCCTAGGGATCTCTGAAGAATCGACGTTGACTTCCCTAGTATCCTCAATTAGAATAGAAGATATCTCTGGTCGATTATCTTGAGGAGGTAATGCTAAATCCTCATGTTTTTCTTGTGTCTCTAGATGTTCTTGCTGAGGGGTTCTCTTTGCTGCCTTAGCTAGTCTCAGATTCACCTTAGTTCCAATTTTGGGTGTATCGAAACTAGGTTGGGGATTTTCTCCAAAATACCCCTTGGGATCTAGCTTGTAGATATAGGCAGAATCTGGCTTTGTTTTCTTGTGAGGTGTTTCAGCTCCCATGAATCTCAAAAGCCTTTCCTCTGATGTGAACTCATCAATGTGTATGACACTTGGTTGGTCCCAATCTATGAGTTGTGGATGGGAAAGTGGTAGGTAAATGAGGTGGATGGATAGTTCTTGGAGAATAGAGTCTCCAAGGGAGATTTGGTCTAGGATATCATCGTAGGCTCTATTTTCAACTTCCTCAGGAATGTCTTCGATATTGACAAGGTCGCGGTCAATGTTCAAAAAAGTGTGACCATCCGTATTGGTGCCCTCAGTTGTGGGTATGCCAAAGCCAAGACCTGGCTTCGATTCCCACTTGTGTGCATCGATGGGGCACTGCATGCCTCTTTCTTCTGGTCTTAGACCACCACCTTAATAGTTCCATTTTTCAGTGATGAGCTTATGTTCTTGGGGATACTTCTTGTTGAAGTGGTCAAGGCATGCCTGATTCCTTTGAGGTGCATCCTTATGTAACCAATTGTTGATATCTAGAGTGAGCTCCTCATGAAGAGGGATTTTCGAGGATACAAAGGTTGTTGGGCCAAACTGTTTGTATCAAGGAGGTGGAATCTCCTTAGCTTTATGATATGTCGATCGTCCATGGGCATGTGGATCAAGTGGGAGTGCCCCAATAGCAAATGCATCCGACAGACTATACTCTCCAAAGCCCTTGTTATTGATCTTCACGATAGACAGGGTAGAGGCGAGGATGGTTTTTGGGTCATTACAAGTGTGGGATGAGCTGGCGATGGATGTGTTGATATCAATTCCAGGGCAATGGTTTTTATATGAAGCTTCAACTACATTGCAGTAAGTAAAGAGTTCTGGATTGGCATGGATGGTTACCTCAGTGCCTTGATGCAAAAATTTGACGCACTGATGGTAAGTGGATGGAACGGCTTTCATGGCATGAATCCATGTGTGACCGAGGAGGATGTTGAATGGTAGGTTTAGATCAATAACATGGCAGAGTGTTTCTTGGATGAATGGCCCAACCTTGATTGGCAGCAGAATAGTTCCTTCTATGGTTCTTTCCAAGTTGTCATAAGCTTTGATGGTGATAACCTCGCTGATGATATCTACCTCAGTATACCCAGCTTGTTTTATGAATTTTAGGGTGCAAATATTCAAAGTTGATTCATTATTTATCATTACTCTTTTCACAGAAAAATTGGATACCATGATGGCTATGTGAAGTGGAAGGGTGTGATCTGGCTAGACCACAGGTATGTCGGTGGGTTTGAACGATAGGGCACTTGCGGATGAAAGGTGTCCAATAAGATTGCGAAAATTAGTAGCATTGATATCAGAAGGGACACAAGATTCTATGAGAGCACTATCAAGGATTTTCTTGTACATAGGACTAGTGTGAAGAATGTCTAAAATGGAGATTTGGGTTGGCATGTTCCCAAGGTGTTCCAAGATATTGTACTGGCTTTTTGATGGAGCTGATGGTGTTGGTGAAATGAGTGGGCCTGCGATGTTAAATTGGGCTCTTCGAGTGGTGACTGCACACTCATTGTTTGGTCCTTGGATATTGATAGCATTGATAGAAGGCTCTTTCTCAGATATACAACCTATAAGGCTACCATAGTCCATATAGAATGAAGTGTGGTCATTGTTCTTCCCATGCTGTTGGTTTGGCTAACGGTTGTTGGTGTTGTTGTTGTTGGTTTGGATAGGTGCTTTTCCAAGATTTTGATTGTTGTGAGGAGGAAAAGCATTTTGATAGATCTGTAAGCCTGCATTGGGAGAGGTTTGGGCACCAATAGTGATTTCCTTCTGATCAATGAGGTCCTACACATAGTCTTTCAGTTTCATGCATCTGAGAGTAGTGTGACCTTTTACCCTATGAAATGTGCAGTACTCATTGTCCTTGTACCATGCAAATTTGGATTGGCTTGGGTCAATTTTATGGGTAGGAGGAAATTTGATGAGGTTTTTCTTAACTAATTTCTCAAAAATGACATCCAATGGCTCACCAAGGGGTGTATAGTTTCTAGGTGTAGGTTGGAATCTGGGCTTTTGTCCTGCAGCTACATTGATGACATTAGCTTGATTGCTAGACCCTTGAAAGTTTGGTCTTGGATTGTGGTTTTGATAGCTGTGGTTATTCTTTTGTTGGTAGTTGATAGCTTGCTGATTGTTTGGTTGATAGGGTGGGTTGGACTGGTTGTGAGAAGGACCAACAATATTCACATGTCTGGTGTTAGTGATGCCATCTATTGCAACATGCTTTTTTTTGTTCCAATATCTAGACTTGTCATTGGAATGTAATTGATTTTGGTTTGCTTCCTTGTAAATCTTGACCACGTCATCTTTGATGAGTCCTTGCTCAAGGATTAGTCCTTTCTCTTTGATGTCTTTGTAGGTCTGCAAACAGTTCATGGTCATGTGGTGAGCCAAGCTAGGATGGGCATTACCAATAAACATTTTCACCAAATGACGCTCTGGCAAGGTGCAAGATATGTGGCTGGTAAAGGTTTGCCATCTTTGTAGATATTCAAGAAGGCTTTCTCCACTTTTTTTCTTGGTGTGGACAAGATCAACTACTGATAGCTCTGTTTCAACAAGATGGGCATATTGGGCTACAAATGCCTCAGATAATTCAGCAAAATTTTTAATTGTTCCATAGGGGATTCTATAAAACCATTCAAGAGCTGGTCCGGCCAAGCTTTTGGAAAAGAGACGTAAGAGGAAGATGTCATCGCATGCCACTTCTTGGCAGTGCATGTAAAATCCTTTGATATGTGTGACAGAGTCTCCTTTTCCTCTAAATTTGTCAAATTTGGGTGTCTCAAAATGCTTGGGGAATGGTGTCATGGTAATGGCTCTGTCAAATGGGTAAGGGCACACATTCTCAAACTTTAAAGTTTTTTGATCATTTCCCTCTTGGATGTTCTTCAAAGTTGTTTTCATGGCTTCCCATTCTGAATTAATGGGTGATGGATGGGGTGCCCCCAATGTAGGAGTGCCTTGAGGTAGGTATGCACTAGATGGGGCCACTGAATATGGATGGTTGTAAGGGATTTGCTGATAGGGATTGTACATTGTTTGGGAAGCTACATGGTGGATGATGGTTTGTTGAGGGGGAGGTGGCACATAGTGGTACATGTGCTACGAGGCTTGCTGTTGATATGGGATTTGAGGTTGGGATTGAGGAACATAAGCTGGCTGTGGGATAAATGAATTTCTTTGTGGAGGTAAGGTATAAGATGGTTGTGAAGCTTGGGAAAAGTATCGGGGGGCTTGTGGGGTTTGACCAAGGTATGTGGGTTGCACCCCCATTTGGGATGGTACCTACAAATAATTGGTGGTTGGCTGGATTGGTGGGTTACCTCCTAGAAGTGGCATTGAAAAGTAGTTGGTATTAGGAGGTAATGGATTAGTTGGTGGTGGAGGTGGTGGGAATTGAAAGCTAAGAAATAGAATTGATGGGGTTTGATAGCTTGGTGGTTGGATTTGGAAGCTTGGTAGAGTGGTGGCGGGAGCTTGGGTCACTTGAGAGTTGGGCAGAACATTGGTAGTAGCTTGTGGGGTTTGATAGCTATGTGGAGTGAGGGTAGTAGCTTGTATATTTTTGGTTGATGGCACTAAGCTCCCAAGACCTAATGGAAATGATGGGATTGTGCTTTGGGATATGGTGAACAAGCTAGGGGTGATGAAAGGCTGATTACTTGGCCCCATGGGCGGCATCCCTGTTGTATATTGCTAAGGTTGGCCAAAGATACTAGCACTGATTTGGGAGATGGGTGGATTTGGAAGGCTGGGTTAGAGAGAAGCAACAACAATAGTGAAGGGCATGAACGGTAGGTGTTTTGGGTAAAGGGGATTTGGAGCGAAGAGGTATGAACCAAGGATGGAGTGGTGGTGGTTGGGTTGGCTTGCGGCATGGAGATTTCAACTTGGGTGGATGATTGTATGTTTGGATCTATTAGATCATATGGATTGGGTGCAGGCTCTTCTTTTGGCATATATTGAGGATAATTTGGATCATAAGAGCCTATGGGTGGTGGCAGCTGCCCAAACAATGGGTGAGATGGATCTGATAATGGAGGGGGTCTTCCAAAGTCAAAGGTTCCTACATTGTCCCTTCGAAAATTAGCCATGATTGTCTCTTTATTCTTGTCTATAATGGCGTTTACCAATACTGCAATTCCTAGTTGGTTCATGAAAGCTTCAATGTCAGTAGATGATGGCATAGCTTTCCCTGGGCTGAAGGATGGCTGAGTGATCAAGGGGGGTGAGGCTATTCGATCCAAATGATAGGGCTCCATTGTTTCTTTCTTCTTGGCTAAGCAAGTGATGGGTGACATGAAAAATGCTCCTAGGGATGAGATGCAACAAATGTTGGTGGATGCAAAAGGGAGGAAGGCTTTTCTATGCAAATGATTTCCTAGGTTGAGGCAAAGCTATATGAAAAAACCTAAGGAGGATTGGGTTGGGTATTCTAACTTTAAAGATATGTTGCCAAAGCACAAAAGGTCTGCTTTCCTATGTGCAAGCTTGGTGGTATTTGTGTCAACTTAAGGGATAGACTGATGGTCCTTTAGGAAGAACACACGATTTACCACTTGTGGATCCCAACCTTTAGCTCAAGGTGATGAGGGATAACAAGTGGCAAAGCTTGATTACCCTAGACAAAGCTTTGCCAAAGGGATAACCTTGGTGAGATTGGTGGTTTTGAAAGATTTTAGGAATGGCAAACTTTTAGCAAGGTGACAACAATTTTTGAAGGCTTGGATGTGAAGATTTTGGATTGCTGGCTAGATGGTTTGGTCCTAAATGAGATGGATGAGCTAATAATTCTTAAGGGGATAACCTAAGATGGTTGACTTTTCTACAAAGATGACTCTAAGGTGAAGCTGATCCAAGAAGGTGTGGAGAAACAAGGGTGTCTAATCATAGAAATCATGCCTAGTTGGTAAGGCATAAGCAGGATTAACTTCTGGATGTTGGCTAAATTTGATGGTGCACTCTAACCAGGCCTCTTGAAGTGCTTCATCGACAGCTTTATCCTTTGATTTGTGGAGTTTGGAAATTTGAGGACTTGGTGTTAGTTCTTTTCTCTTGGCTGAAAGTTCTTGGTATGCCTGAGATGGTTTGAGTTTAACTTTGTGGAACTTCTGTTTGGATTTGGTTTGCTCTGACACCAATTCTTGAATCTACTTGCCTTTGAGAAACCTCAATTATTTTGCTTCAACTTGTTCAACTTCTGGAATAGGAAGTGACTATGCTAAGTATACCCTAAGCTAGGATTGACCAACTTTGGCAAACATTCATTCAACAAATAAAAAAGCAAGCAATATATATGAACAACCAAATAGAAGTTTTTGATTCTCAGAATGTGATACTTGCGCTGAGGAGTGTGTATGTTTTACAAATATTTCAATTAGTCACTTCAAATACATTAACACTCTAGATGGTTGTCTACAAGGCTGACAGTTGGTTTAGCTAGGGAGTCCTCGAAATACCCAAAGGTACGTGAGGCCCAGATCCGTAGATGAAACCAACAAGATGTCACACAGCCGAGAGGAGCGGTAACCCACTTCTCCTCTTTCACTTCTCAAGGGTATAAAGTTCCTTGAGGCTTAGCCCAAGTGATAAAAATCTTGATTCCAAGAGAGGTGTGTTTGGATTCACCTCTCGATTTTTATACTCCGTCAGAATGCTGGAGTTGAGGTCGTCCAAGGGGTGATGAAATCCCCAAGCAGGCCTCCTAAAACAAAACAAGGTTTTGGATCCTAATCTTATGCACCCAAGATGGCCTTGAAAGACGAAAAGAGGAGAGAAGACTTGGATGACCTTGGGCTAAAAAAAAAAAACACGCTTGTTCTTTTACCAACTGACTCTTATGTGTGCTACTCTAGACTTTGCAAGCACTCGTGTTTAAGAGACAATGTTCAATTCCAACTTGAAGTGCCAACAAAAGTAAATCGATCAAAGAATGATAACAAGAAGAAGAATTAGGGTCAAAAAAAGAAAACTCGTGTGCCTGGAGGCCCTCCACGTCATGTATCGACTAATTTCCTTTAAAGCATTCAAGAGTTGGTGTGATTTTTTTTTAAGCCCAAAGCAAAGATGTGTGAGACTCGATTTGTCAAGCACGTGCCTGGAGGCCCTCCACGTCAATAGTTGTTCAATATTAGTGCCCAAACTTGAAGTGTGATCGATTTAATGTAGAGTTTTGGTCATTTAAAATTTTTGATAAAGTTAAAGCAAACGTTCAAAGACCAAGTGAGTGAGTTAGATTGTGGAACATTTAACACCTTTTTCAAGTAAACCCATCCACATAAATGGCGCTAAGATTGCAACCAATAGTTGAATTGATGGGTGATTAGAAAAGAGGTGAGTCCAAAGAACTACTCAAATTGATTTTTGAAAATTTGTATTTAACTTGACAAAGTTTCTTAAATGTCCAAAAATCAAACTTTACCTAAATTGCATGTGGAAAAGAGATTTGTTTTGTTCAATTTTAGAAGCTCCAAATGAAGTGTTTGATATTGTAATGGTTAATTGATCCTTGGCATTCAAGATTGGATTTGTTGTTTTAATCATGCATTCAAGGAAAATTTGATTTTAATCCATGGCATTGAAGAGTGTGTTTAGCAACATGCATTCAAAGACAAGTGATTAAACATTCAATTTTTTTACCTTTTAGCATTCAAGATTGAGATTTTGTGTGTTGTTTTAAGAACTTTGAAGTGATTTGTTTTAAACTTAGATTATTCAAGATTGTTTTGGACTCAAAAGTGAAAATTACTCTTTGGACTTTGGTTTTCATTCAAGATTTTGTGTTCTAGTTTGCATATTTTAAGCCCAAAAATGATATTCCTAGATTGTTTTGATGCATGAAAAATCTAAGAAACATTCAAGATTTTGCAACAAGACATTTTTTTGGAAAAAATAACAAAGATTTTAGGACAATTTTTGGCAACCATTTAGGATTCTTAGTTTTCATGAGATTTTTAAAAGAACTTTAAAATATTTGCAAATGAGGTTCATTTTATCCTTGATTGATGCTTTGAGTTTGATTTAGATTTTAGTGTGCACTTAGTGTTGATTTTAAACCTTTTGAAATGGAAACTTGAAGTTCTTTTTAAATTCTCAAAAATGAAGTGTTCCTAACTTTGCATGAATGCATCTAAAACCTTGATGTTGCAAGAATGCAAATGATTGGATTGGTTTACTTTCACTTGTTAAAATGCCTTTTTTTTTTTTTTTGCAAATTTTTAGTTTTTAATGGATTTAAGTATGATTTAGGGGTTCATTTTAAACACTAAAAAGAAGTGTGTATGATTTTGCTTCCTTTAAAAAAAATGGTCAAGATCTCCCACAAGAAGAAGAAGAAGAAGTAGATGGAATAAGAAGAATATAGACAAGAAGAGGAAGAAGAATTCCAAGTGCTTTGTCCACCTATAAGCTTGAAAAATCTGCAAACACTATGAGATAGACTATGAGTTCCTTTGTCTTCTTCATGCTCATGTGGACCTACAAAACCAATTTATACAATCCTACCAATCACAAAAACAAGAAAAATTAGCCAAAATTAGCAAATGACATACAAAACTTGACTAAAAAAGTTAATGAAGATGACTAATGTATATGAGCAATGTTAGTATGCTAATAGAAACCAAATTTAAATAAAGCTTCTACAAAATAAACAAAATTCATAAACTTAAAGATAGACTAAGATGAGCTCTCAATTAAGAATATGAGCCATTAATGGGCTCTCTCAATGAGAAGCTCTCTTGTTGAGTAGCTTTGTCTAAATAGATAGGATGTATGCTCAAGCTTATGTTTCAAAAAGGTCTTCAAATGGAGTTGGAATTTGAGTGTGAGTGTATGGTTTTGATGTAAAATGGCTTCTTAAAATAGCATTATGAATTTACTTCATGGATTTTTTTATTTTGCAAAGGGGAAGGATCCAATTTATAGGCAAGAGGCTTGAGGGATTGAGGGCTAAGATGCAAGGATCAGAAAAAGCTCATGGAGGGCTCAGATTGCATGAGAAGAGAGCACATGGATTGTGCTTCCTTACAGCCAATCAGGGAGTGACACATGTCACAGGGTGAGAGGATGGAGGAAAGGGGAAGGATGAGTCAAAAAAGGAGGCTCAAGGGATAAAATCTTCATAAAGACCCTCATAATAACTTGTAAGAGCAATAAAAGGGCTTGGAAGAGTCATTTATGGCCTAGTGGACTTCATAAAGTTTTATGGTTGAGATATTTTGAGGGAGATCAGAGCAATTTCGACTTGAGCTTGATTAGGAGGTTTTTAAGCTTGCTTAGGATTGTGCAAATAATTAGAGGATGTATTAGGATGGTTTAGGATTAGCTTAGGGATAGGCAAGTGGGTGGCATTTAATAAGGGTGGGTGAAGGAGGAGATATTTGTTAAGTTTGGCTTGGGTTAGTAAGTCTTAACCCATTTTTAGGGAATGTGACAAGGTTAGGAGGGGATTAGGATTAGGTTTAAAGACATCTTCTCGAAGAGTCTAGACTTTGGATGAGGATAAAGACTTTTTAGAATAGTCTAGAATTTCCTAGGATGAGGATGAAGACTTTCTAGAGGAGTCTAGAACTTCTTAGGATGAGGATAAATTAGATTTCTAGGAAATAAATAAAGTTTTATTTATTTCAAGGGTTTAGGTTGAGGAGATATTTGTTAAAAAATTTTTAATAAACATGAGGATTAATATTTAATCTTAATTAAATATTTTGAGTTGGGATTAGGGGTAGGAAATGATGGGATTAGCCTTTAATCAAAATTAAAGAAGGATTAGCAGATTTTGGAAGAGGTTAGTGGTCTTAAGGAAATTGGCCAAGTTTTGGGACAAAAATAAATTTTTTATTTATTTTGGGTTTTTTGGTCAATTTATTAATTAAATAATTAATAAATAAGGAAATAATGTTAAAATAAGATTTAAACATTTTTGGGAGGGATTCCTTAATTAAATATTTTTAATTAAGATAAAGGGATTTAATGGCATAAAAATAAATAAATAAATAAATAAATAAATAAATAAATAAATTAATAAATGATGATGTCATCAGGAATTTTTTAGAAAATAAAAATACTTTATTTTCTAAAGGTTTTTAGGTGTCTACACCCCTATCTATAGGTTATGAAGGGGACTCATTAAGTCCTACACAAGGAAAGCTACAATGGGTTCCTAAGAAACAATCATTCAAGGCTCAAGTGAAAGAGAAATTAAGGAGAAATAAGCATAAAGTTAGAAAACCCAAGGAAAATGCAATTTGGACACTCTTCTTTACTAGTTCTAGGTGCAAGATGGTAGTCGGTGTAGGTATCAAATTAATCAACACAAAAGGTAGATCTTTCTATGTTGCATATCGATTGCAGTTTAGATGTACCAACAATGGTGCAAAATATGAGGCGTTAATCTAAGGAATCCTCTTTGCACTCAAAAAGGGAGTCACAACTCTTAAAATTGAGAGGGATTCCCAATTGTTCATATGAAAAGTAAAATTCATATATTCTTGCAATGACAAAAGATTACTTTCTTATAGGAAAAGGGTATAGGACATATTAGATGACTTTGAGGCCTTAAACATCAAATCCATTCCAAGGAGAAAGAACATGGTAGAAAATGCTCTTGCCATCTCAGCTAGTGCATTTCAACTAGTTGAAAGAACCAAGTTGAAAAGATTTTCAGTAGTATTGATCATTTTTCCATCCATCCTTGATAATATCACAAAATTTTAGGTCTTTCAAGGTGATCAACATATAGTTGAGTTTATCATGTGTAGTCATCATTTTGAGTGATAGGAAATTGATGATACGCCTGATGAAAAGCTTGAAAATTATGAGCTTGAGGATGAAGACAGAATCCTTAACTTGAAAACCAACACCATTCCAAAAGGAATGGTTGAAGTTGAACGCATCTTTGATCATGAAGAATCGACACTCAATAGAAGGGAAACTCAAGAAAAGGGAATCAAAGAATGTGATTCATACAATTTGGGTACTGATGAAGAACTGAAAATGGTACAAATAGGGAAAACATGTAACCAATAGGAAAAGGAGGACAAGCTCAAATTACTCACTGAGTATAAGGATTTCATTTCCTAGAGGTATGAAGAGTTGAAGACTTATGATCCTAAGATTATCACACATGAAATCTTGCTGAAACTCGATGCAAAGGCATTCTAACAAAGACAAAGATACGTAAATCCTCTTATTGAACCATTGATCATGAAGGAAGTAAAAAAGTTATTGGATGCTAAGATCATATTTCCTATCTTCCATTCCACATGGGTGGCCAATTTAGTTCCTGTGCAAATGAAGATAGGAGAGATTCATCTTTGTGTTGATTTTTATAATTTGAATCTAGCATCTCAGAAGGATAACTATCCTCTACCCTCATTGGATGAAGTATTGCAAATTGTTAATGGCCCAAAAATGATGTCATTCTTGGATGGTTACTCAAGATATAATCAAGTGATGGTTGACGAAGAATATAGGCTAAAGACCACTTGAACAACCAAGTGGGAAATTTTCCTTATAGAAGGATGTCTTTCAGATTGATTAATGCAGGGGCTACATTTCAATGAGCAATGGATGAAGCTTACAAAGGATTGATAAACAGTACATGAATGACTTGAATATCTTTTTAAAAGATCAAAGTACCCATATTGCTGATCTAAGGTAGGTATTCAAGAGATGTAATAAATATGGCATATCCCTCAATCCCAAGAAATTTTCATTTAGTGTTACTAAAGGAAAACTCCTAGGACATGTCATTTTCAAAGCTAGAATCTCCATTGATCTGAATAGAGTTGAGTCTATTTTGAAGTTAGCACCTCCACACTTTCAAAAGTAATTGAAGTCTTTCTTCGGAAAGATAAACTTTGTGCAAAAATTCATAAGTGGATTTGTAGAGATAGTTCACTCGCTCAATGATTTACTCAAAAAGGGGGCTAAGAAAAATGGGGTACTAGAGATAAAGAAATCATTCGAAGAAATTAAGGTTTCCATTTCCATGCCCCTAGTTTTGGTAAGTCTGAATTACGAGTTACCTTTCAAGATCTATTCCTTTGCTTTTGACCATTCTTGTGCAGGGATCTTGACACAAAAAAGAGAGAAGGAAGATGAGAAAAAAATTGCTTTTATGAGTTGTCCTTTGATGAATGCAGAATTGAAGTATTCAAACCTTGATAAATAGTCCTTTGCATTGATCAAGGCAGTAAAGAAGTTTCATCATTACATACTTAGAAGTAAGGTGTATGCAATTGTACCTGATCCAACAGAAAAGATGCTTTTGATGTAGAATGAACTTGGTGAAAGGAGAGGAAAGTGGATGGCCATACTTCAAGAGTTTAATCTTGAGATTCAACCTATGTGATTAGTTAGAGGTCAAGGGTTGTCAAAAATGATAGCTGATAACCAAGACAGAAATGAAAAGGATTTCAAGTTTGACAATAAAACAAATGAAGATGATCAAAAGAAGATCGTTGTATCACAAGTTGATATCAATCAAGGTGTGGTGACACATGTTTGGTGAAGAGACATTGTTTATTATCTCTTACAAGACCAATGTCTCAAATGGATGAATAGTTCACAACGTAGGAGACTTAAGATGAAATGCAGGTCTTACATGTTACCTGATAACACGTTGTATAAAAGGAACTATGAAGGGATCTATCTAAAATGCTTAGAACATGAAGAAACTGAGGATATCTTGGAACATTTCCATGACAAGTTTGGTATAATTAATGGTTTAGCAGTAGCAACAACTCACATGATTCTAAAATTAGGTTACTTTTGGCCATCGATAGTCAAGGATACTTTTGAGGATGTGCACTCTTGTCATATATGCCAAACCAATGCTAACAAAGAGAGGCACCCAACAATCTCATTACAACTGGTGTATGAGGTGTGCCCCTTCACAAAATGTGGACTAGATTTCATAGGTCCAGTCAATCCACCATCATCAACTAGACATACATTCATCCTTACAGCTATAGATTATTGCACATGATGGATATAGGTAGAGACATTTATAAATTGCACTACTAAGGTGGTGACTGACTTTTTTGAAGAACACATTGTAACCAGATTTGGAATGCCTTTCACCCTTGTGTGTGATAATGGGTTTCCATTTGTATCCACATTCCTAACCCAATGAGCATTTGAAAATAAAGTTATCATCAAGTTTTTTTCAAATTACTACCCGCAAGGAAATGGGCTAGTGAAATCTACAAACAAGAACTTGATCACAGTAATAAAATGACTATTGAAGGAGAATCCTAGGGATTGGCATACACAACTAAAATACACCTTGTGGATGGATCAAGTGAGAGTCAAAAATACCTTGGGGACTTCTCAATATTTTCTTGTTTATGGAAAAGAACCAATATTCCCACTTAATCTCAAAATTTTGGTTTTGAAATTCATGAGTGGGTATGCTGAGGAGGTTGATGAAGTTCAAATTAGATTGATGAATCTCCTGGAAATGGATAAGAAATGAACAATAACATTAGAGCACATGGCTAAACATCAAGTGGTTGTAAAAAGATGGTTTGAAGAGAGGGCCATGATCAAATCATTCAGGATTTTTGACCTTGTTCTACTCTAGGATAAGGTGAAAGAAAAGCCAGGTAATCATACCAAGTTTACACACTTATGGACATGCCCTTATCAAATCACAAAAATTTTGAGAGAAAACACTTTTAGGCTCAGTTCCTTACAGGTGGAATTTCTTCCCTTACTAGTAAATGGGAAATTTCTCAAGCATTATTTTCAAGCCTAAAAGAAAAATAAATAAATAAATAAATAAATTAGTTAGATTTCATTTCTGCATTTAGCATAGATTTTCATTCTTGCAAGTGTGTTTATTTTTGCAAGTGTGTTTTTTTTTCCTATGTGTGTTTTCTTTCAAACGTGTGTTTTTCTTTGATTTTGCATTAGTCTTGGGGGGTAAGGTGTACTTGATATTTTCACTTAAGATTTCACTAACCACTTCTTCATCCCAATTTTAGGAAGAGGTATTTCTTAGTCAAAACATTTAGACAATTGTGTTTCTTATACCAACCAAGTAGTGGATATTTCTTATGGAAACAGGGGACTCTCAATTTGGAAATTAGAGGCCTAGACCACCAAGTTCTCAACACTTTGCAAATTTAAAGATTTGATTGTTTTAGGTGTTGTTGATTTGAAGTCAAAAAATGGCGAGGGACGATCCAAATTTCAACTAAGTTCAAATAGGAAGGGTCTCCTTGAGAGGTTTCTAAGATCATTGATTTGGTGTGAGAATTTTCCTAAAAGTTCTAAAAGAGGAACGCAAGGGATGTTCATAAGAGACCAAATTCGAGAAATGACATTGATGTTCTAACTACATAGTCTAAGCATAGTCAAGATATAGAAAAAAAAATTTTAAAAAGGGAAAAAAGAGAGAATAATACAGTGTTAAGTCTGAAGGATGCCAAAGATCTAAAATGGAAAAAGATATGCTCTCAAAATGGAGTATCTTGTATTCAAAGTATCGTTCCATCAAAAATAACATTTTGAATGACATGGAGTGATTATTCAAAAGCCAAAAATTCAAAAGAACGTGGCATCCTGCCAAGAGCCCTCCAACTGATTCTCTCATTTGGTCAAGTAATTGATACATAAAAAGCCTTCATGGAGATCTCGGATGAATGAGCTAGGAGGAGTGGAAGATTGTTTCAAGTTGTTAGAAAAATTTGATTGACTACATCAAAAGGAAATGAATACACAATTCACACACTGAGTTGGAAGGTTTCAAGTTCTAAGATTTTGATTGAAGAGTCATCTGAAAGATGCTTGAGATGTTCAAATCCTAGTTGGTGTTTGACACACATCAAAGAGATGTTTGCTGATGAAGAAATGCCTTCGTCATTTCTTCCTTTCATCAAGGCTATTTTTTGTGGTATTCACATCACATACACCAAGAATGAGAACCCCCTACTTCTTTGACTCTCAAACTCGCAATTCGAGAGTTGAAAAAAATTTTGTTTATAAATTGCGTCAAAAATAGAAAAAAAATCATTTCAACCTCCCCTGACCCCCATGCACATGCATCAAGGCAAGGCGTGTGCAAGGGGAGGAGGGTTATAAAACCCTCCCTCATCTCCTTCCTCCTCATTCTTTTTCTTGAAATTTTTGAGGAGGGAGAGGTAAGCCTTCCCCCCTCTCTCTTTAACTAGAGTGCCCTCATGGGCACACACGTATTGTACACTCATGGCATGGTCACACGTAGTGCTCTTTTGGGTGCACATTCAGCTCCTATGCGACACAGAATGTGATACCTATGTCCGTACCTATGCAATGCAGGTGCAGTGCCTGCATTCGAGCCCATTCATTTCTAGGCGAGGCACCTGCGCCCTCGCGATGCTAGACTCGGTGCCCATTCGGTGCTAGGTGCAATGCTTGTGCCTGTGCCCTTGCAACGCTAGGTGCAATGCCTGTGTAGTGCCTTTTGGGATGCCAACATGGTGCTCGTGCTTGTACCCTAGAGGCACCATTCAATGTGCCCACTCCCACATGGTAGCATTACGCCTATGTGGTGCTACTTGTGGCCTTCATTCATTGTTTGTTAATTTTTTATTATTATTATTGCGAAAGCTGTATCGTTTTAAAATTTGGAATTTTTTTTTAAAAAAAAAATTTAGAATAATAAATAATAAAAATCAAAAAATCAAAAGAATTTAAAAAAAAATAATAATAATAAATAAATAAAAAAGAAAAGAGGATTAAAAAATAAAAATAAAGGAACCAAAAAATAAATAAGTCCCCAAGGGGGGAAGTTTTTTTCCTCTTACATTGTTATTCATTATCTAATAACTGATTGTGTTTTTTTTTCTCATGATGTGCAGGTAACACAATCAGATGGCATCCACATCCGGATCAATGGAAAAACTAGTTGTTTACAAATTTCAAGGCATGACCTCAAAATCAAGATTACATGATGAGTACATTAAGATTAGAGATATTGATCTCGGACACAAACTTGGGAGATTCTTGAGAGTTTGCAACAATCTAACACAAAGGCCATCCTTCATCTCCACATTGATCCAATTTGGATTAGCGAATACAACATCACATCCTATGTCGGTATAGTTAGCTGAGTTGATCATGACCCTATCTTGGCATTTTGTTCCTAATGAGAGCATAGTTAAGAGCATCACCAGAGAAGTGGTCTTAGATTTGCGACCTAACAATATCAAAAGATTTTTTCATTTGCCTAGAGCCGATCAGTTCATTAGACTTTCCTATGAAGCAGCTAAAATATGGTATAAAGATCATCACCAAGAAGCCATTGATATTATACATTCCTTGTACTTCATTGAGAATCCACCTCAGGGAAAGACAATCAGCAAAGTGGATATGACTCGGGGATACATGAAGGATGAAATCAAATACTCTATCATTCTCTTGAGTAGAGTCATGGGCTTACCTGTAGTGGGTCATCTCGCTCCATTCATGGTCAACTTCATTGAGGCCATCAGGAATGAAAAGATACCACTAGATTGGGCCACAACACTTAGTCAAAAATTGTGTGATCAGCTGAGGATGGTAAAGGACAAGAAGAAGTTATATATGACTTCTTACGTGGTGTACCTACTTGCAACAAGGGAAATGAACTATCCTAGGTTATACAAGAAAGGTAGTATGCATGACCCCAATGCTTGGCCATGTATAGTCTATTGTTAATTGGGGAAGAAAAATCTCTCACCACAAATCAAAGAGTATAGAATCATAAATTATGCTTTCATCTATGCCATCATTCGATTCATCAAGGGTGATAATGGGAAGAGATTTTTCGAGAAATCCAAGGCATAGATCCCAACTCTTGGAGCATATTTCTTCCAGTTTCAGACATTTTCATATATTTAGTTAGGTGGTGCATCTATTAATCCAAAGAAAATCTCAAGGTACCCAATTGACAAGGTGGTCCTAATGGAAATATCCTGGTAGATTGAATCATCTTATGAGAGGATCAAAAAACAATGGAGACATTTTTTGGATTGGCCTTTTTTCATAGAAGCATATCAGGAGAAGAGAAGATAGGATATTCTAACATTTAAATGTGAATGGGAGAACTATCCTCTTGAAGAGTACAAAACCTATGGAAAAGTGGAAAACTTAACAGGGAAGGATTTCTATCATGTGGATGCCATTGAAGATCATTTGATGAATGCCACAAAGAACTATTATGTCTACATCAAAGACTATTGTAGGATCACTTTGTGTCTAGTATAAAAGGCTCTCCATTTGACCATCCCTAATGAGATAAGGCTATAGGACTCCAAGGAACTACTAGATCCCCTATTCAATGTAGATAAATTTGGTGAGAGACCAATTTTTAATGCAAAAGTTGATAGAGAGGAAGGAGATGATATTAATCATCAAGCAGGAAATGCCAATCAAATGACAAAGAGTTGGATTAAGAAACCCTTTCCACTTGATCTAATCCATGATACTATAATCTTCCATGAACATGCTCCCCTAGAAAGGGATAAGGGAAGGAAATTCATAGTTCCTATCTTTGCACTCCAGTCTCCTATTAGGCTAGAGATAGTCTACCAACTTGATCGCCCAGTGGGATATTATCACCCTTTAGAGAGAAAGGAAAAGAGGAAGAGAACCTCTCCTTAGAAATTTAGACAGAGCATGTTGTAGAACAAGTTTCTTCCTAGCAATGGGAGACAAGTCCACAAGAGCCCCAGGATGGTGGAGCTACCCAAATCCAAATTGAACTTTAGTTGCCTCCTATTTTGACTAGCCAACCTGAAGAGGGAGAAATTCTAGAAACTTCTATTCCTCCTATGAAAGAAGAGTCTATTTCTCCTATGGTTTCAAAGAGACAAAGGAGGATCACGGTTAGGATGAACAAGAGGCAAAGAGTTAGTAAAAGATTAGTGCCTAATCCATCAATTTTACAAAACATTCTGAAGGAAGAAACTGATGAGGAAGAAATAGAATTAGATGATGAGGAAGAAAAAGAGCCTCTACAAAGGAGAATTCAGTTGATAAAAGCCATAGAATTGGGAAGAGGGAAGAGTGCCACAAGTACCTCACGACCCGCCCAAGTAGAACTTGTAGAACTCTCTTCTTTGGAGGATGAAGTGGAGCGATGGGTGAATGAGAAAAGGGAGCAAGGTGAGGATGTTCTCTCCATCCTATATTTTGATTTCATGCCTATGGGTACAGATTTAGTTGGGGATAAGATCAGAGACACCCCTATAACTGAACTCCAATAGCAAGATTGGATGCAGATGCCACGAGATACATAGGGTCCTGATTTCACTCCTCCATCTCCACCACAAGTCACGATGGTAGATAAGGGTTTAGTAACTCCTCCACCTCTAAGTTTAGAAGAGGAACATGTTCAAAAGAGGCACATATAGTATAATGTGTACAAAAACCTTTTCAGGAAGTTGACGATCAAACTATAGGATCTACAGAAGAAGAGTCCTCGTAGCAAGAGACTTCAAGCAATAGTGATAAAGGGAAGGAGGTAGTTGAACACATCCCTTCATCATCTAGAGCCAAGGTTGTAGAGAGACATATCCCAATATGGTTTTGGAAAGACATAATGAGAAGTGGCAAGCATCAGTTTTGTGCTTTAGAGGATGACATTTGTGATATTACAGATATTTTGAGTAAGCATGAGTCTCCACTACATGATGCAATGCCATTTGTGTTTGTCACTACCATATGAAACAATGACTTATTTGCACAAGTGGTTCACCTTCTAGAAGGTATAGATGTAGAATTTGATAATCTTGAGGACTATGAAGTGAAAAATATTATGTTGGGAAATCCAACATGGGACACATCCCAATAGATGATGACTATGGGAGTCAAAGAGGTTCTTAGGCACATGGAATAGGATGAGATTAAAATCAGAACACTTTGTAGGCAAGTTGAGATGCTAAAGGGATATCTAGCTGAAGTTATTGGTCCTCTTGATCTTTAACACCCTGAGGAGACTTTGAATACCATTCTTAGCGAAGGGGAAGGTGTACAACTCAATCCATTTTTGAAAGCTTGTCAGGATTGGTGAGATAGCCTTGAGGATAAAGGTGTCACTATAATCATAAGAAGTTTGAAGTTGCTACATGCCATGCAAGAGAATGTGGATAAGATTGTGGCAATTTTGAGGTAGAACTTTAGTATCATGGATAGATGATTGATGTACTCTACAAGCCATAAAAGAGTAAAGGTACCACATTCTGATTGATGTATATACCGGAGAAGAGTTAGACATGATAGATGATTTTATAGAGAATATTGCAGATGGGAATAAAGTGATGGAAACATTGTATGATGAGATACATAGGCTCAAGGACAAAGCACAAGAGAGAATTTTGGAAGTAGAAAAGATGTATAGTGATGCATGCTTCGACATTTTTGAAGATGAAGAACTAGAGAAGTTGTTGCCAGTTGAGGTAGTAGTGGAGAATTTTAAGAAGACTTTAGAGGAGGAATCCAATGATGAATACATTAGACAAGCCTTCAGGATAGAGGAAGCCTTGTTAGAGTTGGATATCAAACTTAGAGTTTTTGCAGAGACTCGAATTGACGTGGACAACTATAGATAGAAGGTCAAGGACAAATATGAGGCTTTAGATTTTGTAAATGTGGCTAAGATTACTGATATGATAGAGAAATTCAAGGGCATTCAAGTGCAAACATCCAAACATAGCTTTGAGATGAAGATGAAAAAAACCCAGATGCCAGAATTTCAATTTTGACACTTAGTAAAATTTTGAGATTTTGACCCAGTCAAGGTTTGCAGCTTCTTAGGTCTATAGCTCCACATTTTCATGTAGCTCCACAACTTCAAAACTCTATAGGTCCACAACTCCACAATTTTAAGGTGCATCAATAGTTGACTGCCAGTTCCAAATAGCACTTTCCATGCATCAGGAGTGTATTTTGATGACAAGTTAACTCTGACACATGCCTAGTGAGCGACTAGCTTCTATTTTTGGCACCTCCATGCACTTCCACTTTGACTTATGGGTTCGCCCTACTTTCTCTCTCATTCTTTTATTGTTTTTAACATGTAAAGGGCTCATGCATCCAATTAATGAATAAAATATGGATGGAGTCCGTCTAAGCACTAGTTAGACTGTTAGTTTGTATATATTTTGTTTATTTTAATATTTTAAATGCATTTTATTGCATAAAGATATCTCTCACTCTCAACACAAATTGAGGAGATGATTTCTTATAAATACCCCATTGTAAAATGTAACAAGGGCTGCCATCATTATGCAATAAAATTATGCTTTTGGTGCTAGCATTTGGAGTGTAGTTATTCTTGCCTAAATGTGTCATATTTTTGTAAATTTTATTCATAAAATTGTGATTGAGCCAAAAGTTTATTGTGTTGCTTCTAGTTGGGTGATCTTTTAGTTCTCATGTTCGCTATAGATATACGAATTTTGTTGACGTAATGAGCTTGAGAAGAGATCACCCGATTGTGTCTACATAGCCTTTTGTCTCACATGAGCACAATTTTTGTTGCCTTGGAATTTTATGAAGAGTGAAACATCATTCGATTTGTTAAGTATTCTCATCAATGATTGCATTAGTGGATTCTAGGAAGTACTACTCTTGTTTTCATTGTTTCTTAATGATTTCTTCGAAGGTTTAAGTCGTAGCGTGTTGTGTTCTGTAACTTATGTCCATATAGGAATTACAATTTGAAGTCATTTGATTTCATTTTATTTTCTTTTAGTTTTCTTATTTGGTTTACTAAACCCCTATTAGAATAGGACCTCATAGTAGCTACATTGTTAGAGTTGCATTCATTAAAAAATAGGAAATACAAAAATATTGTTCTTTTGGTGTGATATTTTGAAATAGCAAATAGATTTACTTTGATTGCAAGATAAAAGAGTTTTTTGAACCAGGGAAGGCCTCCTCGTGAACAATCACATTTATCTTCAACTTAGTGGATTTTGGTATGTCACAAGACAAATACTAAACCTTAGAGTTGATCCCAAAATATTATCTTTTCAAAAGAGGAATTGCGTAATGGATTCCAATTGTTGACCTCATGCAAAATGACCACTCAAAAATGCTCTTCTCCATCATCCATGTTCTTGCATAGTCCATTATTGATATGTTTCTCCTTTCTTCTATCCCATTCTGAGGAGGGTCCCTTGGTGATGACATCTATATTTGATTCCTCTATCATTGAAAAATGTATTGAACTCATTTGAAATGAATCCCTTACCTTTGTTAGGTCTCAAGCACTTTAGATTCTTCTTTATTTATTTTTTCAAATTTGACTAAATACCACTTGAATAACTAAAAAGAATTAGATTTAGCTTTAAGGAAGATCATAGTTGTCATCCTAGAGTAGTCATCAAGAAATAGAATGAAATACTTGTCTCCACAATAGCTATGAACATGAATAGCTCCACATAGTTCAATATGAACCAATTCAAAAATATCATTAGAAGTGTATGTTTTTCTCATAAAACTATACTTGGTCATTTTCCTAGTTGACATCATTGACACATAGCATTGTTAGGCCTATTTAGTTTAAGCAATCACCTTACTTTTTTTGTTTTTATTGATATTCAAAAAATTGTAAAAGTTCACATAACATAAGATCATGTTCCATAACCAAAAAATATTATTGTTGTGCAAACAAACATATCTCATTAGATAAATCTAGATATAAAAAAGTTACCTTTTGTCTAATCACCACTTCCACTTAGCTTACCATAAAGATCATATATCTTGGCCTTATTTTTGTGGAATTCAAATTTTTAACCTAATCTATTCAACTATGAAACACTCAACAGATTATAGTTAAGTGCTTCAACCTAGTCAACATTGTCACATTTGATCTTGTCAGTCAATTGAATAGTACCTTTATCTTTTACAAAACATAGGATATCATTAGAAAATTTAACACGCCCTCCATTGTATGGACCAATATCCTCAAATTTTTCTTTATTACCAGTGATATAATTGGAGCATCCACTATCAATTAACCATCTATAACTTTTGTTTACATATGATATTAATGCAATTTTCTCATCTTCATCAAAACTTTCTTTTATAGAAATATAGTCAACTTCATCATCATTACTTTTGGTTTCATTGTTATTTTCTTCTTCAAAAATATAACAATATTACTTACCCTTGCCATCCATTCTTCTCTTGTAGTCTTTGTCATTCTTTTTCACTTCCTTTACTTCCTTTCATCCTTATCCTCTCTGTCAGGACACCTAGCAGCAATATGTCCAACTTTGTTGAATGAGAAAAAAATAATAGGTAGTTTATCTTTATATTCAAACCTCTTCCTCTTCAAAGTAATTTTATAATTATGGCTTCAAGTTCATCAATCTTATTATCAAAACTATTACTTTCACTCTTCACATGTTTTCCTTTCCTTTTGCTAAGAACTAGTTGTGACTTAAAGGAAGATTCAGTAGTACCAAGTGTATAGTTATCAAAGATATAAATCTCAAAGACAGTCAGTCTATCAATTACACCTTTAGAGGTCAAAGTGTTGCCTATTATACATGTTAGTTCTTGAATTATAGACACCCTAATAGCATATATAGGAAGTAGATTCCCCAATGCCTTTCTTATTACTGTTTCATCTTTTATTTTTTCATGTGCACCATGAATAGCATTAAAAACTTTTTTGAGTCTTTTGCAATACCACACTATATTCTCACCTTTCGTTATTCTCAACTCATCAAATTTACCTCTTGGGCTTTCTGATTTGTCTCTCAAGGCATTGTCATCACCTCCATATATGGTTTTTAATTTATCCCACATCTTCTTTGAATAATCACATTCTTTTAAATCATAAAACTTGGCATTGCTTAGGGCCAAGAAAATCTCTAACATTTGTTGATTGTGTTCTTTCTTTTCTTCAGTTGTTCAGCTATCAAAGGATTAGTTGTTACCTTTATCTGTTGATTATCGACAAAGTTGATAGCATCATCACTGATACTTGATATATGTAACCTGATCAAGGTTTTCCATACAAGAAATTTCTCCTTGTTTAGCTTTGGTACCTCGTTTTGGTGAGTCATGATTTCAGTTTTGAGTACCTTCAAAATTTTCTTTGTAAGAACTCAGCTCCAATACCAATTTTTAGAAATTTTAAGAATAACTTAGAAGGGTGGTGAATTAAGTACTCAATATCCATAAGTACCATTTGAACAATTAAACATAAAATGTTAACTATTATGCTTATCCTATTGTTTCCCGGTCTCTACTATACTAATAAAATTACTATCCTAACCATAAAATATTTTGCTGAATGTAAACTTTACCAAATGTACTATCATCACCTTGAATTGAATGATCCAACTCATCAATCTTATCTTCAAGATGGTTTCCATCTTCAAAGAAGTCAACTTAGTTGAAGAGAAATCATGATTTCCTCAAATTCATTCGCAATACTATTACTCAAAATCACTAAGTTTTTAAACTTAGTCATCACTTAATCACTTGGTCATTGTAAAAATTATAGTTTGGCATCAACTATCTTGCTCGGTTGATATTGATGCTTGGTCAATGCTAGATTTTCTTGGTAGTTATTGTGCCTCAGCTAACACTAGCATCACTCAACATTCCTCAACCTCTTAATCTATTGCTCAACTTAACTTTACATTCTTCATATAAAAAATTCACTTTTCCTTATAAAAGTCTAACTAATAAAATGTCCATTTTAGCTTCCTTTCTATAACTCAACCATTCCTCTAGGTGTTATTGTTATAAACAATTTCTCAAACTCTCTTCATCAATCAAATAGATATGACATTTACACGAGGTATCAATTTTTCTTATGAATAAATTTGACATCAATGAATAAACAAAAATTGTTCAAATTGTAATTTTCCAACATATATACTCTCATAGTACCAATTGAAGAAGGCCCAAGAAATAATCGAAAAGCATTTTTTGCATATATTTCTCCACATTTTTTCCCTTAATTTTTTAGTAACCAAATTTTTTATTTTAGGAAAAGGAAACTTAAATTAGGGTGCAAAATTAAACTTACTATTTTCCTAAGTTTCTCTCATCACGATGCATTCTCTTTCTTTCTCTTTGAATCTATTTTAACTCTACAAATCACTTTTCATTAAATAGTTGAGTTTCCTTACTAATTAGTCATGATTATTTTTCATTAAATTCATAAATTTGTGAGCTCAAATATTTTGTAGATAAGTGGCTACTTCATAATTTCCCTTTATCTGTGAACACAAACATTTCTTGAAGTTAAAATTTCATACTTTCAAAAATATGAATTGATGTATTTTATTTATTTTCACTTAGTTAGAATTCTAAAAAGTAACTTTCACACTTTCACAAATTTTCTTCATCATGCCCACCAAAATTAAAGAATTTCTCAACTTCACATTAGTCAAACAACTTTGTCTATGTTTTAATAAACAATTTCTACTTTGCACGTTCTTCTCTTAAGCCTTTTTCAAATAGTGAAATAGCAAAAATTTTTATGTTACCAATTTCACTCTCCCCAAAAAATTTAATTTTTCTATCACATGAACACCTTTATACTCCCTCTTTGATATGAAGAAAATCCTTCTTCTTCCACTTTTGGTTTGAAAATAAATAATTATTCTCATCAATATGGATAGAGGAATTCTAGGGTATGCTACTTTCATTTTCACATAGATGGATTAGAACCCTAAGGAGAGAAGCTAGGACAAATACCACTTTTCTCAAGAAGCTTCTCTCGTTGAATCTCAAGATCAATGACATCATTAGTAGTCATCCTATAGTATTCTCTAGAAACTAGCACAACTCCAGGCACATGATTAATATTTAAATTTATGATTTGAGGAGAGGCATATTGGGTAGTGAAGAGGGAAACACATCTATAAATTATAGAAGGATAGTCTCATCATCTATGGTTGTGTACTTCTCATTCTCTAGCCTCATTCAATAAATAAATGTGATGAAAAATAAATGACAATATTTTTGGATGTCCTTCTTAAGTAGGATAGACGAGATCATGTAAAGAGAAAAAAGTCTTTTAAATCCTAAATATCATAACTGGGGTTTTATGATCATCTATGCATTCAATATTTCTATTCTTATAGTATAACCTAGACCTCTAGGAAAATATATAATTGATGCCAACTAATATCCCATAGAAAACTAGAGTTTTTATGTATAGGTTTGCTATGGTGGTGATAGAACCAATCAAAATTGGACACTTGTGAACCAAAGATTAAACTAATAGTCTAGCCCTTGAAGCTAACTCAAAATCCCAACTCACCTCATGTCTACCTTTCACTACACCACAATTCTCCACAACTAATGGAAATATAAATTAATCAATAGGTCTTAGATGATAAAAAATAGTAAATTCACTACTTGAAAGAATACATGTATCCTCTATGATCATGGCCTGATGGTCACCTTTGTAGTTATCAACCTTTGTAAAGACTCTTTATCATCACCTCGTATCCCATAATATAGGCTCAAATTTGACCATATGATGATTACCTATCCTCCATCCATGTGGAAATTCTCTATCTATATGCCCTATAATACATGCATAGCATGGATGTCATGATTTAAAATATGCTCTCTATGGCCTTAGGTACTACTAACCATGTGACCTACTAGATCTACTAAGCATCCGCATATAAGGATGTTTTGTTCCTATTAGTGGTGAGTATAAAACCTATAATATGTGGTCCATCCTAGGAACCTATATTTCCCACTATTTGGGCTTAGTATGTTGATGACCTTGTGAAGGCCTCTATTTTAGGTTTTGCTAAGACTATGGGGAAGGGAGCTTGTGATAAACTAATACATGGTCATGGTTCTTCTTCCAATGGGATTTTTTCCCTTGATATGAATTTTTGAAAAATGATTAGTTGAACAAAATAATTAGAAAGATCAAGGGGGGATAAAAAAATATAAAAGATAAAAGGGATTAGATTGTGATAATTAATGAATGATTTTTTTATCAATGCCAAAGGACAAGATTTATACCTTCACAAAATCCCAGACCCATGTGGTGATGATTTTTGAGGTTGCCATTGCTAGAAAATAGACCATAGATTACAAGACTAAGTTTATACTATTATCTTAGGAATCTGTATAAGAGATAAAAACATTATTATAACCTTAAAATTTTTACCTTATTGTTAATGATAATACTTATTGGCAAAGACAAGAAGAAAAGTAAAAAAATAGTTTATGGAAAGACTAGAAACCCTATTCAGGTCATGAACGAAGGAAATTGATACTAGCCAAAAAGAAGACAAAAAGAGAGAGAAATGAGTGTAAGAAGTAGAAGAAGGTTTCAAGAAGTTTTGTTTAACATGATATACTAACTATTGAGACAATGAGCAGTGCACTAAGCTATCAGAAAGGGAATAGATAATGCAAAGAAAAGTGGACCTATCAAGAAAAAAGAAAGGAAAATAAGTTCAAATTCTTGTTGTTCTAACCTAACATTGTTGTCAATAAGATTATAAAATCTTTTAACAATGTGGTGTTTAGCATGACCTTGAAGTTCTTATCTTGGACTTATTTAAATATTTTAATAGGATGAACTCTATTAGTGGAATTAAATCTTTTAACATAGTAGTCTTTAATAGGACTATTGATACAATCCATAGGGTAATAGACACTTTTAAAAAGGTGTAGTCATTTAGAAGATGACATTAGTATAAGATCTTAATAGGGCACCTTATTTTTGTAGTGATAAGTCGTGAGTATGATATGTTGAAAGGAGATAGTTGAAGTGAACAAGATTGATGAAACTTATCATGGAAAAATCATTATTTTTTCATTGATGTCAAACTTGCTACTTGTTGGTCAGACAATTGCTTACTTTTGTGTGGATGCTATCATTTGATTGATTGATGAAGAGGATTCAAAATGAAAAGATAATAAGAGAACCTAAAAATAGCTTGAGTTATATGGTGTATAAAATGATCACTTTAAGACCAAGAAAGAAATTGATGATATAGTGTATTGTTTATTTGCTAAAGGCTATAATGAAAGGATACTTGAGCAAAGACTAGATGGAGGCTAAGTAAAGAAATGTGTCTACCAATCCTGACCAATCAAATAGTGGAAGTTGGGGAAAGTTAGTGCAGGTTAAGAAGAAAGTTAGTGGAAGGTGAGCAGTAAGTTAAGTATGTGTTGACTCAAGAAAGTGTTGAGCACTAGTAAAGACATAGTGTATGCTAAGAAACCCTGAGTTGGCCAAACATCAGAAGATAGTATTTGTTGAGCAAAAAGAGTATTATTGTCAAGTGATAGTAAAATGTCCTAGATCAAAGATTTGACAAATCTTAGCTATCAAAATTGATTTCTTGAATTGTGTGAAGTGTGTGGAGGATAAGTATGATGAGCTATTGGCATAGAATTCAAGATAAACCACTTTGAGGTGAATTCAAAGAGGATTGTAGAGGAAGTTTCTAGAAGGGAATAAAATGGAAATGTGGGTAGATTCCATGAATCTAAACTAAACCTAAAATGGATAATAGACTAGATGAAATTGTTCTCATACATGAGAACCTGAGGCAAACAAGAATTCTAGGGTGTTTCTTCATATGGTGGCAGAATGAAAGAGTTTATAATTTCCATAAAAAGAAAGAAGGCTTAAGAGGATGAATGCATCAAGGTTGAACAAGATGTTAGAGAAAAAGAGGATGAATTCCAAGAAGAATGAAATGTTGAATGTAAGATTTGTAATCTACAAGTGAGTTGTTTTCATTATCAAATCAATTCCTAATGTTACTCTCTAATAATTTGATGGGAACACAACCCAACAACAGAATAGACACAATAGAAAGGGGAATTATATTAACTGAGAAAATATGCCAATACAAACAGTGCAGAGAAAATAAACTTCAAAACATGCCCTGCGGGCTTACAATAGCATAAATCTGGAGAATATTTCTCCTTTTAGCACCTCCTCTCAAGCTCCAATCCGAACTGCCTTTTACAATGCCAAAAATCTCCTTAAATAGACCCCGGAGGGTTAAGGACTAGGAGTACATTCTAGAAAGTGCTAGTAGGCATCCACCGACAAAACAGAAGGTTCCAGAAGCCGCTTTAGAAGTCGGTGCAAATCTAGAAGAATCCAGAAATGGTAGCCGAACTTTCGGGAGGCATAACTTTTGAACCGTAGCTCCGATTGACGAACCGTTTACATTTTTGAAAAGCTCTCAAAGCGCTCTATAGCCCTATGGACAAGCTTCACTTGTCCCCCATTTTTGACCCTTTTCGAGGTCATTTAATGCCCCAAACCTGACTTCGAAGCATTCTTAGGAGGTCTCCAAAACCCGAAAAACTGCAATAACTTTCAAACCGTGGGGCCTTTTGACCTGATTCTTTTTCTGGAATGCTCTAAATCTCAATTACATTCATTTGGCCAAGTCGCACCTTCTAGGTCACCAAAATGATGGTCAAATTGCATGCTCCTATTTTTTCGAGATTTTCAAATGCACTGATAGTTGAACTATGAGAGTTGGAACCTTTATTTGAACCAAATGGGTATCCAAAAATGTAAAGACATAAAATAGAAACTAGGTCTAAGTACATTTTTTTTTGGGTGACACAGGATTGCCCTTATACCTTTGGATGCTCCTGCATCATAATTATATTAGTCTAAATAATTCCTTTGGACTAAGGTTGATGTAATTGTCACTAGTAAATCCCTTAAATAGTGTGATATTCTAATGGAATGTTCTAAATTCCTCTCACAAGGATCACTCCTAATAGGGTTATTGAAATTCTTTAAGCAAGTCATATTTAACAACGTGCTTTGTTTAATACCCCAAAATTGGCTCATTGCCATTATACCAATTCTGGTATTATTTTGATAATTTCAAAGTCTTATTCTAATAGGCAATTCTCATTTTGCTATTCACTACTTGACTTAATTGTTAGATGCAGAAAAACCCTAATCTACATTCATCATATTTCTTATTTAATTCCTATAGTACATACTCATATTAGTTGCATTAAACCTACTTGATTAATATTTAATTTAATTATTAAGTATTTATACTTTAATTAAATTAAATTATATCCTAAGGCTAATGTACTATGGAATTAAATTTATTTAATTTAATAAATATGCCTATCTTAATTAATTAAATGTAATTATTTAATTAAATGGGAAAGGTATTTCTAATTAATTAAAAGAAATTATTTAATTAAATGGAGTACTTACTTCTAAATAATTAAAAAAAGTTATTTAATTAAATGGGAAGACATTCCTAATTAATTAAATGAAGTTATTTAATTAAACAAAAGTGTCTCTAATTAATTAAAGATTATTTAATTAAATAGAAAAAGTAATTATGAGAGCATATTTCATTTTATTAAATTAAATATCTCAACAAAATCTCTCTTCAGTTCAGTTAACTCCTTTTTCTACTCAAATTAAAACAGTTAACTCCTTATTTATCTCAAATTAAGTCTGTTAACTCCCTTTAATTTGGGAATCTCCCTTTATGACTGAAACTCATCTTCAATCTTGACCGTTGATCTGAATCGATCTCAACCGTTGATGGATTCCAGGAAACTCTATTTAAGAGACCCTCATCTTTTCATTTGGGGGAGGATGAATTGATTTGCTATCGAATTGCTGTTGAAATTCATGCTCATGTTTACTTACATTTCTTGCATACATTCTCATTTTTAGTTTAATCTCATTTTAGTTTAATCATGCATATGCTTAATCTAGTTTGCTTCATTTGTTCTTAGATTACATTGCATCTTTCATTTCTTAGATTAATCTGTATACTCATTCTTAGTTTAATTTCATTGTCAAATCCTTCATTCTTAGAGGGTCTGGTTGCTTAATCACCTCGAATCTAAGGATATCTAACAAGCAATTTCCTCTAGATAGGAGGCGACAGGTCGCTTTGCAGTTTGATTTTCGGATGAACAATCCAATGTTCATTCTGGGATGAATCCACATAAAATGACCATGTTGAAGTGTGTGTGTGTTAGCATAGGCTGCATTTTCACGCATACATTTCAAGCGCCCATCGTGGGGCTGAAAAATCAATTATTATGGCCTTTTTCTATATTTTTTTAATCATTTTTTTGTTCTCTGTCTGTACTGTTCTGTACAGGTTTGAATCTTCACGCGAAACTGTTCATTTTCACACGAGGATCTAGAATCTTCGTGCGAAGATTCTTTCCACATCATGTGAGAAACTTCTTTGGTGCGCAAATCTTTGAACAAGACTTTCTTTTTCACATGAGCCAAATTTAATTTCGCGCGAGCCAAATTTAATCTCGCGTGAGTCAAATTTGATTTTGTGCAGGATGTAAAACTTCTTCGCGCGGACTGTCAGGAATTTTGCGCAAAACTTTGCTGACAGAGGCAAAAAAATTTTGCACTGATTTGTGTGTTTTTTGATTTTTTTGCTGACTATTAGCAGTTTCTAGTGTTTCTATGTTTTTTTAAAAAAAAAATTGAACTGCATAGTAGCGATTTTTGGAATAATGGGAAAAGCATGCTAAAGTTGTCAGAAATAGGTAAAAATCTACTAAGCGCATTGCGAGGATCACCAGGTAATCTTCATCAGCTAATAACATTTCATTTGGATCTAAAAATAACATCTTTCATGTCGAGCTTCTGTGTTTCCTTTTTTACTTCCATTTTACAACACATGCATAAACTCATACTAGGGTGTGATCTCTGTTAGTATTCATTTAGCAGGCTTAGTCTTTAGTGATAGATCTGATTAACTATCTTGGGTTATTGGACTCGCTAATTCGTCGACCCCTCATTCAACCCTGTGGTTGCAAGCTCAGTACCACGTTAAATAGGGGAGGGGTCTACAGGACATAAGCGTTAAAGGCTCCACAAGGCAACCCTTTTTTGCTTTTTAGAACTCACTAATTTCTGAGTTGTGGACTCATTTTGGCTTGTGTAAGGGGTTAAATGTTCCACATCTTTGGACTCACCTCACATTAGTTAAAGCGTTAAGTGTACCACCTTGTGCTTTTTGATTACTTTTAGATAGATTTTCTTTCAGGAATTAACATCTGTACACACATAGTAATTAAGCCCCCATGAACACTATTCGTGGATCTTGAGGGAGTGGGTTCCTAGTGAAACTCCTCTCTAAGATGGATTCCTTATGGGTGGGGAGGATACTTTGAGCATCTCGTAGATAGATGAATCTTTGACTTGTTGATTAAGGCATCCTTTCTCTGGAGAGGTTGATAGATCACAGGAAGATGATATCATAGATCTTTAAGGGATAATCTTAGTCTAGCATGTCGGATTAATCTATTTTCTTTGATTGGGCTAAAGGTGAAAAGGTGTCAGAACCTTGAATCTGGAAGCTAAGTCCCCTTGTGGTATACTATTGTGAGTCAATCACCTTTAGAGAGGGTTAACCATAGCAGACAATCCCTCTACAGGGAAAACTGTGATGACGGAACCTCAAGTGGTAATAGCCATTTTTGCCATGGGAGTGACAACCGCTATATAAATGTCCTTGTGGAAGAAATCTCCATGGGTGTGGTTCATTGTGGGTTGTCAGATCTCCCTAGCAGCTCTTGAAGATTAAGTTCTCAGACTGTGTCAAAACCTCGGTGCACCGAGATTGGAGGTCACCCCTGTGAGCCATAAAAGTTGCAGAGTCAAACCATTATTAAATACCTTAGAGAAGCCAAATTTTATTTTTCTAAGGAATGTGTGCGATGATTGCAAAACTCTTTGAAAATGTACACAAATAGCTCTCTTAGGGATTAACACAAACTAAGTCACTTGATTGTTCATGCACAAGGTTGCTTTTTCCCTTGCTCATTGTTTTCAAACGTGCTTGAAATCACTTGCTTGCTATTCTACGTGCCTATTTATCTGCTTGGTTATTGAATCGATCAAAAATTTTGTCAAAATTAGTCGCTATTGTGAAACTGTTCTGTCTGTTTGCGCAAAATCATTTTGGTCTCACATGAAATCATTTTTCTCCCGCGTGAAATCATTTGGCTCTCGCACGAAGCCATTTTGCCCTCGCGTAAAATTAAAGTTCTGTTGCGCATCTTCGTGCAATCCAAAAACATTCTCACGTAAAATTAAAAACTGTTACTGATTTTTGCAGGAGACAGAAACATCTTCGCGTGGCTCGTAAAACTTCTTTGCGCGACCCGTAAAGGTTTTTCGCGTAAAATTTTTTGTATCAGCATTTACAATTTGGGTCTATTTTAGCTATCTGCAGCTTGCACGCTGTCCTTTTTTGTGTCTGTTTATCACTCTCTATTTGCAAATAGTCCTGGAACAGCGACACTTCGCTTAATTGAAAACTTGTGTCTTATACCTTGACTAGTCTCATCTCATACGTCCTCGTCTTAATGCTTGCCATACTTTGTGCTGCAGTGGTCATAATCTCTGGCTGTTCTAGCCTTTAAATCTGACCATTTCTGCCTTAGTGAACAACATTCTTGTTACTATCTTGTCCTTTTTGAGACTCAGTCTTAGTATATTCCTTGTCTAGGTTCTAGCTTCTTGTCCTTGCCTATGACTATCACAACCAGAAGCGGCAACGTGTTTTATCCTGATAACATTAGACGTGGTCATGCTAGGGGTCATAATTGCAGTAGAGGTAGCTTACCTTTCGCTATGCAATCCATATCTAGTTTGGCTAGTGAGGCGTCTTCACGGTCTTCCTCACTTGCAAGGTCATCTTCACGGTCTTCCTCACCTGAAAGGTCATCTCAAGATCAACGAACATTGTCCAATTTGCAACAAATTGGGAATCTTTTTTACCAAAAGGATACTGAGACAGGCAGGAGTCCTACATTCTTAAACACAATGTATGACCCTTTCTCCATGGACCCTTTTCAAACACACCGTACGGAAACTGAAAAAGTTCCTATAATGACTAATCGTGAACTTGAACGGGGTAGCCATAGTCGATATCAAGAACAACCTAGGGAAGACAAGGAGAAAGAGAAATAAAATGACACTGATGAAGAACAAGAAGAGGTGGAAATCCTTCATGAACACATAGCAAGATGTCGAAGAGACAAAAACTTTCAGAAGGTCATGGGAATCCTAATCAACGAAGAGAAAGAAAAGTACTTTCTCAAACTCACCCAAGAGGGAGCTAAATTGCCCACACATTTCGATGTGGAGACCATTATCACACGTGAAGAAGAAACTAAGACCACTAAACTCCAAAAACAACTGAAAATTATGCAAGACCAATTGGCTCAGATGATGCATGAGAAAGAGAAACCCAAAAAGACATACACATTGGATGCTCTTTGTTCATTTCCATTTGACAAAAGTATAAACATGCTGCCTTTCCCAAGAGGTGTAGAACTACCCAAATATGACAAGTACTTTGGTACTACTAATGCCTAAGATCACTTGTGGAAATTTGGTGCTTTGTCTATGGAGTTTATACACAATCAAACGTACCTCATGTGTTTATTCCCTAGAAGCCTAGGTGGTCAAGCTTTGGAGTAATTTTCACATTTACCTCCTGGTATCAAGACATTTGATGAAATTCCTTATTCATTTGTTCAGCAATATTCTCATAACATTCAACACCCTGTAAATATTCGAGATCTATGCAACCTTAAACAGAAGGTTGGTGAGCCTTTTCTCACTTTCCTCCAACGGTGGAGACAGCTTTATACCAAGTACTCCTGTAAAATCCCAGAAACGAAGAAGCTCAATATTTTCACCGATAACCTCTTACCTGATTTTGGGTATAGAGTCCAACTACAAGGTATGCGTACCTTTGAAGACATGATTACACAGGCTATCTGTATCGAAGAATTTATGGTCAAGAAAGGTGAGCTCACTCTTCAGAGAGACTCAAAACAAGGTTCCACTTCCAACAAGGATAAAACCAAACATGTCAACAAGAACTGAGAAATTGTACATGATGGGGTTGTTGATAATGTCACACCAAAACCTGCTAAAGTAGCATTTAATCTCAAAAACTACTTCAAAGCGGCCAAAAGTGCTGAGAAGCCTCCTCCTGACAATAAAATGTCTGGGAATAAATCAAGAAACTCATGGGCAGCACGACCCAAGCGAGAGTATACGCCTTTAGGAGAACCTTTGGATGTTGCTTACAAAACATTGCTACAACACAAGCTTATCTCACCAATGGATAACCCTCATTCCTATGATCCATGACCACATCCACCATGGTGGAATGATACCTCATTTTGTGAGTATCACCAAAACAAGGGACATAAAACCATCAACTGTATAAAGTTACGTCATAAAGTCCAGGACATGATTGATGCTGGTGAACTTGTGGTAGATGGACATAACAAAAACTTGGACCACAAGGCATTCAAAGAGCCTTTCCCACCTTATGAAAAAGGAGAGACTTCGAAACCAGAACCCTACAATAAGTTCAACTATACATATTCCAATAATGACAATGTCATTCACATGGTTGAACCTATAGATTTTGAATACTGCGATGTTATTACCATAAAGGGGAAGAAAGATAACAATAAACCCAAGACACCATTTTTCTTGAGAGGCCCTACTTCCAATAACATGGATAATACGTCTTCGCAACACTGTGCTAACACTGTTACTCACTCTCATGCGAAATTGGTGCTCAAAATCCCTACACCTCCTACTTCAAATCTCGAACAACACAAGGACAAAGCCCTTGCTGGTCCATCCGATAAAGGTGCAAAACACATGACGAACTTGACTGCAACCAGTTATAGTGTTCTAGATCAATTGAAATGAACCAATGCTCACATTTCTATATTTGAGCTTCTTAAAATCTCGCCCTCTCATAGGAAAATTCTGGACAAAGCCCTCACTAAGATAAACGTTCCTCAAGATCTTGATCTTGAACAATTTCAATCCATGGTAGGTCACCTGACCTCACCTCATCTTATGACCTTCTCTGAGGAGGATGACAACTCATTGAATCACCCACACAATCAGCCTCTACAAATTGAGGTTATGATCCACCAAACACGTGTTTGTCTGGTACTCATTGACAATGGCACTAGCCTAAATATTGTTTTTGCGGCTCTGCTTAGACAATTGGGTTATTCTGAGGACTCTATTGATCCTCAATGAAAGTTCACTATTAAAGCATACAATGAAGTAGAACGAAAGTCACTAGGTCTTGTGACTTTACCAATTCGCGTCGGTCCTGTCGAAAGTGATGTCACCTGTCAGGTGCTTGACATTCCCTTAGCCTACAACATTTTTTTAGGATGGCCATGGATACATGAGATGCGCGCTATGCCATCCACATACCACCAATGCATTAAATTCCCATTTCATGGCTCTGAAGTTACTATTCCAACAACTACTAGCTACACTTGCAATATGCTCAAAGCTGCTGAATCTTTCATCCCTGCTAACCGTGAGTCTACTGATTGTCACAACAATAAGCTAAAACAAATTGAGCAGTCATTTAAATTGAAATAAGCTGGTATGGGAGAGTACCACATGGAACTAGTGTTATCATTAACATCAATTCCAGAATCCCCTCAAAATTTTGGGAGACCCTCACTAGCAAAGAAGCCATTCGTGTTGACACCTCAGACCAAGTTTAATGGTTCTTTTATCAAAGCTATAGTTCCCTTAGAAGATGAAAGAAAAAACAGAGCCCTTGCTGCATGGCTTTACAAAGAAGAGTCTCCAGTAGACCTAACAGAACAAGTTCAAGAAATCACTCCTAAGAAGTATGGACCTGGTCTTAAGCTTATGAAGCATTTTGGCTACAAGGGAACTGGCCCTATTGGGTGCAATAACAATGGTTTAATAGATCATGTCAAAGCAACAACTCGAAGCAACAGTGACACAACTTGCCTAGGGCTCAAGAAAATTCCTTTCCATTTGGGATCCAATAAATTCATACCCGTACCTGAGAGTTCATCTGAAAATGAGTCACGATCTTAATCAAGTACTCAAAAGGAAGAATCTGATGATGAGGATTCTTACCCTCATCCTATTCCTTATGATCTTGCTAAATTCTTTGTTGAGCTAGATGACTTTGTGCCACATGTTAGCACTTTGGATGATACTAGTGATTCTTCTGAGGACAATACTGAACAACTCGAATATCATTCAGGAAAGGGAGAATCTAGTCAGTCATGTCATATTGAGTATTTATGTAAGAATCTAGAGGCTGAAGCAGAGTATGTCCCTATCATTTTTGGGGATTTCTATAGTATCTCACCATATAGCACCGATTCTCATGACTATGAATTTGAAAATCTTTTAGAAGCAACTACTGATAAAGAAATTGACCAAGTGCATGTCTATGAAAATCAAATCGAAGTGAGTGAAATGTCTAGGAATAGGTCACGGGGGTCTGATCAAACTAGTGTCTTAGATTCATCAATTACTAATGTTCGTACTCTGAGACGTTTGAATACACCTATGGGTGAGGTCACCATAGGTCTCAAATTGCTGGTCCACACATTTAATAACTATACTATGAACATAATTGAACCAACCACTACTCTCTCACTCGCACATTGTGAGCTTATAGACTGGAACCCTAATGCATCTAACAAAGTCCCCACATTCCAGAATGACTATACTCTTGCATGTTACCTAAATGCTATCGAACCTGTAACGTCTTCCACCAATGAGCACAACATCAACATGACTGAGGCGAACATCAAATATCTCAGTCACATAATTAAAAAGAAAAAATGCAAGAGGTCCGATGGTGAAAACCACATTGTGGCAGTGTCGGATCCAAAAATAGTAAAAACAAAAGACATATCCAAGGGTGAAAACCTCTCTGAGGCGCCCGCGGATGAGATATTTGATGTCCTTCCTAGTCACTTTCAGGAGAGATCATTAGTGTTAATAGAGCCAACACATTCGATTAACCTAGGCACAGAAGAACATCCTCATGTGATACATTTGGCTCAGTCATTATCAAATGAAGAAAAGGAACAATTCATTGCCTTTTTCAAGGGAAAGAAAATAAAATTTTCCTGGACATATTCTGACATGCCATGATTGGATCCTGATCTTATTATGCATCACTTGTCTATAACACCAGGCATAAAACCAGTTAAACAGAAGCTCCAAAAAATGCATCCTCATGTTGCATTGCTAGTCAAAGCTGAATTGGAGAAACCTCTGAAGGCTGGTTTCATTCGTGCAATTGATTATGCTGAATGGATATCCAATATTGTCCCTGTGTCCAAGCATGATAAGTCTATTAGAGTTTGTATAGATTTCTGTGATCTTAACTTGGCATGTTCTAAAGATGACTTCCCACTCCTTAATATTGCTATGATTGTGGACATGACAGTTGGCTATGAGATGTACTCACTTATGGATGGTTTTTCTGGATACAATCAGATAAAAATTGCACCAGAAGATCAAGAGAAAATAGCCTTCACATGTGCATGGGGAACCTTTTTTTGGAATGTGATGCCATTTGGTTTAAAGAATGCTGGAGCTACATATTAGCGGGTTGTTACTACAATTTTCCATGACATGATGCATACAACTATGGAGGACTATGTTGATGATACTTTGGTCAAAAGCGCTAAACGCAATACCCATTTGCATGATTTGGGACCAATCCTAGATCGTATGGAAAAGTTTAGTCTTCAGCTCAATCCTAAGAAGTGTGCATTTGGTGTCACATCAGGAAAACTGTTAGGATATATTGTTTTTGCAAAGGGAATTGAAGTAGATCTAGAAAAAGTACAAGCAATAATGGACATGCCACCACCTCGAAACATCAGTCAGATGAGAGGACTACAGGGAAGGCTTCAATCTATTCACAGATTTATTTCACAATTGGCGGATAAATCACAACCCTTGACAAAGACCTTACATAAGGGTGTGAAATTCAATTGGAGCCAGGATTGTGAGAAAATCTTAACATAGATTAAATAATATCTTGTCAATCCACCAATCCTAATGCCTCCTATGCATGGGAAACCTTTGCTTTTATACATTTCAGCTACTGAAACATCCTTGGGAATCCTGTTGGCTTTGGAAGGCAATGATAGCAAAGAAATACCTATTTATTACTTGAGCCGAACATTGGTCTCTTATGAGAAAAACTACAGTATTATTGAGAAAGATTGCTTGGCAGTTGTCTTTGCTTCCCAAAAGTTGAGACACTACATGCTTTCCCACACTACACGGCTTGTAGCTAAAATAGATCCATTAAAATATTTGCTCAGTAAGGCAGCTCTCACAGGAAGATTGGCTAAATGAGTCATGATACTAAGTGAGTTTGAAATACAATATGTTGAACACAAAGCTATAAAGGGACAGGCAATTGCAGACCAGCTAGCTGAGGCACCCATACCGAGTTTTCAACCAATAAACATTGATTTTCTAGATGAGTCAATTCTAACACTCACTCACCATACATGGGTTATGTTCTTTGATGGATCCTTCACACAACAAGGATCAGGTGCTGGATTACTTTTCATCACACCACAGAAATACTCATTGCCCAAAGCATACAAGATTCTATTTCCTTGTACAAATAACATTACTGAATATGAAGCTTTGATCAATGGTATGAAAATTGCAGCTAGATGGAGAGTAGATCAATTGGATATCTTCGATGACTCTCAGCTTGTCATCAACCAAGTAAATAATGTGTATCAAACAAAGGATGAAAAACTAATTCCTTATAAGCGCATGGTTGATGACTTGATGAAATATTTTTCGCACATCACCTTCTAACAAGTTCCACGTGCAGATAATAAAGCGGCTGATGCCATGGCCACTCTAGCCTCCCTTCTACAAATGCCAAAAAATGATCTCCGACACGAGTTCTTGGTGGAAGCGTTACACTACCTAGCCTATGACACACCTGATTCCAAGATGATCTATTCTATTATAGGACAAGAATCATCCCGCTACCATCACATCTATTCCTACCTTCTTAATCAAACCATTTTGGAAGGTCTGACTCAGAATGAGAAACGTTAGTTAATCCGTAATGCTTCACATTATGTCATTATGGCTAATGATCTATATAGGAGAGTTCTCGACGGAACACTCCTTAGGTGTTTAGAACCCGACGAGTCCAAATGTGCACTAATTGACGTTCATGAAGGCATTTGCAGATCTCATTCCAATGGCCTAACACTAGCTCACAAACTCCTTTGTGCTGGTTACTACTGGCCTAAAATGGAGCAAGAAGCTATTAAATATGCTAGGTCCTGCAAACAGTGTCAACTACACGAGAATCTCATTCACGCTCCAGCTAGAGAGTTGATTCCCTCTACTTCAACATGGCCATTTCAACAATGGGCCTTTGACTTGGTGGGACAGATTCAACCAACCTCTTCTAATGGACATAAGTTCATTATCACCGCTACAGATTATTTCACAAAATGGGTAGAGACAGTCCCTCTCACAATTGCTGATGGAAAAACTGTAGCGCTTTTTATCACAAACTACATCATCTGTAGATATGGTATACCGTCCTCAATCATTACTGATAATGGAGGACAATTCAAAAATAAAGACCTTAAGGAACTGTCCAAGAAATTCAAAATTACACAACATTGGTCTTCCATTTATTACCCCCAGGGTAATGGGCAAGCTGAGGCATCCAATAAGGCAATCCTCAAAATTATTCATCGTACAGTCAGTAAGTCAGGGCAAGACTGGCATCTCTAGATCAATCCAGCCCTATGGGCATATAGAACAAGCATTAGAACTCCAATGGGCATGACTCCTTTTGCGTTGGTATATGGGGCAGATGCTATGCTTTCGATAGAGGTCGAGATTCCTACCTTGAGAATATCTATGAAAGGCCTTATGACAGATGATGACTATAGGATAGCCCAACTTCAAGAACTTGTGTTGCTAGATGAACGATAACAAGTGGCATGTGATCATCTACGAGCATATCAACAAAGAATGGTGCGAAGCTACAATAGGAGGATTAGGCCACGCGACTTCTAGATGGGTGATCTCGTCCTAAGAGAGAATCCTAAGAATCAACAACAACGAATGCAAAAGGGAAAGTTTGAACCAAATTGGCTAGGCCCTTACATCATTACTACAGTATATGGATCTGGCCCCTATCAACTTTCCACAACTGAAGGAGAAGTGCTTAAAGAGCCTATAAACACTCACCACCTGAAGCGGTTTTACAGTTGATTCAATCTCAGCAAGCTCTCTGTACATATCTAAATGTCTTGAAAAAATCCTAAAAATTAGAAAATGTCCTGAAAAAAATCCTAAAAATTAGAAAATGTCCTGAAAAAAAAATCCTAAAAATCAGAAAAAGTCCTGAAAAAGTTGAGAAAAAAATTTTAAAAAAACCTGCCAAGAAGGTGAAAACCTGGTAAACAGGCGCCTCTTGTTAGTCACTTTCATGCTTTTTCTTTCCTGCTTTTCCTGCTCATGTATCTATGGATTGAGTCTTGTCATAGGTCGGGGGCATTCCCCTCTAGTGTCACTCTTTTCGAGATTTTCCTCATAGAATCTCCTTTGTGACAGTCACCAGTTGTTCTGACTGCGTCTGCCTACTGTCACATGTGTCACTCTTTTCAAGATTTTCCTCATAGAATCTCCTTCGTGACAGTCACCAGTTGTTCTGACTATGTCTGCCTACTGTTGCTAGTGTCACCCTTTTTGAGATTCTCCTCATAGAATCTCTTTTGCAACAGTCACCAGTTGTTACAGCTGTGTCTGCCTACTGTTGCTCGAGTCATGTCTCAAGATTCTTTTTTTGGAAGATCTCTTTTGCGTTAATCACCAGTCGTCCTGGTTGTGTTTTCCTATTGTTGCTTAGTTCTTCTTAGGTTCTTCATCGTGAAGATTCATCTTTGACCTCAGTCACCAATTGTTCTTACTACATCTGCCTACTATTGTCACCCTACTGAAGAGATTTCTTTCTTACATATTCTGGATCATCCTGAAAACATTAAACTCAATGATATACTTATTTGGATATGCTGAGCATTTTCTCTTATTGTTTTTTTTTCTTTATCATATCTCCTCGAGCAACATCGATGATGTCATCTTTGACTAGAGAAGTGATGACTGGGGGCATGATCTTTTCATATGCTTTCTATTTGCAATTTAGTTCCAATAAGTTGATACATTCCTATAAGAGGGGTGTCCACTATAAGAGCCTCCATTTTGTATTGGATGGCCGTGTGTACCTCAACTCCTTTTATACAAATATGTCAATGATATTGGTTCTTCTCCTTGTTTGTTTGAGTGAACTCTTCATGCTATAGTACATACTGATACTCGTCCTATTAAGTGAATGTATGGCTCACTGCGAGTATATTTAGCACACTTCTGTCTCAGGTTACGAATGCAAGGGTCGTTGTAGACAGCATGAATATTGAATACTTCACATAAGAGGAATCTCCTATGTGTTTGGTGTGCCTGTCATGCAAGCAACATTCAGGTCATCCTAGCATTCATGCTTTGATGCTTATGTTAACTTGTTACATTAAAAGGGACAAATATTCTGGTCATTCTGGCTTCTTGTGCCTCGAATGCTTAAATTTAATCCCGACATTCCAACAACATATGTTACATTCATGTTTTCATGATTGCAATGTTAGTGGAAATTGTATAACATGCGAGCTTTATTTTATATCCAATGATGATAAATCATCGAGGCTTGGTAACCAGACCTAGGGCTACATTTAACATAGTCTTGCATACTTCATTTGCATTAGCACGTGATTCAACGGTAATCCTATTCATACTCCACATGCATCAGATTCCTCTATGGCTGCACAAGAGTTTGGTTCATCGATTCTCGTTCCTCAATGGAATACTTGTGACTGTCAAACAAAAATGCACAACACTATGTCAGATGTCAGTTCATACATATGTGTTCTATCTAAACATACATCTCATGTAAATCAGAGCAAAAAAAAATAGACAATGACATGTACACAGGAATACTCAGCTCAAAATCTCGTATATATATATATATCAAAGAATGGGTAAGTACAAAAAAAAATGGGCGCTACTCGAGCACAATCGATCAAAAATGATACATCTGGTGCTGGCACACCAATCGATACATAGCCAGAGATCAAAATAAAAGTCAGGCACAGAGCATCTAACTTTGTTCTGAACTCTCACCTCTGGGAGGAGCAGGAGGAACAGGGGCAACAGGTGGCAGAGGCGGTGGTGGTATATCCGGCTTGATAGGAGGTCATGCACCTTCAAACTCTCATGTGTACTGAGAGAATCGCTGCACCTGCAATGTCTCATCAGGTACTGTAGTAGTGTATGCAGCATAATAATATGTAGCTCGAGCAGACTGGAAGCAGATCTCATCCTGTGCCAGCTCTAGCCTTTGCTCTGTAGCCTTCGTACGCTCTCTCTAGTGATCTGTCTCTCTCTGTCTCTCTACCAGCTACGCATCCCTGACTGCCACTACAATTTGCAACTCTCCAAACTGTCAGGAGGCTGCATGAACCCTCTCTCAGTACCGCCATACCGTATCCTATACCCCACCTACTGGCTGATCTGACATATCCTCATCGACTATCTCTGGTGCATGCTGAGGTGGAGGTGCCTGCTGCAGTGGAGGTACCTGCTGCTATGGGACCTCCTGCTGAAGGGCCTGCTCCTCTGTCCTCTGCCTCCTTCATCGACTGTGTCTTGCTCCACTACCCCCAGCACCTGGGTCTGAACCCATCTGCCATGGGGGAATAGGTATCTGTTGTACCCGGTGCTGGACCTGTGGTGGCGCCTGTGGTTGTGCCTTCTACTACTATGATACCTGTTCCTGCCCCTGTACCTACCCTGCCATCCCTAGTGGATCTGTGAAGCATGGGAATGGATGGCTTATCAAAAATGCCTGATATGTAGGCGTCATCCCGGCATCTACTACCTATGGTAGGTAGTCCCACTGAAATGCAACAAGGCTGCAAATATCTATCATGGATCATCTTGGATCCATCCGTGGAGGCCATACCCACTCTATATCCTTCTGCACCCTGGCATAGGCACAATACTCAGCTGAAATGTCCTGTGGTTGACCATACTGCTCCCACACTTGTGAGATGACAAATCTCTCTACGAATGATGTCATCCTGCCTACCAGCAGTCGAGAACTAAACATCCAGGGAAGCTCTCTCAGGGCATCATCCCAGTCCTCTATCTCTCTCCAAGGTCGCCATATAATAGACACCAGGTCATCGAGATGTGTCTTCCAATGCTTAGTCTTACACAAGTGGGTCTGGGTAATATGCCCTCGATATCTGCAAATGTAGGGCTCCATGGGCTCCCGAGAATCCTCAAAATTTGGCCTACATACAGGGAGATGCTCCTAGGCCCAGATCTGTAGCACATAAACACCAACTGCCATGGTCTTCTTCTCGTGGAAGATGACCTCATGCATCTCATGAAAAAGATGGGCCAACATACACTGACCCCACCCAAAGATCTCAGGTGCCTCAACCATCCTACGGAGCATGACACACCATCCACACTCCAACCCATGTTGTCCCCTGTCATGACATAGGAAGTAGCTCAAGAAAATGCCCAACATGGATGCTAACTTGTGTGTAGGTCCATAAGTATGCATCAGCTCATCCCAGCTGATGGCCCTACCTCTCGGTAGCTCTCTCTCAAAAACAATGGATAGTGCCTTTGTCCCTAATCGAGGCACTGTATCATACACAACCCGGGCACCGTGAAAGGGGATCCTCAAGATCCTCCATATGTCCTCTAGTGTGATGGTCATCTCACCCATCGGAAAATGAAATGTGTTCGTCTCTGAATGGAAACGCTCTACCAATGCAGTTAGTAAACCATGATTCACCATCACGGCTGGAATCCGGCATAGTGAAGACAAACCCAATCGAGATATGTGTGCCCGATCTACGTCATCCAAACACTACAATAACTCTCCATAAGGCAGATAATGACATGTAAATAATACGTCTCTGAATACCTCCTGCACGCACAAAAAAAAAATGACAAACAAACGATTAGTATCAAGTCAAATCAAAGCATCAAAACAAAATAAAATGTGATTTCTAAATGCGAAAATCACAAAACTAGCACATAATTTCGCGTGAGATTGCTGAAATCTCGTGCGAAGACATATGCTTTCGCACAAAATAGTTCTCTCTTTGTGCAAAGAAACTCGCCTTCGCACGAAACTAGATGTCCTTGTGCAAAGATAGATCATCTCACGTGAGAAAAGAGGTTCTCGCGCAAAACAAGAATTGTCTCGCGTGAAGAATCTCCATCTTCGTGCGAAGCCAAAATTGCCTCGCGTGAAGATATTCCGGCCGCGCATGAAGAAATAGCACATCCCGTTTCTTCGTGCGAGAAGAGATCGGTCTCGCATGAAGAAAGAATTGAACATCGTAAAACATGCTAAAAACGTGCATAAATGAACTCGAAATGCGTGAAAATGAAAGTATGAAGATGGAAGATCGATGACTCACCGGTGGTCCGTAGTCTGCTAGCCATCTATGTCACCTGGAGCGCTCAAAATGATGATATCTCAAGTTCACTGCCATGTCTATATCAGAGCTCAAAATCACTAAAAGACAAAAGCACAAATGAATTGAAAATGACCCTTCAAGCCATTATATAAGTGTTGACCAAATTTTTCAAAGTGCTCGGATTTGCGAAAAAATTGCACCCTTGGCTAATTGGACCATTCTAGATCTATTTTTAGGATCAAATTCAAAATCTGACACACCTAAGAGCCTTAAAAATGCATTTTAAAATTTTGGGAACCAATGTGATCGAACGCTTGTGTAGTCAAATCTTTTTGATACTTTATGATTCTTGGAATCCGTTCAACTTTGCATTCTCCATATTTTCAAAATTCATTTTGAAAATAGTCAACTTAAGTCAACTGTGGATAACTCTGGTCAACTTTTGGTAAAATTTGATTTTTTTTTTTGCAACTTCGCAATCATTTCAAATCAACCCAATCTTTAGATTGTTTTGATCCCTTTTAGATTCTGCTGACAGGATATACTGCTTCAAATCATATTTTTGGTGTGTCATCTTTCAATTTTACTCCCAAGGGGGCATGATGATTACATCATTAAATACTTATTGCTTGGGGCATTTAGTTGCCATCTTATGTCCTAGTCACTTGGGGCATCTCATCACTTGGGGCTTTTTGTTCCCTTCTATCTGACATCTCTGCCATCTATCTTATCTTTTCATCAATTGATCAACCTTATAACAACTCTTCTCAGAGTTCAATGGATAAGTATTGGGATATTCTAAACCCTGACTCCTGAGGATCAAACCTCGTTCTGGGGATGATTCTATGACTCATGATGAGACCTTGTTATCTTTTATCAATTTCGAGTATCTAGGTTTTCTATCTGGATCCTTGAAGGTTAAGCTTCATTCTGGAGATAATCTTCTAAATGCTATCAATTTCGGGTATCTAGGTGTCTATCTGGATCCTTGAAGGTTAAGCTTCATTCTCGAGATAATCTTCTAAATGCTATCAATTTCAAGTATCTAGGTGTTTTATTTGGATCCTCGAAGGTTAAGCTTTGTTCTGGAGATAATCTTCTAAATGATTTCAATTCTAGGTATCTAGGTGTTCTATCTGGATCCTTGAAGATTAAGCTCTATTCTAGAGATAGTTTTCTAAATGCTTTATCACTCTCGGGTATCCAGGTGTTCTATCTGGATCCTTAAAGGTTAAACTTCATTATGAAGAAAATTTTTTAAATGCTTATCAATTTTAGGTATCCTTAAAGATTACGCTTCGTTCTGGAGATAGTATTTTAAATGCTATCGATCTTAGGTATCTAAGTGCTCTTCTTGAATTCCTTAGGATTAAGTTCTGCTCTAGAGATGGTCCTTAAAAAGCTTATCAATTGGTCTCCGTGTCATCACCTTCGGAACCAATCTCATGTTCGCATCATGCTTTCTAATTATCTTTGAATTGAACGTGTTGCTCACACATTCATTCAAAGAGGGGCAAAATGTAATACCCCAAAATTGGCTCATTGCCCGTATACCAATTCTGGTCTATTTTTGATAATTTCAAAGTCCTATTCTAATAGGCAATTCTCATTCTGCTATTCGCTACTTGACTTAATTGTCAGATGCAGAAAAACCCTAATCTGCATTCATCATATTTCTGATTTAATTCCTATAGTACGTACTCATATTAGTTGCATTAAACCTACTTGATTAATATTTAATTTAATTATTAAGTATTTATACTTTAATTAAATTAAATTATATCCTAAGGCTAATGTACTATGGAATTAAATTTATTTAATTTAATAAATATGTCTATCTTAATTAATTAAATGTAATTATTTAAGTAAATGGGAAAGGTATTTCTAATTAATTAAAAGAAATTATTTAACTAAATGGAGTACTTACTTCTAAATAATTAAACAAAGTTATTTAATTAAATGGGAAGACATTCCTAATTAATTAAATGAAGTTATTTAATTAAACAAAAGTGTCTCTAATTAATTAAAGATTATTTAATTAAATAGAAAAAGTAATTATGAGAGCATATTTCATTTTATTAAATTAAATATCTCAACAAAATCTCTCTTCAGTTCAAAAAGGGGAATTTCCAGTTCATTGTTGATCAAAAATGAGTTAACACAGTTAACTCCTTTTTCTACTCAAATTAAAACAGTTAACTCCTTATTTATCTCAAATTAAGTCTGTTAACTCCCTTTAATTTGGGAATCTCCCTTTATGACTGTAACTCATCTTCAATCCTGACCATTGATCTGAATCGATCTCAACCGTTGATGGATTCCAGGAAACTCTATTTAAGAGACCCTCATCTCTTCATTTGGGGGAGGATGAATTGATTTGCTATCGAATTTCTGTTGAAATACATTCTCATATTTACTTACATTTCTTGCATACATTCTCATTTTTAGTTTAATCACATTTTAGTTTAATCATGCATATGTTTAATCTAGTTTGCTTCATTTGTTCTTAGATTACATTGCATCTTTCATTTCTTAGATTAATCTGTATACTCATTCTTAGTTTAATTTCATTGTCAAATCCTTCGTTCTTAGAGGGTCTAGTTGCTTAATCACCTCGAATCTGAGGATATCTGACAAGCAATTTCCTCTAGATAGGAGGCAACAGGCCGCTTTGTAGTTTGATTTTTGGATGAACAATCAATTGTTCATTCCGGGATGAATCCACATGAAAAGACGATGTTGAAGTGTGTGAGTTAGCATAGGCCACATTTTCACGCATACACTTTGTAACCTCTAACAAGGTTGTCTCCTCACAAATCTCACTTCTAAATAGTGAAATCGGTAGCATGTTATTGGTGGTTTTTCCAAAATTGGGTTTCCACATAAAATCCTTGTGTCAAAATGTGTGATTGATTTTGTGGTATTACATGGTTATATTTTTGCAAATTTATTTTTACCTAGGACAACAATATGCATATGTTTAAGATCATATTGAATGATCAATGCATGCATAAGTATAAGTTGAAGTATTGAAAAGTTTTATTTGTACATTTGGAAATTGGATAACTAATTCACCCCCCCCCCCCTCTTAGTTATTCTAAAGTATTCCAACATGATCCCCACTATAGTTTCTCCCTTTGACCAAGGGTTTTCCTGCAATACAAAAATTGTTTTGTTATGTATTTATGAGTTTAAATTTTTTACGATTCTATACATTAGCTGACACTATATGAATGTATTAACTATTAATAATCTTATCAGTTATAGAGAAGGATTATCGGTTGAAGTATTTGATAGACTATTGACTTATGTTAATAAAAGAGTTAAAAAATAATAATTATTAGGTACTAATTCATCCCCTCTCTCTCTCCCTCTTAGTACCTCACTTGTAGCTTACCTAAAAAATTCTTTTTCGTGTAAAATTGTCACTATTTTTGTAATTTATCTAATGAAGTTGATATTTAGTATAGGAAGAGAAAATTTGTTTACTACATAAAGTTGAATTTCCTTATGACGTTTACCATGTTTAGTT